>OY982583.1:10838959-10968689 GCA_963859945.1 Euplagia quadripunctaria
CCAACAGCACGCCGCCACTGCTCACTACCTCCTCGGTCACGGCCCTCAGGCGCAAAATAGCACCGACCGTCGAACGTCCCGCTCGGAAACCGAATTGGGCGTCCGACAAATCGGGGCCGACCTCGCAAAGGCGCCGGACGATGCGGGCAGAGAGCACCCTCTCAAACAGTTTACCCGCCTCGTCCAGCAATACGGTGGGTCTGTAGGCCGCAACCGAGTCGGTAGGCCGTCCCGGCTTCCTTAAAAGTACCAGCTTCCCGCTCTTCCAGCAGTCAGGGAAGCGTCCAGACGCCAAGCTAGCGTCGAACACCTCCCCGAGGCGCTTGGACATGTGATCGAGGGCCAGGGCCAACACTCGGGCAGGAATCCCGTCTAGCCCAGGGGCGGTGTTCTTGGAACGGATCCGTAGAACAGCCGCCCCTACCTCCGCTTTCGTGACGGGCGGAACACCATCCTCCTCGTTCTCCCCGTCGTCTCCGGAACACTATCCGAGACCTAGGTCAGGCCTACGTCACTCAATGTACTTGCGCGTGCTAAATACCTTCTAACCGCTCGTCCGCAGGCGGACCTTATAGGTAGTCTCGCGCAGTGGGTTGCCACTTTTATTTTTAAAGTACAAAAAACGTAATTCGATATCGTATTGATATATTCTTTAAATACTTACTGTAAAATGCATAGTGAAAATTGACATGATTGTTTATATGCAGTGTAAGAATATAGATAAAGTAAAAGAAAAAAAGCTCGGCAGCGTTATTTATGTAATTTAAAAAAATGAAACTTTTAACCCTATTTGCCTTTGTTTCCCTCAAATTATTCATTAATTTTTTTTGTAAGATTTAGAATATTTTCCACCATACAGTTGAAAAATCGAGATTTTAGAAAAGCGAAGAAGTTTATTAATCTTTACATAAATATAAAACACATGTAGAATTTTTGTATACTAAAACATTGGAAATGAAAAATAAGCGTTAAGTACTTAATTTACATTACAATTGTAATTTTTTTTATAAATTTTTATTGAAGAGGTAACCTTACACAAATTTTAAAGTCCAGAAAGAGTAGGCAACTAAATCGGTAGGTATAGATATTTTTGTAGGGAGTGATTTATCTGTTACGTGCTTAGTAATCTATGCCTATGTGTTCATCACGACTCCAAACTTTTGTTTGACGTTCATATAGATGCTGTCGTCAAAAAAGGTCTCGAAAGCATTAGGTTTTGTTATGAGCACCTCTAAATGCTTCACGGAAGTTAAGACTCTTAAAATTATTTATTGTACTTTCGTCCGTAGCAATTTGGAATATGATTCCCAAATATGGAACCCGTATTATCAAAAATATGTAGACCGAATAGAGAGCATACAAAGCCGCTTCATTAAATATTTATACTTTCGTTAGGGAACTCCTTATGATTCCAAGAACTACATAGAACTCTGTAAGAAATATCACCTGTTGCCATTACAGTATCGTAGGGTAATTGGCGACTATATACTATTAAAAATACATAGGCTGCACTAAAAGTATCGGGAATGGAATATTTCCACTATTCCTATCATATTAAAATCTTTCTAATTGAAAACTCCTTGCTTTTAAAAATCGAATACCATATAATTATTTAAAAAAAGATTCTCGATCTTCTCAAACTTGTTTGGTCGTTGAGAAAATGGAATTGACTCGAGAAAATTCAAGGGCGATGATTTATTATGACTTTCGAAGCGGTTTAACACAAAAACAGTGTGTTGACCGGATGCTTTCTGCATTTGGTGATGAAGCCCCATCCAAAACCACAATTTATCGCTGGTTTGCTGAATTTCGACGTGGACGTGTCAAGCTCAGTGATGATCCCTGTCAAGGTCGTTCAAAAACTGCAGTCACCCAAGAAAACGTTGATGCTGTGCGTAAGCTGATTGAGGAAGATCGACATGTGACATACCGCGAAATTCAGGCAAATTTAGACATTGGCATGAGTCAAATACAAATAATCTTGCATGAACAATTAGGTGTAAAAAAGTTGTTTTCCCGATGGATACCGCATTTGCTCTGTGAAGAGCAAAAAGCGGCTCGCGTTACTTGGTGAGTCAGAACTCTCGAAAGATTCCACGCAGGATCCTCAAATGCTGTATACAACATTGTATCAGGTGACGAATCCTGGATATACGCGTACGAACCCGAAACAAAAAACCAGTCACGAGTTTGGGTGTTCGAAAATGAGTTAAAGCCAACTAAAATTGTTCGTTCACGGAGTGTTGCAAAAAAAATGGTGGCCACGTTTGTCTCCAAAACCGGCCATGTTGCGCCTATTCCTCTTGAGAGACAAAGAACGGTTAATGCAGAATAGTATGCTAGCATTTGTTTATTAAAACGAAAGTAAATTAAAACGAAAAATAAGAAAAAATTATTAATTATTTACCCGTACCTACATCGTAGATCCTTCAAAAATTGTGGAAATGTGTGTAATTATACGCGTCAATACTGGTTTAGAAGAAAAGTTTTAGAAAACGTATAGTTTTTTTATAAAAATATTACTCGTTTTTTTAATAAAAATATTACTCGTTTTTTTTAAACTTGGGGATATTTCATAAAAACATTAATAAAAACATCAAAGCGGGAGTTCTAATCTTGCATTTAAAATAATGGAAACTTTCGATTTTTTAAATAAAAACTGCATGCAATAAAAATGGGGTTTTTACGACACTGCGGGTGTAAATCAAAACACACTGACCTCTATTTTACAAGTACGCTGGACTAAATATTTCTTTGAAAATGACAGTTGTTTTTGTACCGTTTTGAAGCGCCCCTCACAAGCGTCTCGGGTACTAGAATTGACATCTGTTGCAAATGGCCGTTGTGTTCTGTTCGCGTCTCTGTTTATTTACTTATTTATCGTGAAATAAGACTTTACTTTTTACGTTTGGTGTTTGGTAAGTGATATAGAAGACATTTATATAATGAGAGTTTGTGTATTTTGAAACTTGGTACCAAAAAGGCAGCGGAATAACGTTTCACTAGTAAGTGAATTTCTTGCCTATAAATGTTTCAATTGTATGTCTGAAGCTTTTTAATACTATACTATATACTTATTTTATTAAATTTCATGACATTTATATGTAAATAGGATTCAGATTTCATTGTTTAATCAAATAAACAGTTACTGAATAGGGTTGCAATTATTCCATACCGATAATGTGTCGATAAATTTCTTCATAATTATTTCTCATTATTCTCTTAATTATTATTTCTAAATCGTTAAAATAAATCCTAGCATCTAACTCGTTATTTACAACGGTATTCTGTATATTTTACTTCTT
This sequence comes from Euplagia quadripunctaria, assembly GCA_963859945.1. NCBI lineage: Eukaryota > Metazoa > Arthropoda > Insecta > Lepidoptera > Erebidae > Euplagia > Euplagia quadripunctaria. The sequence goes on from OY982583.1 coordinate 10,842,265, forward strand.
TGTTTTATACTTTCAGATGTTCCACCGACATACTCACTAAGCAGTCATGGGTGGAAAACATGAAAAAGGAAAATTGGAGTCCTAAATGTAATGACCATCTGTGTAATGACCATCTGTGTAGTAACCACTTCACAGATTTTTTTGTCACGTCAAATTATTGGGGCTCGCCAGTGAAAACAAATATAAGTATTTTTATTCATTCTAAATGCTTTATTTTTCTTTTCCTACCCCATGCATTTACCCTTTCAACAAGAAAATTGAGTCAGGTTTGTTATTCATCGAGCGAAGCGAGATTTCCGTATCAAGACCGGAAAATTGGAGTTTGTATTATCGTGTATGTGTTTATTTGTTCGATGATAATAATTAGAGTATCGTTGATCCGATCTTTACAAAATTTCAATGCAAGTAGATTTCTAAAGCAAATATTTTTTTTAAGATCGTATATTAGTTAAATCGGTCAAATGGTTGTCGAGAAATTAAAGCCACCTCTTATTCACTATGAAAGCCGCGTCTTGCTATGAAAGCAGCTTCTTATTCATTAGTAGTTCGCAGAGGTTACATTTTAATGAACTTAAAAATTGTTTGTAAAGTTATTTTCTTAATTAAATCCTAATAAAGTATTAATAGCTTCGTGAAATTCTTTTTATGCCTCGTATACTACATATTATAAAGTAGGAAATTACACCAAGCATTTATATCGATAAAGTGATGCAATACTTTTTATCGCGTTATGTCTCATCCCTAATATTAGTTCCACGGACGTTCACGCTGTTATCAGCGCCATAATGGCGGAAATCAAATGGCTTCAATTTGATAACCACGTATGCAGCCCAGCGTACTTGTGTAATAGAGGTCAGTGTCAAAACACGATAATAAGGTTGTCAAAATTGAACTTTTAGTTTTTTTTTTTTTTAATTTTTTGGTTTAAGTTTAAGCTATCATACGTCATTTAACAAAATACAATAATTAAGTACACATTTTTAATGGTTGTTATCTCATTTTTAAATGCTTGAGATAGTTGCATTTAATATTAAATAAAATAACACGTTAACTGTGGCACAAATAATAAACCATTGAACAGTGATCGCGGACATGCGATAGGAAGTTAAATGCTTCTATTTTATTTACATATTATTAGGCGTGTTTGAAACGAATAAATAATAATATGATGGTCACAAAGTGGAGCATTGAGTAGTGCGAATTGAACTAAGTCTACACATTTTTACCTAATTAGTATAATGTATAAATAAATAATAGCACAAAATTTCCAAAGCGAGCTACTTTTTTTAGATAATGGAAAAAAACGAGTCGGTACGTTTTGCGTACCTATAGATTTATAAATCCCTGCCGACGATGCGTTTTAAAATGACAATAAAGGGCGTCAGCATGTTTGATAAATACCTTAAGATTTTTAATCCCTTTCCGACGTGTTTATGAACGAAAACAAACCGAGTCGGCATGTTTTATTTAAACTTTAAACGATCATCAACAGGACAAATGAAACTTTATATATTATTTTATTATGGACTCTATCCCGCGCAAGAATCAGCGCAGGAATTCCAACAGCTTATAAAATCTGCACTCCAAATCGTATACTTAAAAAAATATTATTTATGGTACAGAATTCTAAAATTTGTTAAATTTTTATTTAATCTATTTTAAATTGTAATAGGTACTTTTAAACTATGCATATAACCTAACGTTTGAAACGTGTTTAGTTTAAAATCGTCACATGAAGCATTTGAATTAGAAACTAATATTGATGGCATGTTATTAGGAAGGAAAAAATAGCTGGTGCAGCGTTATGGTGTCTGATGAACGCCACGTAACAATTCGCCGCGCCACGTAACAATTCGCCACGCCACGAAAGAAAATTCTTCCGTGGCGTTTATTAGAACATTAGTTCTACTCAGGTAAATAGGTTATAATCTGTCGTTATCTGTCTAATCAGGATTAATTAAAATTATTAATGATTATATTAATATCAGTGTTGTATTTGTGACAAACATGCGTACTTCAGTATCTTACATATTTTGTATCAGACACCAGTCCACGTACAAGTGCCGTACAGTAAGTATTCCTTTTTAATTGTTAGTTTTTAATTAAATTCATAAAACAATTGAAAATTAATCAATTGTTAATTGTACCACCAACAGAACCCTAAAAAGGTAAAAATAGTAATAGGTACTTCAATAATAGCGACAGGGTTCCCTAGTGCAGATACCAGTCTCCCACAAAGGATCAACTTTTATTTTACATTATGTATGTTTGTTATCTAACAATTAAATCTTTAAGGTACTTTTGTGGCAGAGAAAATAAACGTTATTATCATTACCATTATCAATATAATCATTATCATTATCATAATGCTCTCCTGTATAAAAAGTATGAAATAAAAACACATGGTATAGGAAAGAAAAACAATTTAATTTGAAGTAGGAACAACATTATTGTTTGTAAATATTAAATTCCAATCTCTTTCTACTGCCGGTTTTGGCAAATCTTGTAATCACTTCTTCGATGTGAATAGAAGTATGTCTATGGTAGTCATGGTTGCTCTTAAATATGTTTTAAAGCGCCGTAAAGAGAAAATGACCTCTCAGCAAATTCTGCGTCAAATGATTGCGTTTTTTTTTCTCCCGGACGAGTCCTTTCTGCACGATCCCACTTGAAGAACAAAATACAGTTAATGCTGAATGGTACACCACCATTTGTTTGCCCAGTGTCTTTGAAAAAGTTAAGAAAAAACGACCAAGAAATCGCATCCTATTGCACCGGCGCACACCGCGAACAAGACAAAGTCATTTTTGGCTTCTAAAAAGGTAGAGCTAGGGACCCATCCCGCACATAGTCACAGAATACATACATAGTCCAGACCCAGGTCTGTGTGCGGTCGGTGCCAGCACCATGCGATTTTATTTTGCTAACCTAACATTAAAGATTTGATGAGAGGTATGACATCTACGGGGCCGGAAGAGACCGTGATAGCTTTCAACCAGTACGTGTAAAACATGCCTTTAGAACAATGGTCCTCATGTTTTCAAAACTGGTTTGTCCGAATGAAAAAGTGTTTAAAATGTAATGAAGAATACTTCGAAAAGCAGTAAATATATTACTTTACATGTAAATTATTTTATTAATGAGTTACGCAAAACTTTCAGTGTACCCCACGTATAAATTAGGTATGCATGGGTTTAAAAGAAACTCTATAAGGTTAGGTTAGGTCACAGATAACATAATACTATACTAGTACAGATACCTCATCCCATACAACGAAATGCGACCCTCCTAACTCGGGCAATTCCGCGGGCTACTATTTTTTAGCCTACAAAGGCGCTGGATGCCGCTGGCAGCGCGATAGATAGCTAGAGCCACCTAGCGATGAATGGAAAAAAATATTTACCTACTAATAAAGACGCAACCAATAGATGGCGATAATTAGTATGTAATCAGCAGGTAGGAGTGTTCGTTATATTAGATAACCGATAAAATAACTTATTACTTATAAATAATCAAACGGCCTGTTATTTATTACAGCCGGTAAACATTATTTATATTGCGCGAATATATTTATTATTACATACGACCAGATCTAAGTACGTGCAACATCTCGCCATTCAAGGTCAATTTCACTTCGATCATCGTTGTGTAATATTTGTATCCCATGCCAAATTATGCTCTAGTACAACCTCATAACAACTATATTCCCATCAATGTACAAAAATATTAGTAAAAATAATAGTCAAACCATAGATATGATAATAGTTTCGTCAAACTAATATATTTGTTTGTCTTAAACCTTAGATTAGAATATTGTTTGAAGAAAATCAATGCGGATAACTCGTTTGACATCGTTGCGAACACTCTTAGCAGTAAGTAGATAATCTACCTACCTACCATTGCAGCATTGACGCTGCGACACGCGACGATCACGAGCAAGCCGGGCTGCCCGTAAGAACAACTTATTTTCAAAAATCAAATCAATCAATTCAAAATCTCGTACTATTATACACAAAATCAGTGTTGTACAATGTACGATGTTACGTCACTGAATCACGTCACGTGTACCGAACACGTACCGTGCACTTAAACTTATTGAAAACACCGACACCACCACACCAACAGTTATTAGCTTAGATCATAGCGGCCTCACTTATCTTAATTTTGTCTTAATTTTATAGACAAAGTCAAAATGCCGAAGCAAGTTTTACATAATTTGCACGACGACACTTTTTTGAGCGACTAAGCAAATAAAATGAAAAAAGTATAATAATGTATCTGATCTGAAATAGTAATATAGTTCATAGCGGCCTCAAAATTTGATACGTGTAGTATGGATTACGTAGAAAAAAAAAACACAATCAAAAGCGTAAACCTAGGTACTTAAAACCGTAATAGCTGTAAATTTTTCTTTACTACTTTTTATTTTTACAAAAAATTTATACCAGAATAAACGTTAGTTCATAAGTAATTAGGTATCTGTATTTTGTTTTAAATAACTAATTAAAAACCTTTAACTGCCCAGAACTCAGCGCTTGTAGAGGTAAGACCTGTGCCGATTTTTTGAACGCCAAACAACAGAACGTGAACCGTATACGACGTCTGCCTATTTTTGATCTATGTTTTGGTTATTTTCTATATATTGAACAATTATTTTGTAGAATGTAGAGCTTATCTTGACTCAATTTAGGTTATGTATTTCGAGTGTATGAATAGTATAGACTATTATTATAATGACAGTTTGAATTACAACATCTTACTACAGTTAAATAGTAGCAGCATATTTTTTTTAAATTTATTTATTTATTTTAAAAACTTAGTACTATGTTACAGATAACAGCCAAGCTGCCAAACTTTTATCTGTAACATAGTTAAGTTTTTGAAATAAATAAATATATAAAAAAATATATATATTAAGCATCACATCAATCTCGCCATACATATGAAAACAAATGCAAATTTAAGTTATGTATAAATAATTATGTCTGTATGTTTGTAACGATGTATGTATCTAATAGGTAAGTACGAAAGAGTTTCAATTGTATGCATTAAGTATGTATAGTATGCAAACATATTTGTTTGGCACGCTGTGCGTCCAAGTGTGTTTAGTTAACTTGAGGTGTGATATATAGTTTTTTTTATCACTACATATTATAAAACAAAGTCCCCCGCCGCGACTGTCTGTCGGTCTGTTCGCGATAAACGGAAAAACTACTGAACGGATTTTCATGCGGTTTTAACCAATGGATAGAGTGATTCAAGAGGAAGGTTTATATGTAGTATACATGCATATTAGTGTAGAGAAAAGTCGAGAAATTCAAAGATTTGTAATGTCATGTTGTAACAAACATATTTTTGTGCGCTTATATTGCAAACGCTGGCTAAACCTTACGAGATATTGTGATACCTTACGAGAATTGTATACCTTAAAAAGATCAATAAAAAAGTCCGCGATGGTATATGTGTATCTCCTAAGGATAACCCACAGTAACCATTTTTATCTTTTACATATTACAAAAAAAATATGGGTTATTTATCAACCATTTAAAAAAATACCGTATTATTCCTTATCCAATTAAATATATTAGGTACGTTCTGCATTTCATGTACATCAAAATTGCCCTTTCCAGCATACAATAAAAATTAATATCTTAGAAGATATCAGAGATTTAAAAAGCGAGGGCAGAGCGGCTGGCGGGCTGAACTGATTTTGATTATTCTTTTTGTTAGATAGGGTACCTCAATTGTGATCCCATGTCAAGGAAGTCAGGATCTGTTGATGGGATCCTGATAAAATTGAGAGAAACCCTCGAAAATTGTAGGAACGAATAGTGTTTCTGTTTACTTTTCATTACTTTATGAGGTTTTTGCGTTTAGAATCATCATCATATCATGTAGCTGAGCTAATGATGAAAAAAAAATCAAATTATAAAAATCTTCACTACATATTATAAAACAAAGTCCCCCGCCGCGTCTGTCTGTTTGTTCGCGATAAACTGAAAAACTACTGAACGGATTTTCATGCGGCTTTCACTAATAGACAGAGTGATTCATGAGGAAGGTTTAGGTGTATAGTTTGTACCCGTGCGAAGCCGGGGCGAGTTGCTAGTTTTTTAATAATGATGACTCTGATTTGTATCTGGCATGAGTCGAAAACGCTCCGTGTACAAATGTTTTAGAAAGACATTACATACATCTACATTAATAAAAGCAAATGAAGCAAGATACCTGCCTTAAATAAAATTATAATATCATTATCTTAAGTTATTTTGTAGCAATCGATATACGAGTATAATAAAGGAAACGAAATATGATTATAAAAAAAAAACAGTCAGTAGTAGGACTGTATGTCAGAAGTGAAAACAACTTCACAATGTATTTGCATATACATACACATCTGTATATATATAATTAGGTTAAAAATAAAAAGTAGGTAATAACATATCTAAATGTATACACAGGGTACACTGGAAATTCTGCGCTCCTGGCCGCTCATAAATGTTTGAATTTCGAATGTTATTTTTTTTAAATATAAGAAACTCGGCTCCGTCTTACGAATTTTCGATCAGGTCACGTGTCCTGACGCGAGTTTAAAATTTTTAACCATCCCAAAAAGTGCACAACGCTGCCAAAGAAGTTTTCACTTAAAAAACAACATATTAATTTTCGTACTTAGAAGTTTATAAGGGAACCCGAAAACAGTCTCGTAAGAAAGAATCTCTCATTTTTGTTCATTACTACTATTATGCTTTTTCTTCTTTTTAATAAATAAAACATAAAAATAATTGCTTAAGGAAATACGAAGCAAATTACGAAGTTGAGGGACAGAGAATTGAATGAATGAATGAAGATTCATAGTCTATGTGAATGAGATTTGATAGTTCAATATCTGTTAAAATGCTGTGGGGTGCTGACCAAGAATGTTACCCCCCCCCCCCCCCTCCTCCGCTCTTTCTCTTACTGTGGGTGCCGTAAGATTTGGCTAGGGACAAAAAACCATAAGGTGTGCAGCGTCTACCGCGAAACCACAAAACTCCATACCCGAACACTGCGCCCGCCTTCCTGGCTACGGTAGCGGTTATTGTATCTGATCAAACGTTCGGCTAACAACCCTTTAGACGACAACTGGCCTTGGTAACACACAACCTTCGCAACCTTCGTCTTTGGAGTTTCTTGCCTGTTCTCCTCTATAGGATCTGCGTACTGGAACAGACTATCTTCACGACTGACTTATTCTGACCGACTCAAAACGTTGACAATTCAAAAATACTTATTGGATTAATTACCAATAGGTATTTTTAAATTGAAATATTTATATAGTTTTTTATTAATTTAAATCACATTTTTATTATGGAAATAATTTTATTTAAAATACCTACTTAATGTTTTTAAAAATAAGAAACTTCATACTATCATAATCTATACGAGCAAAGCGGCAGGCGCAAAGCTAGTGGCTGGAACATTACGCATTATTAATAATATTTTAAGACAGGAAGTAAAACAAATAATTTAATAGTAGAAAAAAGATCATGATTGCTTAGTCACTGCGGTAACACAGTGTCAGGAGCTCGCGAGTCCAACCTAGTCGTTGTCGTGCGTAAATACCTAATTTTGTAAAATGCAATTATGTGTTATAGCTCTTAACGTATAATTACTTAACAGGTTATCACAGACATGATTTGTTTTAGGTATCTCTATGTGTATGTTCGTACTTATTACACAATAACATCAGTAATGACATTGTATCCGATTATACAATGCATCTACTAAACAAACAGCATACTTAGGCCTGCCATTACTTAAATTGCCGACGCCGGACAAAAACTTAAAAAAAATCGGACACATGGGTGAAATCGAGATTCTTTCCGGGACACCTGAAAAAAACCGCCGATTCCATTTAAATTTTTATCTTGTTAAAGATTCATCTAACAATTGTAATTGTCCCTTGGCACAGAGTGTCCGGATTTTACCCGGACACTTTTTGGAAACCCCGCCTGGACGCTCCCCGGACTCCCTCTAAACTAGGACAAATCCGGGGAAACCCGGACGGATGGCAGCCCTAAGCATACTTATGATTACCGAATTATACGAATTTTGTATCCAATTATACAATCTGGCAGCCCTGCAATCGAGTGAGGTCTGAGGTGAAAGATTCCTATTAGCAATGTGTAAATAGATAGTACGTGTAAGTACTTAGTTAAGTAAGTAATTACTTTGCCAAATCATATCAACACATAACAAAGTTGGCACATACCATACGTTTCGCTGTTCACTATTAATTGTCCTGACAATATGAAAAAAATATGTAAAACACAATGAGAAAAATTAATTCTAAATTTTTTATAGTATCTTTGAAATTCGAATTAATAATTTACCTACATGAAAATGCAAAAACATAATGCAACAATACAGTTTCATTAAAATTTGGCCAACTATCAATGGTCAATACCTACAAACTCAATAACAAAACCGATAGGTACGGTTTTGTTTTAGTGTTACTTCAACGTAGTACCACTAATTGCCGCCAGAGGACCGACGACAATATTGAATTTTGTCAAAATAAGAAAACTGGATTTAAGAAGCTTTTATTCAATTTTCCCGTGTTTAGGGTATTTTATGAAATTAGAAAATACTTTTATCAGGACCTAATATTGATTTTCCATAAACTTTAATAACAAATCGATACCCGTAACGCCATCTATTGATATTTGTTTGAACCATTTTTCTTTTGTTAGAGATGGGACCCCATGGTTAGGTATATTAACAAACATAGTTACTGTATTGCCTACTGTATGTGAAGAGAGAGGGAGAGAGACTATATTAGGTTCCAGTGGCTGTTAATACTTCAGTCGATATAAATACATGATCAAGTTTCGTCGTGTCGGTTAGTGATTTCATCAATTGGTTCAATTGGTCGACTTATATTTAATGATTGAACTTTACGGTGGACATTATAAGAGAGTACACGTTGACCTGTAAGTTTTTATTACTTATGTATATATTGAACTATTATAATATTCGTCTCTTTGTCTGGCTTTACATTGGAGTCATTGCCATAGAGGAAGGACTTGACTTAAATACAAATTTTCATCAAACATCTAACAGATGAAGAACAACTTGTTTCACAAGTCTTGCAAGATGTTATGACAGAGGAATAATGATTTTTCTAAAGTTGCCTGCTTGAAGAAAGTTGATTGATATACCAAAATAGCTATTTCATTTATGGTGCATTATGTTATATCTATAGTCTACTAGCTGTTGTACTCAGTGTTATCATATTGTTGCCAATGAGGAGCGATGACTTACTACGATAGAAACCTTCGAGTATCAAATATCAATAATCACTACATATTATAAAACAAAGTCCCCCGCCGCGTCTGTCTGTCTGTCTGTTCGCGATAAACTGAAAAACTACTGAACGGATTTTCATGTGGTTTTGACTAATAGACAGAGTGGTTCATGAGGAAGGTTTAGGTGTATAATTTGTTAAGATTTTGTGTAAATTGATTGAAATATGTTGATGATTGTTAAAGATGTTTCTGCTACCCGTGCGAAGCCGGGTGGGTTGCTAGTAACTTTATAAAGATCGGTGCGTAATCAAATAGTGAACAAACACACAAACATTTATTTTTATATGGGACGTATGTAACAGTGCGACATTTGCTTAAATCAATTATTCACTCCGTTATTGAGGAAATTCATAGAAACTAAAATGCATAATTTTTTAAGTTAGTTTTTATGGATTTTCTCAACAACGGAGTAAATTATTCCAAAATAAAAAAATATGTTCGATTTAAAATCTTTGCTTTACTAATTCCACTTGCTTTTATGAGAACCAGAGGTGATAATACCTGGAAATTTAAACGATCATAACTTTTAAACGAATAGTTTTTTAGGGTTCCGTACCCAAAGGGTAAAACCGTCCATCTGTCTGTCCTTCTGTCACCAGGCTGTATCTCATGAACCGTGATGGTTAGACAGTTGAAATTTTCACAAATGTGTGTATCTGTTGCCGCTATAACAAGAAATAATAAAAATTAAAGGAGACTTCCTTACTAGAGACGTATTTTTTTGACTTATAGTATTAAATCTTGTACGATGGTGCGGAACCCTTCATGCGCGAGTCCGACTCGCACTTGGCTGGTTTTTATTTTTTCATTGTAGCATTATGAGATACATTATGTATACAAGCTGACCTTACCGGCCGCACTCACACTACTCAGTAACCTGTGGCACTGACCAAATATTTAAACTGGGAGTTCCAGGTTACTGTCATTTGGAGAGACTGCTTTTGTTCATAGGGATATCGTCCAGAAAATCATTTAAATATATCCACTAAATACCTTTTTGAGTTTACACGTTTTTGTCAAGAGCTAACTGAAAAATTACGATATGACTTTTTCGAGTTCTATTTTATTCACCTGATCTAAATTAAAAGTAAAATATATAAGAACCTAATATTTTTTTTAAAAGAGTTAGCCATAAAAGTCCAATAGTCTGTCGAGGGTCCAGGGAGTTCCTTCCTGGGTTATACCTGAGCCCCCGGTCATAGACACTGTGACGGAACATCGATTCGGTTCGATTCCGACATAACCACTTCGCAGTGAAGTTATGTGCAAAGGTACAAAAAATGGTTTTATCTGGACTACTGTAATATAAAATTGTAGTGTAAGGTTACTGTTTATCGTTGTTTATTAGGTATAAATGGTATTTACCAATGGTAATAAGTAATTGTTACCTACATTAAATTTTGCAAACTCGCATGTAATTTGGTGATAGTTTTTAATGTTAACAATCGTTGGTAAACCTAAATAAATAAAATAAAATAATTTGAAATGAAAGACAATGCATTTAAATATTCATTAGCAGTCATTATCTTATACAGTTATGTTAATCACTAACTAGTGTTTAAAGGTAAATGAATCGCCATTCAAAATTAGCTTTGTTACTAGGAGCGTATAATTAACCAAGCATTTTTGATGAGAAAAATTAGCATGGCCTGCCTTCAGACTGCCGTTTCACTAGATTTCAGGCATGTTTTTTATTTTTTAAATGTTCCTACTTTTATTTTATAAATAGGTGTATTTTATTACTTTAAAAGAGCAATTCTTGTATGTATGTATTTAATTAAGTATGTATTTATATTTCGAGTATCTTGGAAACGGTTCTAACGATTTTGATGAAATTTTGTACACAGATAAGGTTTTGAGTTTTAAGTTCAACTGCAGTTATGTTTCCTGTAAAAACGCAATTTTCCAAAAAAAAAAAATAAGAAAAGAATGACCATTCTACAAAAAGCTACCGTCTGCCAGGTCCTAAATTATTAAAACTAATTATTTTGCTTACTTCTGCTTCAGATAAAAATGGCATGTAATTGTGACTACGTGACCCAAGGGATAGAGGGGCTGGACCCTCACTATGACAACTGTAACTCGACGTGGAGTGAATTGCACCCGGGAAAGGAATACCCTAAGTAAGTACCTCTTGATCATTAACATCATCAATTAGCCACTGCTGGAGACAGGAAACTCCCATTGTGTGGAATTGCTATTCCTCTCTGTGCTCCCATTGCGGATGCGGAAGACGGAGGATACGCATTTACCGATTTGCGGTCAGCTTAGAATTGGAATAAATGGTTTTGATTTTGTTTTTGAGTAATAATCTGATGTGCACTACTGCAATCTCTTTTCTTAAGAATGGACGTAGTTCCCGGGTGACTTTAATTTTCATCCAAATATCTCACTATTACCCGCCTATTCTCTTACTTTATTAAAGCTACAATAATAATAATTTGAGCCACCTCACACCCGGGCTGTCTAATCGCAAACTAGGCAGAGCCTGTATTAAGGTAACCAGACTGCTGATAAACATACTTAAATATTAAAATATCGAAGTTCAGCCGTATCGTAGTTAGACTGAAAGCCGACCCCAACTTAGTTGGGAAAAGGCGCGGAGGATGATACATATTATAGATAAATTACACCCTGACACAAAACAAGTGGTCGCGCTCATCACACAATTATTTGTCCTGACTGGGAATCGAACCTAGGATATAGCATATCAGCTCACATTATATTTGTATTAAGTATTCGAAATAGCCTGTGAACCGAAAAATAATTTAGTCCCAAGCGTTTTTATCCTACATATAATCCACCACCGAGTAATAGCCCTTCAGACATAGTTATCGTTTTACTGTGGATTTAAATTTGTTCAGGTTTAAAGTTTTACATTATATTTTGGGATTTAATTAAAAAGTCGCACTCATTGACCCAGAAACGACTTGTTATCTTTTTGGAGGCTTTCTTTTTTCTTTCTGTTGGCTCAAACGTAAGAAAAACGTATCGTTGGCGAAAAATGTCAACTAACTTACTGAAGACGTGATAACGATGAATAATTTCTTTTCCAGAAACCCGGATGGCAGTATGAGGCTATTGAACGAGCATTTACTGGGCTTAGAAGTAGACATTCTGTATCATCTAGTCTTGGATACACAAAACTACGATCTACCTGCCATGTTTGGTGATGTTAAAGTAAGATTTAAAATATTTCTATCACTTTCACACTCGACTCAAGCTACCGGTTAGTCCTGTGGAGGAACAGGGTGATATATCCCTCCAACACAAACGGAGGATCCTTCGACCAAATCCTCCGAACATAAATAGTGGACCGCAGCCCATCGGTGAATGTTGGAAAGTTGTATATAATATGCTAGTCGGCGCGTGAATTTTAACAGGATCAGTAGTTACTACGTAGTTTGATTTTTGAAGGATGGCGCTAAATAATGTTTTTGTTGTATGTGGATTTTGTGTGACATGTGGATGTGGACAACACAGTCCATTGTGGGGTTTAGCACAAAGCTATGTATTATAAATTATTTATTAAGACATTAACTTGGCAGGATTCACGCTGTCGCATCATCACCCCTTAGTTTCACACCTGTTTAGAAATATGTACATATATTTTTTGTACTTAGAAAGAGGGTTTGATATCCCAAAAACACAAAGGTAAAATCGTCCGACAACGCTAGATTATAATGAAGTTGATATGAAGAAGTTGTATATATGTAACTAATATGGACCAAGTAATGAAACATTGCATTATTTATAATGCCCGGCAATATGAATAATGGCAAGTAAAATTGGGCTATGTGATTTATCCTACTAATACTATAAACGTGAAAGTTTGTGAGGATGTATGGATGTATGGATGTTTCTTACTCTTTCACGCAAAAACTACTGAACCGATTGCGATGAAACTTGGTATATAGATAGCTGGGAACCTGGATTAACACATAGGCTACTTTTTATCCTGATATTCCCACGGCATCGGGACTTACGCGGGTGAAACCGCGGGGCACTGCAATAATATAAACTACGTTATTTATCACATTCTCTGACCATTATGAATATTGCTATAACTGTTGGGCAAGCAATTAAGGTACATAATGCGGGCTGCTATGACCAAGTACATACATGGAAGGACCATGATCTGTACACACACTGCTACAGAGCGCAGTGGTTTTCTATTCAGTTTAGAAATAAAAGCTAAAGAAGGCGGACGGTTGAATAGGTATTGTTTATATCTCGAATTGAAAACTAATGCGAAACTTCGATATGTTATAATTACTAATTACTTAAAAAAAGTATATGTATTTGCATGAATATTATGAAAGTGTGTTAGAATTTCGTCAAGAGAATACTAAGCAGTTTAGTATTTTTTTTCTTTTGTATTTTAAACGATTTTATTTTGTCAGAAGCTTTTCACGAATAAAAAAAAAAACCTATATATTTAAAAAAAGTCCTTTTGATAAAGCACTCCATCGTACTACATGTGTATATGTAGTACGATGGACTGCTTTATATAATGTGGCAAACAAACGTTCGCGACGTATTCTTGTTTGCCTCCTTATAGTACAGAAATTTCCAATTTTAGGAGGTTTTAGCTATTATTTAAGATGACGTGTGTTTGTATAACATAGATGGAAATTCCTATAATATTATAGTACGAAGTTAATTAAAAAAACCTTTCGATAAAGCGGGGTGCTTTATCGAAAGGTTTTTTTAATTAATTTTTTTTTTATTGAAGTGAAAACTTCTTTAGTCACGTTTGTGCACTTTTGCTATGGGACTCGTGACCGTCACGCTAATAATACATATATAGATCGACTAGAAGACGCTAATCTAAACAATGAGTTCTGTCAGCTCCTCACCAACCTGCTAATGTGACGTTTTAAGTTCGTCGTTTCGTTTAAATTTTCACTTCTGTCGGCAGTCCCATGACTGCCTATTTTTTATATAGGTAGTGATATTTTATTTTTTTATTTTTATTGATAACATTAAAATTCGTCAATAGCTGCTAAAAAAATATCTTTTGACTAACAAAACCGTACAATATACTGAACAGTTTAGTCTGCTTCTATTTATATTTAGATTATTTGAGGAATATAATATTTAAGGAAAATAACTTTGGTATTTGCTACATAATTTATTCTATTCAAAACGTTGTTAGGTAGCATCAAACGCGAATGTCCTTGTATGTTATCCTTTCGTCAACACGTTCTGATTAGAGCGAGACGGATGGATGTAACACACTGACCTCTATTTACTTGTAAAATAGAGGTCAGTGATGTAACACCATTTGTTTGTGCATTTTAATATAAGAGCAATAATTACTATTGCTCTGAGATTTTATTGTTAACAATAGTTCGCCTGGCATTGGGATTTCGAACGTTTTGATTTGGTCAGTCCAGACCAGTATAACTTGGACTACCATTGTATAGACTTTTGTACTAGACAGGTGAAGATATATACTGGACCCCTATAGCCTGATGTTTTTTTTTTTTTTTATGGTATAGGGGCAAATGAGCAGACAGGTCACCTGATGGTAAATGACTACCGCCGTCCAAGGGCACCTGTAACTCAAGAGTCACAAGTGCATTGCCGTCCTTTAAGGTGGGAGTAATTCTTTAGGCATATTGGGCAATTTTTGGATTGTGAAAATCCAAAAATTGCCCAATATGCCTAAAGAATTTTCTTCAAACTTCAATAAGTAAATTACGCACAATTTATTTTCAGTTTGTATGCATTGGTGGTACTAAGCATCGGATGCGAGAATTTGCAGAGTACATGGCCAAAGAGTTAGACTTGCCTTGTAAGGGCAATAAGTTGGTGAATTTGACCAAACATTCGCACAGATACGCCATGTACAAAGTCGGACCTGTGTTGTCTGTTAGCGTAAGTATTTTTAAAATTTTATTTACTCTGAAGAAGATGAGTGCCTTGACTTTTATAGATACTAGTAGATAATATTTAAAGGAATGTTGGCCTAATATAATTCGCTATTAATGATTACATCGTTGAGATCTTTTTCAACCTTAACATATTATTTTAAAGTAAGGACAAGCTTTATGCATGGTCCTTCGAACAAAATCAGCCGACAACAGCATGGTGTCAAAAGGTATTCCTCTCGAAATTAGAATACTTTTTTACAATTTAAATTTTATTTATTGTTACATAAAATCGATTATCAATTAACGATAGGCGTTCCTCATTAGACTAAGCGTCTCTTCCACAGCATTTTGAATAGTGATGTGGTCCTCTCATTGTATATATCAATGGATCCTCTTCAATGTTGCACAGTTAATGGAAAACTAGAAGTGTGATTTTTGATATCTAAATTTCTTAGTTCTTCGAGTAACTTATTCATATATTAAATACTTGCTGTCACTTGTGACATCTTTTTTGTGGAAATTCAAATTTAATCTTGGGAACCGTACATTTTGCCGGGTTTCCAGACTTTTTTTTCTTATTTTAAGAAAAGACAATTCCCGCATTACGAATATTGCTGTGTCGGGGGTCTTTACATACACCTAAACAACGGACACAAAAAACAACCAGACTCGGGACAACTATTTGTGGATCCCACAAATTTTTGTCCAAAGTTTAGGTATTGCTGTCCTTACTAAACTTGTGTCTCTAAAATGCTCAAATGCCTTTATTCAAAATCATTCTAATAATTAATATAGGATATTTGATTGTACCCACACTAAACCGTTCTGTCACGGTAATATTACCGTGGTACAGTACTGGGTGTATTGTCTGTACAAATATTTTTGTAGATTGATCCATAAATGTGTTAGTAACAATGATCTAACAACTATGTTAGTTTTACATTACAAACAATAACAAATCACAAAAAGAATCACAGAACAAAAACTGTTACAAATATCTTACAGCATGGAGTCGGTGTACCTTCAATGACGACTCTTCTGCAGGAGGTGCTGAAGCTAATGTCCTATGCGAAAATGAAAGACCCTATTATCTTCAGGATAGGCACCAGTGGGGGCGTCGGTATTCCCCCGGGATCTGTGGTTGTATCCTCATTTGCTCTCAGTGGGACATTAGAGAAGAGTTATTCAATTGTAAGTAGTACTTATTCTGTAGGAATGTGAATAATGATACCATGTTTACACTAAATGACGCATTTACAAGATACTAGAGATCGTCTGGAGGTCGAATTCCGACCGTTTTCAATGTCCTCTTTTATTTCAATGACCGGTATAACTTGAGCTGTCTTTGTATAGACTTTTGTCATACGACAAGTCAATATATATACTGGACCCTTTTAGCTTTATGTTTTTTTTATGGTATAGGGGGCAAGCGAGCAGACGGGTCACCTGATGGTATATGATTACCGCCGCCCAAGGGGAACCTGCAACTCGAGTCACAAGTGCGTTGCTGGCCTTTAAAGTGGAAGTAGGGGAAGGGTGGAAAAAGGGGAGAGGGGAGCTGTGAGGCCGGCCCATACGTGCCGAAGCATGACAACATGACAAATTATCTGAAGTAGTTCGGTAGATGGCACTGAGTGCATTAGCCTTAAATGGTGTTAATCTTTTAGCTTCGCTTAATCGATAAAATATATTGTTGTTCCCTCAAACTTGCCAAAAGACCAGCTTTAAGAGATGGCTTTGTAATAATGACGCGGAATTATTTGTTCTCAGCCTGTACTCGGCAAGATACGCAACATTCCGGCTCTACTCGATTCACGACTTTGTCAGGAAGTGCAGTCGGTGGCTTCGGACAACGATGATTTCCGGACGTTTATTGGAGGCACTATGTGTGCCGATGACTTTTATAGAGGTAGGTTTACGACTAAAAGTTAAATAGAAATAAGAAAATAGTCACATATCGATACACAATGAAGTTTAAACAATTGAATCTACCCGAAAAAAAATATTGAAAAAACGTGTTTCCTCATAGATATACATTTCTAAATAACATTGATGTTTCGGGCATGTTAACATTTCAATATTGATGTTTCGGGCTCAAGACAACCTTTTTACATCGCATGCTTGTAGTTAAAGCAATGGCACGTTTTGGCCTCCCCCCTCTCTCCGCCCCCGTCTATTTGGGGTCCATTCGGACGATACGGCCGTGTTCAGTATCACTTCAAGACCCAGATTAGCACTCGGCATCCGGTTGCCTCTCCGATCCGAATATGATGTGCCATTGCCTTGAATATAGGAGTTTAGGAACTCGTCATTTTGACTCTCCTTAATTGTTCAATATTTGTTACTGAATCAGTGATTGGCTTACGATTATTATTGTTGCTTATCTGTTACGGCAGACTTATGACTTTTGTCTTTTTAACTAATAGATTTCATAAACCAAACACACATAAGTTCAATAAGTCTTAACCTCAACACTTTCAGGTCAAGCGCGTCTAGACGGACCATTTTGCGACTACACGGAAGCCGATAAAATGGAATTCTTGAATACCCTCTGCAGGATGGGTGTAAGAAACATTGAGATGGAGGCGACGGCATTCTCTGCGTTTACCAGGGAAGCAGGAATCAGGGCTGGTATTGTGTGTGTTACGTTTTTGGACCGACTATTGGGTGATCAGGTCAGTAACCTTTGTAACTTTAAAAATATATTAATCTTAATAGATTTGGAAGCATAAAATGGTTTAGACATTTATTGTGAAAAACCGAAAACAAATTTCAGATTAATATCTTTTATAGTCTAATTGTTGTAGGAACTGGCTTTCAAAAGCGTTGTTTATTGGTTGATTTTGTACATTACGGTTCGTCACGGTATTGCAGTTATGGCTCCTTCATAATTCGGGATATGCAGCAATGGAAATCTATGTCGCATATCGTATGCATCGGGTGTAAAAATCCTTTCACTGTAAATGTACTGTGGCGACTTCCACATACTGCAAAAACATACTTTAACATACGGAATAACTACTAATTCTGCATCGCGCAGTGAAATTTTTCGCACTGATTACTATATATATAACTTCCCAACAGTGGCGTAACAATAGGGTGGCAGAGCGGACAAAATGCCACGGGCCTGCGGCACGAGGGGGCCCCAGGCACCAAAGGCCCTGAACACAGGAGCCACTAATTACAAAATGTATTTAAAATATATTAATTTTGTATTTAATAAATATAAGTTATCTAATTTAATGAACCTAATAAAATACACGAGTTATTAAATTATCAAGATTTTAATGCATCCGTAAAAAAAAAAATAACGGCCAAGTGCGAGACTCACACACATCTGATGAATTAGCCATTAGTTACGCCACTGCTTCCATACATCAACCGCAGGGCCGCGGTCCGCCTGTCATGAACACCTCGCCTGGTCGGAGAATCTACCCTTTGTGTTGGAAGGACATAACACTGTAAGGAAATTTAAGGAGATAAAGATTCACAGGTTTTTGATCGAACTACTACCGCCCAATTGGTCCTTTTAGTCTACAGAATACTGTGTTTCAATCAATCAGTCAGCCTATCATAGTCCACTGCTGGACAGTACTTCTCCCAATGCGTGCCACAGCACCCGGTCCTCCGCCTTCCGCATCCAGTCCATCCCTGCTACTTTCTTCAGGTCATCGGTCCATCTCGCTGGGGGGCGTCCTAAATTCCGTTTACTGCATTTAGACAGCATTATTAGCGAAGTACTAAGTGTGCACCTAGTGCATACTCCTTCTCTGCTGGTGAGTAGGATGACCAGAGGTCCAAGGGAGGAGAGAATGTTTGGCAAATGACACCAGTTGTATTGCCAGGCGTTATAGACACCGTAATAAGTAACCGCTTAGAATCAATGGGACTGAAAAAATACATTGTTTAAATTTCGTGACGTTACATGAACGAGTACTAAAGATGAGTTGTTTATGTTTAAGGCAAACAGTTCACTAGCTTTTGCAAAAGAATTCTAAATTTTGATTTTGTAAATCCTTTCAGGTAGCCCTAAGGAACAGTAATAATAATTTGACACACCTCACTCATCTGTCGGTCCGGCTGTCTGATCAGAACCACCCAGAACAAATTATTTGTTCTGGGTGGGAATCGAACCCACTACTTCTGGCTCAGCAGTCAGGGTCACTAACCACTAGACCAGTCGAACGATAGTACTTTGTCTAGATGAAAGTTACCCTATGCCCTTTTCTGTACCCCTGACAACATTATGCAAAATACATGATGATCGGCTGAGCAGTTAAGGCGGGAAAGCGTAACAAACAAACAAACAAACTCACATTTGCATTTATAATTTTAGTTAGGATGGATAGGATTATTTAATGTAGCCCTAAAAAATTCTCATTTTTTGTTCTCAGGTGACACCAACCAAAGCGACTATGACCGATTGGCAGAAAAGACCAATGATTGTTGTCGGCAAATACATTAAACAGTATATCAATAAACAATGAAGTTGTATAGTAGTTGGCTACCTAGACTACTAGTTGGAGTATTTTCGGCAATTTACAGTATAATTTAAGACAGAAAAAAATCGTATTTAATAATCTTGAATTTAAATGTCATTTCTTAAAAATGACAATGTCATTTCTTCAAAATGACAATGCAATTTCTTAAAAATGACAATGTCATTTCTTAAAAATGACAATCTCATGTCTTGAAAATGACAATGTCATTTCTTAAAAATTACAATGTCATTTCTTAAAAATTACAATGTCATTTCCTAAAAATTACAATGTAATCGTAATTTTGTTTTAATTAGGCATAATGTCCTTAATTAGCGATAAAAATAATTTGTTATTATAAATAAGTAGATTGTGTAACACTATCGCATTGGGAGCAAACCTGTAAAGATGGATGTTTTTTTAGAAACAAATAAATAAATGAAAACTTTTATTCCTCTGTAATGTAACTTGCACACACATTTCCTTGCGCATAGATTATGTTTTCAAACATTTATTTTTGCTCGCATAATATATCTTGAAATCCGTTGCCAAACTCAAACTTACGATCACTAATGGCCGCCGTCCGCCACAAAACAAGTTGGCGATTACGGTAACCCATTTATGAGTGCCTGCTCGAGCGTATTCCGGCCGATAATAATTGTTCATTTTCGAAGTCTGCAGAAAGGTTCCAAGATGTCGGATAGCCGAAGTAAACCGCAAGTATACACTGCAGAACCCATTACTAACACTAGTATTTTGCTGAAAGGCTTAGTAGTAATACAGGTTAACGTGTGGCGTGCATTACTATTTAGGTAGGCTAGTCTCAAAACAAAAGCAGAAGCGCCGTATCTATTTAACAGTTTAAAAATATATAAATATAACTAATAGGTTTGGTATTGGAAAATGACAATATTTTTTCGACATTACCCCACCGAAAACCCCGGTTGAGTGACGACCCGAGGGGGTTTCCAAGTTTTCAGACACACAAAGAAAGGGTTGGTTGACGTCAGTAGTATACTGGGTGGGATTCAAACCCGCAACCCCTCGTCAAAATCAAATCAGCCGTCTTAGTAATTACGTTGCCGCCGATTATACAATGTTATAAGTTAGAGAGTATTTCTAAACTAGTAATTTTTTTTACTTCAACGATTAGAAAAGAACTGATGATCTTCGAACGGCTGAACAGATTTTCTTGAACTATAGAATACTCTCGAGTAAATCATCTTTCAAACAAATCAACAAAACCAAAATTGGTCCATCTGTTAAGAGCTATGATGCCACAGACACACGTTGAACTTCTAACAACCAATGGGAAAAATCCAATCCAGTATTAAATCATTTATTTAGTCTTCATATACCAAGATCCCAGATTGATTATAACAAATCTTGTATGTTAACACAATGGAAATACATAATTGACAACAACTATATATATATTATTATGGTGTTCAATGTTATTATTATACTCATCAACCCGCAACGGACTCGTCGGGAATGTTGGTCTGTCAAAACGTCTTGAAACTTCCAGACGGCTTTGACAGATGACATTCGCCAAAAAACCTCTATTTTGCGTCGGGCTTAAAATAAATACCTAATCATTGAAGTAAATTTTATTATGCCAAGTATTTATTACCTTACGAGCTTATGCAATCTTAGCCGGAAAGTGTGAATCACTTAGTATTAATCCAATAGTAGATTTACCTACTATGGTTACCTGGTTATATTTTTAAAGTTAAACTTCTTTTGGCGCGTTAGTGAAAAATGATGAGAGTAAATTTTCAACAAACACCGTCACAAAAAAACCGACACCCTGAAGTAGCTAGTCAACATTTTAGTTTTTCAAAAATAGCTACCAACTTCACGATAGTGATAAAAATCGTTTTTACATATTACTTTGAGTACGTTTGTAGAATCTGAGGTTAGTTGACGGTATGTATTATTTATTACACTTACAATTAGGCAATAAAACAATTAAATATATTATTTAACATTTATTATGACTTTAAAAACTATAAAATCAAATATAAATATCGATCGATTTCATTTCAAAGTTGGTGGTGAACCGCGAGGACCGTTCTCGATCACGCAAAACAGGCTTCTTTTTATTTTCGGTAAGTATAAGTGGGATAAAAATCTAAATGTTATTTACTTCACATAATACATTTATGAATAACAATAACAAAGTTATTTATTTTCTAAGCGTTTTATATATATCACTCAAAAATGCGGGATTGAAGACGTTCGGTGTATAAGACCATTATCCGTAGATGCACGAACATGATGTAAGGTTCCGTATTTTTTTCATTTGGAACCGGTAAAATCTTTTTAGAATCATTAACTTAACTCCTCATTCGACGAGCACTCGGTAACTATTCACAACAACAAAGCAATAACATTGCACTGTAAAAAAAAGAACAATATAAAATTAGATAATAAGTCTACGCTTGAACATATTTAAATTTTTGGCGTAGGAGAAATGAAATGAAACTTTATTTGCGGGAACAGGGTAACAAAAGGTCTTATGTCATAAAGTAACAAGCTCATGTTCCGCCTTGGTTAAGGCATGCAAATATTAAAAATAACACAGAGAGGAGGAGGGAGAAAAAGTACATACTAGCAGCGCCCCGCGGTTTCACCCACGTTAGTCCCGATCCCGTGGGAATATTGGGATAAAAAGTAGCCTATGCGTTAACCCAGGTCTCCAGCTATCTACATACCAAGTTTGATCGCAATCGGTTTAGTAGTTTTAGCTTGAAAGAGTAATAAACATCCATCCATCCATTATTTCAGTTTATCATCATCATTATTTAAGCGGTTGCCTCGCCACTACGCCGCGCCGAGTGTTGTGGGTTCAAACCCCACACGGGACAAAAGTTTGTGTGATCCAAAATAGTCACTCCGAGTCTGTGTGATCATTGTGTCCGTGTTTGAATGTTTGTGAAGGCGTCCGTGACACAGGAATATTCCTAATGCGGGAGTTGTAAAAAAAGGAAAAAAGAAATATTTCAGTTATAAGTTATTGAGTAGTGTTGGCACATAGTAGGTGAGACATAACCTACTCATCTCAAAAATACAATTGAATGGTGGACGTATTTTCATTTTTTTAAATAAGATAACTAACACTCTCCGTTGCACTCATCTCTCTGTTGTGGGGTACTACATACATAAGTACACCCAGATTAAAATAATGTATTACGCAAAATACAATTATCTATTACGCAAATTATTGACTAATATGTGGAATGGAAACTTAAACTACTGACCCTTTCGTGAAATAGGAGGTTCTAATTTACCAGCCTGCCTCTCTTCCTGTGAGTGCTGTAAGAGTAGATATAGGGGCAAAAATATTTGAAGATGGGCTGAGTGACATAGACAGCTCAATAGTTAGTCTTTTGAGCTGCCTATGTCACGCAGCATCATCGTAGCGTCGTTGGATAACCTAGCGGCACGATATTTGTTTCAGAGAAATTTTAATTAGAAATAGAATCGTATTAAGGAAGCGATAGAGAGGAACAAAGGCTCCAAATTGTTTGCGATTGACATCGGCCTATACGAGATTAGAATGGCCCTGAAACAGCTCAAGAATAACAACCGGGAGGGGACAGGATCACATCAGAGCTTCTGAAAGCGGGTGGAGTACCGGTTCTTTTTAGTATTTCAGAAACTCTTCTACTCCATCTTACTCGAAGGAACAACGCCAGTGGCATGGAGCAGAAGAGTAGTGGTGCTGTTTTTTAAGAAACACTTTATAGAAGAAGTACATACCCGTCTCACTTCTGAGCCATGTTTATAAGCTGTTTTCAAGAATCATCATACACCGTCTGGCTGGCAGGCTCGATGACTTCCAGCCACCCTAACAAGCTGAGTTCCGAAAAGGCTTCAGTACCATAGACCACATGGGCACGCTTCGGCAAGTTATACATAAGACCGAAGAGTATAACTTGCCGTTATGTCTAATGTTTGTGAACTTTGAGAAAGCCTTTGATTCGATCGAAACAAGGTTATGTCGAAAGTCCATGTTGTGACTTTCCCCGTCATGGTGTTGACGCGTATCTAAACCTGGGACAAGCAGTCCAACTTCGAGATGGAGGTCAATCGTTGAATCCAACTCGGATGAGACGCGTTCCGGAAACTCCACAGTAGGGGTGCTCAAACTTGAACTGCTGGCAATCTATCTCAATATTGTTAGACTACGATCGATCAACTATGAGAGGCTGCAAGTATGTGTGATGCAGAATTGTCGTCTAGGTAGGGTGTATTATTTTTCGCATAATATGCAATTTTTTTGGGCGCCCCTATCCCGACGCTACCATCGCGGCGTGTCCACAAACAATGTAAAAGTTTTAGTTGTTTGGTAAAAAAGACATTTACCTAAATAACATTGCAAACGTAATTGAAACAATTATTGAAATTGCAAAATAATTATTGCAATATATCTGCACCAACTCATTATCAACAGAACATGAGTCCATGTTAAACTGACTTTCTATTTCCGTAGCTAATTCCTCAATGCTTTTACGCGAAAAAGGATAACTCATAAATGATGCGATATTTGCCAATTTACTGAAGTCTACTGAAGAAATCCTTACAAAAACCAAACAAAAATCATCCACCCTACTCACAGAATCCCAAGCCATCCATCCGCAAACAAACCAAAGTCAGGATTGACACGCAGGAGAGCATTGAGTGCAGAAAGAGTGCTCGGTATGCGACATGATGGTACGACAAACAACATATGCCCCCGGTGGCGACGATAGTTATTAGAAACAAAAAATCGACACAACTCATCATGAAGGTTTGGTGCATCAATTTTCCCTCTGAAAATTTACACATAATTGCAAGGTGGTATATCTCCCGTCTGACTTCCAACAAATTATAGCCGAGACAACCAAGAAGAAAATTTCTGGGATACATATATGGATAGTATTCGTAAACACACGTACCTAAGGAAGGCCTTTTGCACTTTCGCGAGCAGAAGAGCGTATGTGCTCTCGTGTGGATTGCACACACACGTAGCACTTTCGAGGTTGCAGCGAACCAATGCCCCATAAACTAATCTTAAAACGCGGTGGTTACTAAAGTCGCAGGATTGTAGTAGGATTGATTTCCATTCCGTTCTCATGGCTCCACTGAAATACAACATCAATGTCGTTCTGCTAAAGCTAAGCAGTCTACATCAGGCCTTACCTCAGTGAAAATTTTGAGGTCGTTGGCATATATTAAGCACCGGGTGTAATGCAGATAAGCGGTCGTTAACCATGCGCAAGAACAGGGTTCAGGGTCAAGTATTGACCCCTGACTCACACCAGAATGCGTGTGATAGGTCTTAGACTCGTATACACCGAGTCGGATAAACTGTTGCCGATCACGGAGATAGTCTGCAAGAAGCCGGAGAAGTCCAGACGCAAAGCCAATGGTGCAAAGTTTTGCAAAATAATAACATAGTTACTATTGCAACTCATATCCTGTCTATTTATTGAATCAGCATTAAGTACAGGAACGTCTGACAAAAATACGCAGGCGAAGGAGTTAACAAAAGCCTCAGCTGCACCTACACCAAAAAAGGTTAAACCGTTGGAAGTAACGCTGGGTTCAAATCCTCCTTTGGTACGTAAACTTGAGATATGACGCCAAAACTCCCGTGGGTTACGCTGTTTGTTACCTTCTATGGAGTCCATATATGAAGCATAAGCAACCGTACGAAATTTAAGGTCTGCTCTAAGGTCTGAGAACAATTTATTTGTTTCTTTATTTTTCATTCGCTACCAAGACGTATCTGCCATGTCCGGACTCGTGACTCCAACACGCCTTGTGACAGTCGGACGAGATAACTGAAGTTCTATAATAGCAGACAATCTCTATTTGATTTTTAAAATCTCCAAATAAAGTCTCACCCGTTTCAATAAATGCTTCATTCACAACCGATCTATCTTCAAATGGTTTAATTCTGTATTTAAACGGGAATTAACGCTATCACAAAAAGGTATTACATACTTCTGAATTGGTTGACGTTTCGACCAGGTTGCACTGGCCGTGGTCACAGGTCAAATGGTTTCTTGTGTTTCGCCAATGTTTAAGATATTTTAAATGACGCGATCGTTGCAGCTTTTGGTTGTTTGGCTGGTCTTGTGAACACGGTTTGTTTTTTTTTCAAACAAGTTATCAAATCACGTATTTTCGTTTTCTTAATTCACTCTGTGACGGAAAATCCTTTTCATAGTATAGTTTTATGTTGCCTCTCTAAGTTCCCATGCTTAGGTATTGCAGCTGACGCATGGCAAATGAGACAAATGCACTTATCCTTTACCCTACAAAAGAAAAATTCTTCCTCCCAATCATTCTTCAAATGATACGTTTTACTTTTCTTAACCGCACTCATTTTGTACTATTTATTAATAAACTTTGTACCCACGTATCGCCTTCAAGTTACAACTCTAACTGACTCCTATCCCTGCAGGCGTAACATTTATATAGGCGCGAACGAAGTCTCAAATGTTTCATGTGTCTCAAACACGCCGCCTGAAGTTTCTAGAAAAATCGGTGGGATTCAAAAACGCGACTTCTCATTGACAAGTACCGCGCGTTCCTTTGATAAAGCTGCCTTTTGCCGCTGGTAGGGGGTCATTACGATAAAAGAAAGTGATGAGGTTGTTATTCTGGCCTAATTGTGGATCGAATAAATTTTAGTTGTTTATTCATTACATTTTGTTTTAGTTCCCTACCTACTAAAACAAAATCTAAAATAAAATATGGGATATTTTTTCTCTAGATCGACTTAAAAAGCAGTCGCAATCGACCGTTTGAGCACCCCTGCTCCACAGCATCTTTTCGTCCAAAATTCCTGTGCCTAAAAACAAAGGATGTTATCCAGGGTGTGTTACTAGTAATGATCTACGGATCCAAAACGTGGTCTCTCATTGCGGGCTTGATAAACAAGCTCAGAGTCGCTCAACGAGCTATAGAGAGGGCTATGATCGGGGTTTCTCTGCAGGATCGAATCAGAAACGAATGGATCCTATGGCTGAAATGATGAAATTATCATGACCTTCTAATGTGTTTAGTAGCTTTGAGACAATGAACGACTATATTCTCGTTTCGTTGATCTACGTGTTTAAAATCACCTTACCTGCTATTTCTAGGACAGCCGAGGCGGCGAGCGCAATACTGTCAGGGCAAGAATCCTTGTTGGGTTTTTGAGTAAGAATTAGGATGGCTGCAATTAAAGTAACAACCATTGCAACTATTGTCACGACCATATATGTCATTGTCGGCAGTCTTACTTCCTGTAAACAAAATAAAGGTATTTATTGTAAATTAGGTATTACTGGATTTTGTCAAGCCTCAAGCAAGTTTTTTGGGATCAGTACTTTTTCCTGGATGAAACGTATCCCATGTCTTTTTATGTACACCTGACAACGTGTTTGCAAAATTTCATGACGATCAGACGAGTAGTTAAGGCGTGAAAGCGTAACATAGGTACAAACAAACTCACTTTCTGCATTATTAATATTAGTAAGCACTAGTTAGGGTAACCGAATAATTTGTATGACACGACTTACGTCTAAAGATAAAGTAGCGTTCAACCGATTGTCTAACCACCTAGGTACATCAGCACCCGCAATATGTATAACAACATTTTGTATCATTTTTCTGTGTAGTTAAAACTGACACCAAGTTTATTTTATTTATTTAATACTGTTTGCAGGTATACGAAGCGAATAACATCCACCAAGGGCTGTTATTAGGTAAATGACGAGTAGAGAAAGGAGAACCGTAACAGTACTATATTGCAATGACACAACGATGCCAAACATTTGCACATTCGTGGTTCAAGTAATATCGCTGGTTCTTAACTCTGATAGGGTAACTTTTCAAAGCTTTTCTTAAGAAATGCGTGTCTGTTTACTGCATATGACCGTGGCATAAAAGAAACATTTTTATTACCAACCGTAAATAGGCCATAAATGAAAAAAATTCCAGCAAACAGTGCAAGTAAAAACATAAAAGCTCCGAGGCCTTGTATTGCTCTTATTGGCCCAGAGCCTTCATAACAATGTTCAACTGCACCTGATGTACCGGGAACCTGTAAATAATAATTACAGCAAATATATCTGTTCTGTGTAAGTCTTAGTTCACAACTCAATCAATCTGCTTTTACAAATTACTGTCTCCAGAATGGGTAAATTTCTGAGCACTAAGCAGCAACAAACACTAGTTCAAATAAAAAATAAAATATACCCTAAAATAAAATTTAATGGTCTGGTTTTTAAGCTGAACAAAGAAGTTTTATTATACTTCTAAAGATTCCAATTTAAACAAAAAAACAAGACCTCGGATGCCGAGGTAATGTAACTTTTTCAGGAAAGCCTTGAGCTTCTTTGTGGATCACTGTTGGTGTTGACTAATGTTGTCGAGACTCATTCTTGTAGCAGTCACCGTGTCTGAGTGAGTTTTCCCATCATCGTGTTTATAGGTTCAACGAAACGTTTTACGTAGTAAGAATAGATATAGATAAGGCTTTTGGATGAGCTATAAAGCTTTACGTTTTTAGTTACCACCCCCAAAACCGAGAACAATGGCGCATCAGTCCGGCGTTTAACTTACCAAGATAATGATTGATAGAACGGACATTATATAACAACCAAGTTTCAGGTGAATACAGAAACAACACTTTTGTAAAGTTAAGTCTTCTAGGTAGTCCATAATTTAGATTGTTTGAATAAAATACAACTATTACATTGAAATCAAATTTTTTGCTCATTCTTCTATGACATCTGTCAGTGTTCCACAGTGTAAATATATTACAGGTATAAGTCGTCCCTGGTCGTCTCTGGTCCGATCATTAGCCCAAGCATAGAGGTGGTATATGGCTCGATACGTGGCATAAGCTATGGCCCATAGCGTACAATACAAGGATGTCAGACAGTGAAAGCGCCTTGCAATTCTCTTACTTCGTGCTCCTGCACGAAGTGATAAATGTCCTGATTTGGCTCCTGAAAATGTTTACGTCTAACTAACTTTGCACTTTGCCATATAGATTATGATCGAGTAAGGTTGGTGAGATGGTATCATGTTAAAACTCTGACCATAGAAAACATTTGGTGAATACTTGTATTCACCTACCTATCTCCATCGGAACTGAAGTTAAAAACTTGTAAGGAGTGGAGGAGAAAAAAAAAAGATCTGCTACAGAACCCATGTTAATGAAAGAGTTATGATTAAAAAACGATGTAGAACTTTTTAAACCTTTAGAGTTGCGCTTGAGTCATGTCTAAGAGCTAACATTTTTGCATCAAGCAGAAATGAATAGACTTGAATAAAAAAACATGGTCTCGGATTCAAAGATCCTTAATTACTTGATCTGCGTTTGGTTTTTTCTAAGTATTCACATTACAGACAGTTATTTTTTTAATGCTGCAATCTGCTATTATAAAGTGTTAAAAAACTAGGTTAAATACAAGTTATGTTGCTTACAAGGTGTGAATTCAATTATCGGTCAAACTTTCTAAAAGTTCTGGTTTTGATAACATGGTAACAGCCATGGTATTGAAGGATACCTATTTATTAGCCATAGCGTAACATATAAAATAGGGGATAAATGTTTGACTTTGGAAAAGATTAGTCCGAGAGATCCTGTTAATTATTTCACATGTTTAACATGATGCCTGAATAATATTTAGGATGCCTAGAGATACTACAATAACAGAGAACTTAAAAAAAAATCGATGTATTCTACAACGTTCACAGCTTATTGGTTTATAGTACATCTTAAAATTTGTGGGATTCTTGCCGTCAGCTATAAGATGTGTACGATTGTAGTTAAAATATGAAGAGCCTTAGAAAAGTAAGAATTACTTTATTCTTATTTTGTACAATATTATTACATCAAGTATTTTATTATTTGTGCTTTCTCCTAATTTCTTAACCGACTTCAAAAAGGAGGAGGTTCTACGTTCGGCTGTATGTATTTTTTTATGTATGTTCACCGATTACTCAAAGACGCCTGGACGGAATTGGAAAATTCTTCTTTCGTTTGAAAGGGTAAATTTCCCATAGTCATCAGGTTAGGATCTGATGATGGGATCCTGAAGAAATCGAGGGAACTCTTCAAATTTTATAGGTACGCTTGAAGCGATTTGAGTATTTTGAGGCGCATTGAAATCGGCGATACTTTTTTTAAAAGATAATTATTAAAAATAGCGTTGTATAATATCTGTTTACTCTCTATCATCTAGTTTTGTTGTTATCTCTTTCGTACCATCCACATATTTTCAGCCTATGCTTTTGCTTAGGCTAATATTACATTTGAGCCCAGTTGCTGTATGATTATTCCTTTGTCCACTTTTGACTAATAAACCCTCATCGCCGTCTTCATAGTATTATACCTGATCATCGTCATCATTACCAAAATCTTCTTCTAAACGGTAACTGTTCACAATTAATAGGCTGTAGCCTTGTACTGAAAAAAAAGAACAAATATCATATGATGTACGAAATTGTAAGCCATGCAAGTTAGTAGAAAGGTTAATAATAATGAATAAATAAATTAACTAAAATAATTTTAATGGAATATTTTTTTTAAAGTTGACAACACTTATGGACCGTCACCACCACTGGGATCTACGATGGCGTAGTTTGTCAGAATCAAATTGACTAAAACCATCTAATGTTCTATATTAAAGTCAAAAACAGGCAATGTCAATGTACTTACTGAATAAATTCAAAGTAGTTGATGTGCCTAATACGAAGCCGTCGGGACATACTTTCTTTTTTTTAGGTGACTCAATAAAAATTAGAATCGCCACGATTACAGTTAGTATCATTGCCTTTAATATCATAAATAAATACATCATAGTAGGATGGTTACTTCTTTCCTGTAAGCAAATAATAGGTTATGGTCAAATATTCCGTATTCTGTTTGGATTTAAAGGAAAAAAATCCACGGAAAAACAAACAACCAGTCCCACTAAATTCACTAATCCATACAAATAAATAAAATTGAAGTGTTTGTTTGTAATGTCGAAATAATAGGTTTTTTTTAAGCTCATACAGTTATTTGCATGCTATGAGTAAAAATTAGTTTTTTGCAATTTTTGTCTGTCTGTTTGTTTCGGCTAATCTCCGGAACGGGTGGACTGATTGCCACGGGACTTTTACAGGCAGATAGCTGGTGTTATAAGGAGTAACTCAGGCTACTTTTATTTTGGAAAAAAAAATAGGGATCCGCTCAAAATATACAAACAAGTACACGCGAGCGAAGCCGCGTGGGAACTGCTAGTTTATAATAAAAGCAACTGACCTATGTTACTGAAACATAACTAACCTACACATACATTAAGCCATTAACTAAACCACAGACACACAGACACATACAGACGCACACAGTCACACACTGATGCACACAGACGCACATAGATGAAACACAGACGCACACAGACACATCCAGACGCACGCAGACGCATGCATACACACACAGACGCGCAAAGCGCGCCCATTCGCATGAATATACACATGCCAGCTAGACAGGACAGACTATTTACTTATAGAAATACAGAAGGCTCACTCGTTGAAGACACTTATATAAATAGAGACGCTTATAGCCAGCTAAGCATGCAGCATTACATTCTGTTAGGAACATTAATCTCACCGTGCCTCACGCCGTGTAAAGTTACAAGAACTTATTTTGATTGGTTCGTCTTTTTGCGCAGACTATTTCATGATTCGAGAGCATTTATGCACATACGACGGTCTACTACCCCACCGCATTGAAGAGCAATGACGAGGTATTAGGTTCACGGGCAGGCTTAGGGGCATGCCCTATATCCTAACTATTCGACCTTTCGTAATCATTCGATAATGTGATATTTAGAAATTCCGTGTTATTTGGATTTGCTTTAACAGCCGTAACGATATAATAGTTCTCTCCGGACATTTTAATAAATTTTACAAAAAATATGTACGCTTCAAATCCTCTGTGTCACTCAACTGGTCGGAAATTTCCGCAGTTGTGGGGCAATAAACTATCGCAATACGGCATTTCTGACCAAGTGAGTTGTGCCTGCACGAAACATGTGCAGCTTCTGTTCTTAATTAAAGGAGCCATATACGAGTAGTCATACGCTTTTAAAACTTATTTCCTTCAAGTTTCTTGTCATAATATCTACAATAGAAATAAAAATCAATGTACGAGTAAGTATATTTGTCTTTTATGCATTTCTAAACCATTGATCAGAATGTAATGAAACTGGCAGGGTCTTCTGTGAAAGTCCGCGGGGGTTTCTGGCCCAAAAATCTATATAAAAAAGGCAATGTAACGCATGCGCATAGGTACAGCTAGTTTAAAATGTAAAAGATTTTATAATTACTAACCGTGCAGAGGCCATATAAGAAATAAATACTGACACCAATTGAGAACATATACATAGCACTAGAAGAAAATATAACTATTTTTATTGTAGTCTTTTCAAAATCATAACAACGATATACTTCAGCGGCAATAGAGGGTACCTGAAAAAGATAAATAAAGCTCTAAGCCCTTGCTCATCGAAGAAAAGCCTATATGAGTTTATGGACTGTATTTTGTGTGTGTCGATTTCCACAAACAGCAAAAATATATTTAAATGTCATCTAGCGAAGACAAGTCGAACTGCGTAGTAACTGTAGGTCATGTATCGCGCTTGTATTACTATAATAAAAACTTGTTTCTTAAGCTGTGGTCCGCCAGGCATGATCATCTAGCCTGGTTGGAGAATTCTCCCTTTGTGTTAGAGGAACCTAACACCCATGTCTCTGCAGTGTTAATATTTTGTATTGTTAAGTTAGAAAAATAGAAATACAACAACGACCACACGTGATGTGCGTTGAAAAAAAAAAAGAAAAGCACATACCATTGTCGCACAAAATAAAGAGCCAAACACTACAATATAACAGCCAATTTTCAGACGAATACATCCACAACATGTGTCTACAGTAGGAAGCTTATTCAAGAACGTCATGTTTCAAAGAAAACTTTATTGATTTAATCATCTACCGATATTTTTACAAACACAAGCATTAAAAACAGAATAAAAAAGTGTTGTAAAGTATTTGAAAAATTTAAATACTGGACAATCTTATCAAAATTTTGTTGATGCCACATGACAGCTGACATATTTATTCTTATATCCGTCACACCAAAACTTGTAGTTGATTATTACCATCATAAACTTAGTATACTATAAATATACTTAGCGTAAAGTATGCTTAGTTTTTAATTTTATCACAGACTGTAATATTAACAACCCGTGATATAACAATATCATGTTCTTTGTCATATAGTACAGTGCCACCGCGCTGCGCCCAGCTGCGCCGGCTTATCTGTAGTAGTTGTTTATGGACTCTATCATGACTCTATCTCGCTTGTAGTAAAGAGTATACAAACACTACGTTAGAGCGGGTTTAGCTCAGAGGTAGTGTTTGTATACTCGTATACTTGCTCCTAAGACCAATAATGCTCTTAGCTTTGCTCAGAGGGGTTTAGAGTCATCGCAGAGTTTCCACCAATGTCAATGTTTCGAGTTTCGAGAGACACGTTTAGGAATTGATTGGCCCTGGACATTAAATTCCAAAACAAATTTCATTTCCGCTTTCTCTTAATTTGCATTAATATAAAAAAATATTAAAGAAAATAAATAAGTGTTGCCATTTAAATAAATTTACCAATAATCACCGGTCAACAAAATTGAGTAAGAAGAAAGATGCTTACTTAGTTGGAACTACCTACCTATCCCAATTCTAAATTCTAACACCGTTATTGTTTTAATCAGGTCTACTTTTAGTATTATAGCTACTACCCGTAAAACTTAAAATTCACCGCATTAAGTTACATTTTCTCATTCAGAGTATTTGTTATTTATAACGTTGTGTTCTATATTTCCCGCGTTAAATGATTCTTAAATAATGTCAAGAAAGTGTAAATTTGATCCTGAAAAGTTCTTTTATATTCATGGTGACATTACTGTTAAACCTCAGCCACCTCAGCGAAGCAAGAGTTATATAAACATTGTTTTGGCTTTGTCTTCGGTCAGCAAGACAAAGCGTGGGCTCCATTTTGGAATTCCTATGATTTGGATGGAACCAACGAAATAGTTATCTGATTGTTATTTTTGTCTTGTATTACAATTAAAACACAGAGAAGAATTAGGTATCAGGATACTTAATTTTAGCTGATGGCAAGTCACGACTGCCATCAGCTAAAAGATGATATGTATCCTACTAACGTTGCATATAAAACTTGGACTTAATGACAAAACTTCGTGAAAACCATGGATAGAAGTGGTGATGGCTGAAAAAACTGAGTTATGCAAAAATTAAAGAGGCATATTTGTTCATCCTCAAATCAGGTAATTGATAAAAGACATAATATTTAAAGAAAAGCTTAATTATTTGGGAAAAATCAGCTTGGAAGTCTTACATGAAAGAGACTTCTTCTTGTTTCGAAAATCACCGATCAGATTCCTTCGTCCACGTGATCAAACTGGCCCAGATGCCTATAAAAGTATTGTTGTGGAGCTCTTATCTACTTAAAAGTATTTGCGCAGTACCATGTTTTAGAAAATATATTTTCTACATTCACATTTGGATTTCTTTTCCAAAATTTGGGCACCATTAGCAATAAACATGGAAAAAGATTTCTCTTTTCTACAATAGAAAAACGATATCAGGGCAAGTGGAGTCCACGTATACTGTTGGACATTAAAATAAGATGTCCCTGAAGCAAATTACAGAAGAAAATCATAAGGTTACGTTGCTAGTAATATGCAAGATTTGAAAATAACTTCATTTTGTTCATGAAAACTGAAATTTTCATAAATGCAATAATAGCATATCACAAAAAACTATTCGTATTTATAACATTACTAGCTACCCGCCCCGGCTTCGCACGGGTGCAATGATAATACTAAATATACTACAGAATGTCTTTATATACAACGTTCACAGCTTTTTTGTCATTAGGCAATACAAACATGTTTTCGTCAGAGGTTACTCTTAAAGGGCGAGATATAATTGGCCATGTGAAAAACACTCAACGCTCAAATCTCAGCCTGCAACATTGAAAGTTTGACCCTGCGATTTATTAATGGTCATTGCAAAAGATTTCTTTAGTGGAAATTGTCCGGCCCTCTGGCCGGTACCGCCGCAACCGCTATGTCCCTGCATTTTAAATCTGTAATATCTTCGAAAATATTCAATGGAATTATATGTTGTAAAGGGCCATTTTGATCTATATTAAATGCACAATGTATTTAAGGTACTTAATTGGATAAGGATTAATGCTGTATTATTGAAAATCGCTTCGTAAATATGCCATTATTTCTCGTAAAAAGTATAGGATAAAAAATGGTTATGGTGGGTTATACCTAAGAGATAGACATATATCATCGCGGACTTTTTTGTAGACCTTTTTAAGGTGTACAATACTGTGGTACATTATTTTGATCTATCTCGTAGGGTTCAGCCAGCGTTTGCAATGTAAACGCAAAAAAATGAGTTTATTTACGACATCACATTAGAAACCTCTAAAGTTATCAGTGTTTCTCTACTATATTATGCATGTATTATACATATAAACATTCCTCTTGAATCACTCTATCTATTAAAAAAAACCGTATCAAATTCCGTTGCGTAGTTTTAAAAATTTAAGCATACTTAGGGACAGACGGACAGTAGGAAGCGACTTTGTTTTATACTATGTACGAGTATGTGTATATGTGTGTGTGTGTATGTAATAATTTCATTTCATTTCTATTATCCTTACCATTGTTCTAAACGTAATAAGTCATAAGTTTCCATGTTATGTACATACAAAAGGTGTTTTTATATTGAGCAGTGTAATTTGATAAAGTTTAGTAATTAAGTGTCATGAATCCATATAAGTATATAAAAATCAATACCACTTTTCGTTGTAATTTTATAACTCAAGAACGGGCTCACCTATCCAAACCAAATGTTTGGGCTTTGTTCGGACTATTTAGTAGATGGTTTATGTGAAGTTTGCACAAAAAAGAAAACTTAACGAGGGACTTACGCGGGTGAAACCGCGGGGCGCAGCTAGTGAAATATAATTATTACACACTATAAGACGATATGAACTAAATAAATTAACAATTTTCATTTCATCATTTAATTTTTTTTTCATAATTAAATAGTTTAAATAAAAACGATAATTCAAAATATTTATTAATATTTTATAACTCTATTTATTAAATTATAATCCCAGGAATACTGGCACTTATTCAATCACATTTAATATCATTTTCGGAATATCTGATCTTGCTTTCACTATCACTTCATAATTCGATAATAAAGATGTCTTACATATATTATATGACGGAGGGGTGTGATTGATCATTATCCTTAATAGGGCCCATAATTCCTCACTTTCTAACTGCGGGCGTTGAAGGGTAATGTTGGAGCAACGAAACAATATAGTTCACTCGATTAAATTATAATGTAAATTATAATAGACACACGACTACGAGGTACGTATATCACTAGGAACGGGGTCAGCGATACTGTCCGAAGTTAAAATTGTCCTAGATGTGTAAACCCCCAATTTCCTTTTTTTCCGAATTTTAATTTTTCCATATTTTCCTTTTTCCTTGATATAATATTTATATGTTGACTTCTTTACGAGTTCTATTTTAATCCACATTCTACTATTTTCCTTACATAAGTACAGTCACACACTCATCTATCAATACTAAACATATTTTTAAAGTTTTTATTGTCTGGTTCGGTTTGCGTGAACGAATACTACAGAAATGCTCCAGTGAACGCCACAGGACAACTAATGCCTTAGAGGGATGGCATTTCTGACTGAATAAAAAAGTAGGAAAAACCAATCTATTTTGCTTTATTAGCTTTCTAAAAAAAGAAGGTATTTATTACCAAAAAAAAATTAAAAATTCGCAAGTTTACATAAAAGAAAAGAACAGACGATCTAAATTTATTTTGAAATATGCGAAAATTCAGAATATTATTGATGATTTATTAAAAGGCACAATTTCACCAAAAGAAGGATAAAAAAAATTATGTTGGTTTAAGTAAATAATGCTCATAGTTTGTATATACAGTTTAGTTTTAATGGTAAATTGTTAGGATGCATGTGATGGCATCCTAATACAAGATTAAAACAATTAATCGCTGTATATCATATTCTCAAAAGACCACATTCGTAAAACATCACATTCGCAAAACACGATATTCGCAAAACATGGTATTCTCATAATATCATATTCTGAAAATATCATACTAGCAAAATATGCTATTCGTGAAACATGATAAACGCAAAAGACTCTATTCTGAGTACAGTCAGGTAAACATTATATGACTCTCACACCACACCACAGTTCTGACGTTTTTGAGAAATTAAACATTTATTATTATGAAACCGAATATTTATTCTTATTATAAACTTCATTTCGTTGGGTTAGGTTGGTCCATTTTCACCCACTAACACTAATTTGCACTAAGCTCGCAAAGCAATAACATGATATAAATCAAACCTGACGTATATACTGTTTTTAGTATTCATAACCATAAATAAGGAAAATACATTGTCAGCCAGTATTATATTATCAGAAATAAAACGAATTACATATATCAAGAATAGTTTTTAATTTTTTCCCTGATGTTACTTTTAGATTAAAAATGTGGTAATTTGAGAATATGATATTATAGCGAATATCGTTTCTTGCGAATAGCATATTTTGCTAGTATGATGTTTTCAGAATATGATATTATGAGAATATCATGTTTTGCGAATATCGTGTTTTGCGAATGTAATGTTTTACGAATGTGGTCTTTTGAGAATATGATATACAGCGATTAATTGGATTAAAATATAAGTACTTACGTCGAACTACTTTGTTTCTCTTGGTACCCTAAAGGCACCAACAACCCAAAATAATGTATCGAACTGTACATGTTTGGAAAATTCTAGAGTTAGTACAATAAGGAACTATAAAAATTAGTAATTCGGAAAAATAGGAATTCGACAAATTAGTAATTATGAAATTTTAAGTTTTGTATAAAAAGGAACTCGGAATATTAACAATGTTAATAATGATGAATTGAGATTTTAACCCTAACACCGAATACTTTATGGTCTCGAGTAATAATTTATTTTATTTCGAAACAATGATTTATTATTTTAAATATAAATGAATAAAAGTTTTAAACTTTTTTACTTAATATTAATCACGGAATTATTAAGAATACCAAACCTGATGAAATGAATATACAAACTTGATAAGTTATATAAAATACCTCAAATGTGTAACCGTAAAATATGGTAACCTAGAATAACAGTTTTATGTATCAGGTGAAGATGGCTCTTTTAAAAAAATTAAAATTTGTTCCCGAGTTGCCAGGGCATATAAAGTGTCGGGCGCGCCGCTCGGTTTTTAAACATTGACTCCGACAGGTGGCGCTGGCGTTGCGGATAAGACGTAATTGCGACATATATATGTATAGTATTCGATTATGTAGATACCTTTTTTTTCTATATTTTTCATGAAGATTTTGCACATGATGAAAGTATTTCTTCTATTCAGCTACTGTAATTTTATGATTGGCATCCGAAATTAGTTAGCTAAGATATGTGAACACTTAATTTGGCAACATTTGTTTCACATTTCATTTTTGTACATATTATTTTTTATTTTATTTTATTCGCAATACTAACAGCGTAAAATAAAGAAGATAAGTTGTTTAATCAAATATAAGAAAACTAGCCAAGTCAAATCTTCAGGATTATCTACACAACTTGGCAACAATTCAGATCTCAATTCTTTTGTTGGCGAAGTCTATATAAACGTATATTCTTAATATTGAACTTGGCTCCCATTTTCACATTTATGTTTTTGAAGGGATATCATTACTTTTTGTAAAGAAATTATTATTATTATTCATTCAAAAGTGATCTGTAAAATTAAAATTTTTCCTGCGTTTACGTTGTATAGTTTTTGTACATTACCCATTCTCCGGCATAAAAAAATGCTACTATAATTTTGAAAGGCGCTAGGTATTAATAAAAATCGATTGTTTAGAAAATATTTTAAATCGTAAAAATTCACTGTTTTCTGATTTTTTCCTTTGCATACACACAAATCTACAACTGAATCCCAAATTTCAACTTTCTAGGTCATAAATCGGGAAGTAGGTTAGGTTTTTGATCCATATGACAGTCAGTCAGTGATAAAACTGCCGATTTTTAAACGTTAATATCTCGATGTTTGTTTAAGCTGTATTTATGAAATTTTAATCTAAGGGGATTTAATAAATGAACACAAATTCAAGTATTTATGTAAAATAGATTATGAGTTATTAAGCGGTCAAAAGTGGAATTAACTTTTCAGTAAACCATTTTTTTTCAATGTTGCTGTTCATCATACGTGGTAATTGCAACTGCGTTTGATTTAAACACCGAAAGGACATACAAAACCTTCGTCGCCGACTCCAATGAACAATGACCCACCTGTGCCTTTTTGAGACTACCCCTAAATCACCGTCTTTCTGAGGACCTTGGAAACATTTCTCTACCTGGTGCGATAAATGTATATAAGTTTAATCTAAGGTTTAGTATCTCCATCCTCCTTATCTCCGGCTTTTAGCAAATATGATGCTCCACGTAATGAAAGGCTCCACGTTATTTCATTGCGTTCACAAAGAATTTCTATTCATTTGCGTTTTCCTAAATCAGAATCTTAGGTTTTTTAACAAATTTTCGAGAGTTGGGGATGGCGTGCATCCCATCACAAATTTATGGTTTAAAATCCGACCTAGTGCTAATAAATGTTACAATTGGTTTATCATCTACCTGAATTATTTATGGTATCAGGTGATCTGGAAGGGCTCGCACCGATGTTCTGTTCGATAGCTATTACTTTTAGATAATACCTGCACTAAGCCAGCGTGGTTTACTAAGCGTCTCATACTGGCAGATCTTTGTCTAGGCATTATTTTATACAGAAATTAAGTTCATCATTATCGTTAATAAATAAAACATTAAACTATAATTAACGTTTTAATTGATACTCAAATTACAGTAGACAGTAAGTAGAACGTTACAGTAGACATTTACACATGATTTTAACAACACTTGAGACCAATTTGGCTCTTATAACAAACACCAATAATCTTATCCGTCATAGATATATAATGTTTTAATTTAGACAATGTTCACAAGCGGGCGTGATATCTTTTTAATTCGTCGTTTCGAATACAAGGAGTTGATCAGAAAATGTAGACACTCATTTTAACTTTCCTTCCTACATTTGAATTTAGAATGCGATCACATTATGACGGCACCTTTCCGTCATACGTTTGAATTTAGAAGTGATCACGTAATATCTTTCGTCAGAAGTATTTTTTCCATCACGCAATCGAATTTATAGTGATCGCGTAATGGCAGCATCTAGTCCCTCACACGTCCTCATTCATTAACGAAGTGTCTCCTAACCGCAGCAAGCTGCCCTTGGGAAGTTGCAGCAACAAGGATTCGTTGTAAAGCAATGAGGTGGACAGAAAGTATTGCACGCTGAAAAAAAAAGGTTTTTTAATAAGAACATGCACGATTAACTGAGGTGACGTTGGCTTTCCCGGCCTGAGGAAACACTGCAGTTCAAAACATCGCAGTCCCCCATTTTCTTCTCTAATGAATGAATGTGTCTATGCTTGTTTATACATACTCTTTACTTATAGATCATATCATCAATTTTCCACTCATTTGAAATAATAGTAAGCCGAGACAACAGTAACCTTTATTGTGCTGTAGTCTTCTGTACCGTGGCAGGAAGAGACTAATTTCCCCAAACTTAAATTAAAAATCGAAATAAATAAATAGTAAATAATAATAACTAAACACATCTCAGACACGGCCGTCTCATCTCACGGCAGAGCTTGTACGTACTATGGCAACCAGACTGCTGATAAACATACTTAAATATTTCTAAATACATACATAACATAGATAATTTACACCTCTAATTCACATATTTGTCCTGGGTCCAATCGAACCCACGATCTCTTGCTCAGCAGTCAGGATCACCAACCATTAGATCAACAGGCCAATGTTATCAGACTTACGTTTGCAGTCGCCATAGCTGCAAGGGTTCATGTACTGAATGCAGTCTACTCCAGGAGCCGGGAAAGACATTCTGTAAGTGGTCGCCGATTCCAGCTGCCGATAGAGAAAGAGGTTTATAAGTTGATGATACTGAAACATATTACTATTATGACTAGACTATTGTTCTCATGATCTCACAGCTTGGCTTGGCAGAAACAATGAAGGATAATAAGAACTTACAACTCTTTGCCAATTTATTTAGACGCGGTAAATGATTTGACACTTTTTGAGGTGAAAACTTCTTTGGCGGCGTTTTGCACTTTTTGGGATGGGTAAAAAATGTTAAGCTCGCGTCAGGACACGTGACCTGATTGAAAATTCGTAAGACGGAACCGAGTTTCTTATATTTAAAAAAAAATAACATTTGAAATTCGAACGTTTATGAGCGGCCAGGAGCGCAGAACTTCTATTGTACCCTATGTATACCTTTAGATATGTTATTATCCACTTTTTATTTTTAGCCTAATTATATACATACAGATGTGTGTGTGTATGTATATGCAAATACATTGTGAAGTTATGTTTTCACTTCTGACGTGCAGTCCTACGGCTGACTGTTTCTTTTTGTAATTGGGGTACTTATTGTCTTACCTCCTGATTTCAGATAAGTAGCGACAAGGTATTTTTCACTTAGATCTATTCACTGCATATGCACTTAAAAAGACAATGCACTTAAGAAATCTAGACGCAGTAAAGCTGTGTTTTCGGTTGGACGCCTTAATCTCTGCATCATTTTTTTAAAGACAACTCCCGCTTTAGGAACGACACTTGTGTCGCGGGGGAATTTACAAACATACAAACAACGGACACAAAGAACACCCCGACTCGGTTGGGAATCGAACCCACGACCGATGGCGTAGCAGTCAGCGTCATTAACCCCTAGGCCAACAGGCCAGTTTTAAGTCTTATCCATTCATTCGGATTAAAAAAAATCCATTCTTCATTTGATAGCATATAATTCTTGAGGGAACTTTATAGGCTATTTCACGCTATGACTCTAGGAGCCGAACGGTGACCATAAACGGGAACGGGAAGGGGGGGAAGAGATAGTAGTTATATGAAACTATTTTATGTAAATGCGTACCCTCTGGCATGGTTTTTGGTACTGGCCCTTGCAGGACCATGGTGGTCGCTGCGGCTGCGGTGCACACACTGGCTGATAGGACATTTTGTGAATAGTACTGCATTCCATGGGTGCTGTAGAAATAAGAATAACATCAGTACATCTTTACTAGTGGACATCGAAGTTCGATCAAAAGTCATTAAATTATTTTATCACTTCATATTTTAAAACAAAGTCCCCCGCCGCGTCTGTCTGTCTGTGCACGATAAACTGAAAAACTACTGAACGGGTTTTTATGCAGTTTTCACCAATAGATAGAGCGATTCATGAGAAAGGTTTAGCTATATAATTTATTAAGGTTTTTTGTAAATTGGTTCAAATATGATGATGATTGTTGAAGATGTCTCTTCTACCCACCCGTGCAATGCCAGGGTGGGTTGCTAGTTAACAATAAAACTACAGCAAACACAGGGGAAAAAGTTACTGAACTGTTTTGTATTTGAGTATTTATATACAGTTATTAATTGTATTTCAGTCTTAATATCAAATCAAATCAAATCAAATCAATCTTTATTTGCCAACCAAGTGTACATAAATGGTCTTATTAAAACAATTTGTCTCAACTTAGTAGCCTTTTACGGGCATTGCAAATTTGAGAGAAAATATACAAAAAGAATTTTTAAATACAAGCATTAAAGAAAAAATACATTAATGAATGAATAATAAAAAAAATATTAAATCTTGCAAAAACCATTAACTTACTATACCGGCGTAGTAACGTACGTAACGTCGTTACGTTACGTACGCGATGTAAAATGTCATAAATCGCTTCGTAGTACTACGTTTAGTACTAAGAAGCGATTTATGACATTTTACATCGACACATTTTTTACGAAACCGTTTTTTCCTTTTTTTTTGAATTTTTGTTAACTTAATGTTTAGGTATATTAATTAAATAATTTGTGTAAAAGATATGTAATTTGTTATTTGTGTTTTGCTTCAATGTATTCTTTAACTGAATAGAAGCATTTTTCAGTTAAGAATGCTTTTAGTTTTTTAGTAAATAGTGTAACTGTAGTTTCAGTTTTTATGTGGGTAGGTAATTTGTTGTATATTTTTACAGCCATGTAGTAGGGACTTTGGTTTAGCATTTTAATTCTTGATGGTGGTAGGTACAGTCTGTCTCTGTGGCGTGTGTTTAAATTGTGATTGTCTTTTACTTTTATGAAATGATTCATGTTCTTCGATACAAATATGCAAATGTCAAATATGTATAATGATGGTAGTGTGAGGATGTCATATCTAATGATATCAAAGTTGTTCTTAAAAAGTTTCCATGACAAAATCTTCTACTAGATTCTTCACCCAGGTACAAGGATATATTTTTTTAATAATGTAATAATAGATATGTCTAATTGTATTTTTCCTGTCAATCTTAATGTACACAGTTTTGCATAAAGAAGTCACTCACCTGATGATCTTTCGTAGCAGTTGAGTGGGGCATATGAAGGCGTCACTGGGCAGCGGCCAGGGTCCACATATGACAACCGGTTGATCGTCCTTCCTGTGACAGTAAAACTTAGCGTAAATAGTGTCCAGTACATATGAGATTCATCTGGTGTCCTACTTCGTAGTCCCTTTACGACCAACGTATGCACGTTGGTAGTAAAGGGACTGCGAAGTGTGTGTGGCAAGGAGGTTCTATATATACTATGTTTCCACCATATGGTGTGGTGGAAATAGTAGGATACAATAAATCGTTAGAGATTTTATACACAGAACTTTAGAACGCATTATACTAGAAAGGTAAAAGGCAGATCGTGGTGCACAACTACTAAATATACATATGTATTTGCATCATCATCATCATATGCATATCGCACATCATGCATAATAAATATGCATATCGTTTCAATGAAAGTGGAGCTAAGATATCTACGATACGAGCTATGTTAGCTCAACTCACATTGTAACGAAGCCTGTGCTAGTGATGAGTTTGACTCGTCGATTACCGCAATTTCTGTCGTCATGGACGTTTGGCCCTATTATTAATCTACTTCTGTTATTTTACAGCTTCATTTGAATTTCTCGAAGCTCGAGTTCAAGCACTTCCCGAAGACACAAGAGTCCGTTTTCATATCTTCAAGCACAAAATTAAGTAACTTAATTAAAATAAACTTACGTTCAAACGGCTGTTCAATACAATGGAACTTGTGTGGTGGCCTGCAACTTGGACGGGGTATCGACGGCTTCGGCACGTAGTCGTGGCGTTGTGTCGTAATGTTCTGCATGGGACCCTGGCCCCACATGTCGTGGTGGCATGGACGAATCGGCTGGGTGACGTGCACAGGATTTGGGAGGAACGATAGCTGGTGACAAAGTTAGTTGGTTCAATAGAAACCGACTAAATATGCAGGTAGTATAAGATTATACTATGTAAAGTGTTAAAGAAAGTTATATATTAGGAGTGTTGTGTATAGCCGGAAAATAGTTTGTGAAAAAAAATATTTATAAAAACTGCTTTCCGTGTGCAAAATGCATAATTTGAAATATATAATCTCAATTTTCTTTTAAATATCAATGGTCATAATATAAGATGACTTTTTATGACTTGGTTTCGCACGGCTTGTGCTTTTGCCATTGTATGTCATTACACGTTGTATATTATTTAACATTCAATTTCATCTAATTATTAGAAATATTCCCGTAGAGAAAGCTAGGAATAAAATACATAAAAATAATAAAAATTTGTCCTACACATTTTACTTTCAAAATGTAAATTAATATAATAAAAATACCCTTTGAATAGTACAGCTTTCCATCGGCTCGCAACTTGGTACGAGGTTTGGTAGAGGTTTGCGCATCATACCCCTGAGATTTGAGCATCCGTTGGACGGCAAGTAAGACATATTGTAAGTGGTCGTGGACTGCATGGGTGCGCAGGGCCTCATGTAACAACGCCGCGGTGCGTACGAATCTGGGATACGAGGCTGCTTGTAACACTGCAAAATAGCATAATCGCAGCATATAATTAAAGAATATAAGTCATCATATT
Organism: Euplagia quadripunctaria; assembly: GCA_963859945.1. Taxonomy (NCBI): domain Eukaryota; kingdom Metazoa; phylum Arthropoda; class Insecta; order Lepidoptera; family Erebidae; genus Euplagia; species Euplagia quadripunctaria. Next base: position 10,887,259 of record OY982583.1, read on the forward strand.
ACTTTGTAATAGAAAAAAAACAAATTTGTTATATATTAATTGGTGCAAAATCTTTAATTGCACGGTTCAAAATTAGCAGTTATTATGTGGTTCGGCTATATTCGCTGGACGGTGTTCAAGTGTCTTTTTGCTGCTGGCGGTCGCACCGGGTGACGGGACCCGTTTTGGGTGAGACGGGTCAATGCCTGTCGGGAGTTACAGAAGAATGCAATGGCGATTTTCGCTCCCCCGATCATGGGCAAGCAGTGAAACACCGGGGTGGTTTTTAGTCTGTAAGAGTTCAACAAACCCCTTCGCCCCCCCCGCCCCCCTCCCAAGAGCGGAGGACATCCATGAGGATCTTCCACCTCGTTACAAAAAAAAAAGTGTCTTTTTGGTGTATTCAGAGGTCAAAATAGAACTACAAAGGAACCACTATTGCTCTGTGACGGTGATATTTTTTTATTGCTACATTTAATAATAGAACTCAAATCTAAACTAGATCTAGTAGATTCTTAAATTCAGTTGTGGCAGTGTGGCAGCATGAGTTTGTTTCTAAACATAATATTATTATTCTTCTTAAACAATTTATTTAGCAAGACAAAGTTTCAAACGCCAAAACTCAGTTGCTGTAATAGTATGAAGAAATACATACAGGCCCAAACATGGATGGCCTACGACAACAACAATCGCAAGCGTAGTTCCCACAGTCCTGTTTTCCGTCGATTGGCTTATCATCGCGAAGGCCGGACTTGATGCCTGCTGACATCGCACATGGTGCCGCCGCTGGACATGGTACACAGCACCTGCTTCCACCACAGACAATTTAGGATGGCCACGGTACAAGTGAAAGAAGTATTGTCACTTATGAATCTCTTGGTAAGTAGGCAGTAGAGTATCACACAAGCGTGCCTTTGAAAATACTTAACAAATAATAGTCTACACATGTAATGATTGTGTTGTTTTTGCACAATAGTTAACAAATTGTAATGATCCTTTTCTATTCGATAAGTTACATCTCCATAGTAGATACATAATTATAATTTGATAAAAAATTCAGTAAAAAAATACAAGGTTGTCAAAATGGCTAATGGCAAGTGGTGTTTAGACACATTGAAGTCTGTTGGAACTTTTTTTAATTGATTAATATCTATCTTCTAAATATTGACACGAAGATATTCTTTGTACCCTTTTTGAAGCAAATTTTGTGCACTAAGGATTGTGAAATATGGAATAAGTACTCAAAGTTTATATGTAAAAGAAGTGCAGAAAGTCAACATTTTTAATCAATGTGTTTTAAATTTAAAAATTAAGGGAAAACGGCTACAAGAAGCTAAAGGTGTCCAGTATATATGTTGACCTGTCATGGTACGGAATGTCTATACAATGACAGTTCAAGTTATACTGGTCAATGATCCTACTAATATTATAAACGTGAAAGTTTGTGAAGATGTATGGATGGATGGATGTTTGTTAATCTTTCACGCAAAAACGACTTAACCGATTACGATGAACTTGGTATGTAGATACCTGGAGACCTGCATTAACACGTAGGATACTTTTTATCCTGATATTTCCATGGCACCGGGACTTACGCAGGTGAAATGGCGGGGCGCGGCTAGTATAAAATAAAATACTTAAAACCTAATGATTTATGGTCGAAATTCGACCACCTACAGGCGATCGCAAGTATGTATAACTAGTCCTTTCAGAACGTATAGCCAAACAAAAACTTACGTAGCCATGATAGTGTAAAATCCGACACAAAAAAAAAATTAATAACTAAAATTTAATTAAAAATCTAGCGAAATATATTATAACATTTCAGTTTAAAACAGGGATTTAGTAATTTTAGATTTAGAAAACTTAGATTTTGAAAGTTTTAGTCTAAAATATATTACTGATGTGTTGTAAAGGTGACATATCTGGAATTGTCATTTGTTTTGCTGAAGTAAAATATTTTCTGCATCAAAAAGATTTCACTTGAAAAGTTTTGCTCTCTCCACCGCAATGAAAAATGTAATATCGTGTGAGCTACGAATATGTGCATACTTATTGTCAGCTAATTACATAAATCTAGTAAAAACGTTTGTCGGTATTTATCGAAGTAGTCTATAGTAGGTATTATAGTATTACTAGCAACCCGCCCCGGCTTCGCACGGGTACAAATTATACACCTAAACCTTTTTTCCTATTATCGCGAACAGACAGACAGACAGACAGACGCGGCGGGGGACTTTGTTATATAATATGTAGTGATTAGACTTAGTAGTCTAGTCAGAGAGCGACTCGAATCATCGATTGCCAGGATATTTCAGATCGGCTTGACCCTTTGGCGTTGCGTAGAGATGTAGCTTCACTCTGCATTCTCTATCGCATGTATCATGGGGAGTGCTCCGAGGAATTGTTCGGACTTATACCGGCCGCAACGTTTCGCCATCGTTTAACGCGACAAAACTTTCATCCCCATCACCTGGATAATTTGCAGTCCACCACTGTGCGGTTCTCCAGATTTTTTTTGCCTCGCACAACCAATCTCTGGAACAAATTGTCGCCTGCGGTATTTCCGGACCGATACGACCTTCAAACCTTCAAGAAAAGAGCGTACTCCTATCTCAAAGGCCGGCAACGCACTTGTGACTCTTGAGTTGTAGGTGTCCATGGGCGACGGTAGTCACTTACCATCAGATGACCCGTCTGCTCGTTTGCCCCCTATAATATATATATAAAAAAAGAGAAGTGTAATATCTGCGAAAAATCGTTAGAAAAGTCAGAAAATTATGGGCTCATTCGCGCAATAATATTCTGAGTAAGACGTATTTTCGTTTTTTTCTGCAAATAAAAATAGCAATTTTTTTAAACAAAACACTGAAAAAAATGTACGATGTCAGAATTTTGTTTATTTCATGAAAACGGTAAGTGTTAGCGCTAATCAGCATTATGATGCTTAAAAAGAAGGAAATTTCCTAGAAAATGTCTTGACTCTCGAAACTCAAGGTTTATAATGAATCATTGTTATCCGCCTTTGAAAATCGGATTTCGTTTTTGGAGACTTTCTTAAATAAGTAACTTAATAAAATCATAATGAAAAAGTTTATAAAAAGTTATTTATTTTATTAGTTACTAACATTTTATTTTATTAGTTACTAACATTGGTTAGTAAGTTTTTTGTTTATTAAAACATTTTAAAAAATGTACTTTACAAAAATGTTAATGTTAAATTTATGCATTGTTTATAAGTAATTTAAAAAAAATGCTACAAAATAAATTGATTTCAGTAAAATAATGACTTATTCGAAGAGAGAACCAGTAATATTATAATATATGCAAAAAAACTTTTTTCACAACTTCATCATCCTCCATCTATCTATCCATCATTTCATTGGTTCACTGTTTCACACGAGCCTCTAACAAAATTTCCGCAATAAGTGGCTCGTGCGCTTCCGTCATGCAACAACTCCCTGCCTATGACCAGGTCGGCGGTTTAGACGGCCCTTGGTCCTAAGTCGCTATTTGAGAATAATACTAATTTTCCCATTTTTAATTCCCAAAGTGACGGTTGGCGGCAATGAGCTTGCCCCTTATTATGTACGTGAGTGGGACTGAATTATGGTTATAAAAGTGTGGGGTTTAATGCGCTTCTGCCAACAAAGGCGTAAGTGAATGTATGTACGTATATAGGTAGATAAAGGTTTACAGTGCTTTCTTTGTTATTAACATGAAGCTTAAATAGACAATAAGGTTAAAGTTACTTAGGGATTGTCCATTAATCACGTGAGGCTCAAAAGGGGCCTCCCCCTTTTGAGCCTCACGTGATTATAGGACGAAATATCACAAGGGGGGAGGGGGGGTGGTTTCGTAGAACGCGCGATTATATCTGGATTTAAAGATGATGTTTTGAAAATATTTTGAACTAAAAAAAATACACCTGATTGGCTAGGGGGGTGGGGTTAGGCTAAAAAACCTCACCACGCATGGGGATGGGAGGGGGTCGGGGGCGGGGTTAAAAAGTTGAAAATATATTTTTTAAACAGTCCTCATGAGATTGAGTTTTATTATATTTGTTAATCATATTTCAATTGTTAAATTAAACAATAAAAGTGAATGATTTGACGATGCCAATATAGACGTCACAAGAACGAACCGTTTTGAGGTTTACTAAAGAAACTGATATGACTTCACAGTCAACTGTATTGTTATTCAAACACAAAACCATTTGTGAACATAGAAGTTGGGTAATTGGATAGTATACGGATAAAAGAGTAATAGCAGCCTTATCGTTTACTTTTTGTTCCTACTTATAATAAAGGTTACCTGGAAAATAACTCCCATTGTGTACAACTGAAGGAGGTTCAGATTGTGTTATCTTATTCTACTCTGTCGGCTGTGGGCGAGGTACAGACGGCAGCTCGTGTTTTAAAAAAAATGTTTTTTACCTTTGGACTTTAGTGGTTTAATTACAGTACCATAATTGCACGCATAGAAACAAGACATATTCTTAATTATGTTAGAGTTGGTCTTCTTATATCTCACAATTAACTTTAACATATGTTTATATTATGTGTTTATAATTTATAAAGTGACGTCATCATCAAATGACGTCACTTCAATATGTAAGACAGATTGTTAATGGACATTCAGAAATACATTTATTGCAGTTGAATTGTCATCGTCTCTGGCGTGATACGTTCGAAATATTTTGTACTAGCAGCGCTCCGCGGTTTCACGCGCGTAAGTCCCGATCCCGTTAGAATCTCGGGATAAAAAGTAGCCTATGCGTTAATCCAACACAAACAAGTCTCGTTCAGTACAAACAGGAACGAAGAAGAAGTGGAGCGAAGAGTTACCATTGCATGGAATAAGTTTTGAGCACAAAAAGAAATTTTAAAAGGAGACTACAGCTTAGATCAAAAAAAGATGATAATAGATACGTGCATATTGCCAAGCCTAACTTACAGCAGCCAAACGTGGGTCTATACAAATAAAATAAAAAACAAACTAATAACAACACAACGAGCTATGGAAAGAAGCATCTTAAAAATAAAGAAAATTCAAAAAATTAGAAGCGAAAATATAAGGAAGAAAACCAAATTAACAGATGCTCTGGAATACGCTTTGAAGGAAAAATGGCAATGGGCTGGACATATCTGTAGAGTAAAGGACAAAAGATGGACGCTGCAAGCGACAAAGTGGAAGGGACCGCTAGGGAAAAGACATGTCGGTAGACCAAAAAAACGATGGGCTGAAGATATCGCGGAGATCGCGGGAAACGAATGGATGGAGATAGGCCAGGACAGAGATAGATGGAGAAAAATGGAGGAGGCTTTTACCCGAAAGGGGTCCGAAATAAAGTCTTGATTAAAAATAAAAGAACTACATAACACTAATAACACACATATGTAATGTAAACTTTTTTCGGAATAAACAAAGCTTTATTATTATTATTATGCGTTAATCCAGGTATCCAGCTATCTACATACCAAGTTTCATCGCAATCGGTTCAGTGGTTTTTCCATCCATCTATCCAAACTTTCACATTTATAATATTAGTGGGATAAAAGCGTATTTTTTTAAGAATACTAAGTACATGGTTTACACCTTACTATTATTCTTGTTAACCCCTCCAGCTAAGCTAAATACTTGTATTAGGAGTGGGTTCACGACGGTAGTGCACTGGGTGGAATTCGAACCCGAACTATATGTTCCACTTACACAGCCACAAAGAGTTATAAAAAATGTTAGAGCCAAAACAATGTTCGAGAAGGTAACAGGGTTCACCTTTCTCCTTCGGGTAATATTTTTGCTCTGTATTGTGAAAGGTTCCCTTTCAGTATTTGTTGTTTGGGTGCTTGTTTCCGGGCAAATGCTTCGTTGTTCATTTGTTTCAATAGGCAAAATCGAGAGTTTGACAATCGGCCGTTTTATAATCCCACTTTTCGTCCTTAAGGTAACTACTCGCACGTACCCGTCACTGCCAGGGTGTACGTCTATGACTCTGCCCATGATCCATTTCCCCGCTGGGACATTGTCTTCGTGCACAACGACCATATCTCCGATATTCATGTTTCTTTGAGGTTTCGCCCATTTATCTCTGGCCGTCAACTGTGTTAAGTATTCTGTTTTCCATTTGGACCAAATGTTTCGAGAAATGTTATTAGCTAAATGCCACCGTGTGCGAGCATCAAACTTTGTCTCAATGACTGTTAGGCCAGATCTTCCTGTCAAAAAATGTGCCGTTGTTAAATATTCTAAATCTTCTATGTTTTCGGTCAGCGAACAGAGCGGTCGGGAGTTAAGACAAGCTTCTAGTCTTGTTAGAATCGTGGAGTATACTTCAAACGTTAGTCGTTGTTCCCCGACAACTCTTTTCAAGTGATGTTTTAAACTACACACTGCTCTTTCCCACAAACCCCCAGCGCTAGGCCAGGATGGTGCGTTAAAGTGCCATTCAATGTTCATATCTGCAATCTCCGAGAGAAACTTGTCAGAGAAAGCTTGCTGTATTTCTTCGTATTCTTCCTGAAGCATCCGATTCGCTCTGATAAAGTTGGTTCCTTGGTCACTGTACATGTGATGTGGTGTTCCTCTCCTGGCCGCCATCCTGTTGAGTGCTGCTAAAAATGTAGAACTGGTGAGGTCAGATACCAACTCCAGATGCACGGCTTTAGTCACCATACAAACAAACACAGCGACATATCCCTTTGTTGTTCGGGCACCTCTACCTTTGCTGGCTTTCACCTCCATGAAACCAGTGTAGTCTACCCCTGTGTGGTAAAACGGCGAGGCAGGGTTTGTTCTAGCCGCAAGTAGATTTCCCATCAATTGATGTTCCTTTCTTGAGTCGTGCTTCCAGCAAACTATACAATTACGTAACTGTGCCTTAATTGTTTTAATTCCTCCCGGTATCCAGTACTGTTGTCTAAGTGTAGCCACAGTCAGCTTAGGCTCCCCGTGAAATGTTAATAAATGGGATTCTTCAATCAGCAGATCCGCCAAACGTGTTTTGTTGGGTATAATTTTGGGATGTTTCATTTCAACACTCATATTTGCGTGCCTCAAGCGCCCTCCCACTCTCAAAAGACCGTCCGTATCAATAAAACAATTTAAATTTAATAATTTACTTTTAGACCGAACGTTTCCTTTCTGAATAATGTTTTCGATATCTTCAGCAAATTTATTTCTTTGTACGTACTTTATAATTGTTAATTTAGCTTTACGCAATTCGTGCAATGTTAGGTACGGCGGCAAATGTTTACGATGCAGAATCGGTGTCAATGCCCTAAGTATCCAAGCCAATATTCGTACTATTTTTCTAAACGAACTGTAACTGTTTAATAACTCTTCTATAATACCAATATTTTGTTGCACAACGTTAACATGTTTAGTTTTTCTTGTTTCTACATCCGTTGTATATATTGGTCGGAGATTCTGTTCTATTTTCGCATCAAAACATGGCAACCATGAAGGTCCATGCCACCATAAGGAATGTTCTAGTAGTTGAGTCGCTGATAGCCCTCTGCTAGCACAATCCGCTGCGTTTTCTACAGATTTCACATAACGCCAGTTGTCACTCGGTATAATCTGTTTTATAGCGTTAACTCTATTAGTCACGAACGATTTCCAACGTATTGAGTCCCCCTGCAGCCAGCTTAGTACGACCATGGAATCACACCAACCATAGATTTCATATGTACAGTTAACACTATTTATAATTTTCTTCATGAGTTTCGCTAGTAGATCTGCACCACATAGCTCAATTCTCGGTAATGTTATCGCCTTCTTGTGTGGTACAAGTTTAGATTTGCCGGCTACTAATATAGTTTGCTGACTATGTTTTGTTCGAGCATATACCGCACATGCATAGGCCTCAAGGGAAGCGTCACAAAAACCATGGAATTCAATAACACTACCCGGTTGTGTTAAAATCCATCTCGGTACCCCACAATATTTTATGTTTTCGATATCCGCTGCTAACTTAGACCACTCCTTATATATGTTCTCAGATACCACATCCTCCCATTGACAATCTGTTTGCCATAATTTTTGGAAAAGTAATTTTAGTTTTGTAGATAACGGTGTTAACCAGCCTAATGGGTCAAATCGTTTCGAAATTTCTGAAAGTAGTTTTCTTTTCGTAAGTTTTCCTTTTGTTGGTGTGAAATTGCAATTAAATGTAAAATGATCTTGTTTCGTCTCCCAGCATAGGTCTAATGTTTTGGACGTATCCTCATTTTTGAAGTTATAAATGTTTTCCTCCACATTCTGTGTTACGCTCGCCAATAATTCATGACTATTAGAGGTCCATTTTCTTAAATTAAATCCACCTAATTTTAATAGTTGGATCAATTCATTAATAAGGTACTTTCCTTTTTCAATGCTTTAGGTGCCATAAACGAGGTCATCCATGAAGAATGAGTTTTCCAAGACCTCTGCTGCTTCAGGATGTTTAATGCGCTCGTCTGCCGCGAGCTGTTTTAATGTCCTAATGGCTAAAAATGGTGCTGCTTTGGTACCATAAGTGACCGTAGTCAATTGGAAGCTCTGTATGGGTTGTTCTGGGGACTCCCTCCAAACGATTTTTTGAAGGTGTTGGTCTATGCTATTTACTAAAATCTGACGATACATTTTCTCGATATCAGCGATAAAGCGTAAGGATACTGTCTCCACTATAATAACAACGACTGTAAGTCCTTTTGCATATTAGGCCTTTTATACATTACATCGTTTAAACTATGTTGATGTTTTAGCGGACGCATTAAATACTACTCGTAACTTGGTAGTTAATGACTCATCGCGCTGTACTCCGTGATGAGGTAGGTAGCATTGCAAGCTCGCTGTTGTGTTTGTTTCTTCGGGTTTCATATGTTGTAACTAGAGATACTCGCTCATAAATGACCTATATTTATCCGCCAGCTGTTCTTGTTTCTTAAATCTATTTTCTAAATTTTTTAATTGCGCAATTGCCATCGGTTTAGATAAACCCAGTTTGTGTTTCAATTCTTCTTTCAGTGGTATTCTAACCTCATAGCGGCCTTCGTCTGTTCTTCTTGTTGTTGACTCATAAAATGTTAGACACTCTTGATCTTCTTGTGATAGGTCTGACGTCTCACTAATCTCTTGCACCTGCCAAAACCTTTTTATATCTTCTATGTTATTCAATACAACGTTACATTGATATGTTTTTACGTTACCGCATAACAACCACCCTAGTTGGGTTTGTTGTACTAAGGGCTGATAGTTGTTCCCACTTTTAATAATACCACCGAGGATTATGTTCGCATAAATGTCCGCTCCGAGTAACAAGTCCACAGGGCGGCTTTTATAGAACTCCGGATCGGCCAACTGTATGTTAGCTATGTGTGACCAATCTGGTTTCGGGAAGCTTTTGTTTGGTAGGCTTTTTATGAGATTTGTCATAATAAAAACTTCCGCTTTGAAGGTATAATTGTTACATAATGAAGCACATTCTATAGAAATCATTCCCTTGCAATTGCTTTCTTTTTGTCCTACCCCGAAAATTACTCCTTTACATCTCTGTCTTTTAATGTTTAACAGCTGAGCCGCCTTTTCTGTTATTAATGATATTTGGGAACCTTGATCGACTAAAGCTCGCATAGTATAACATGAACCATCAGAGGCTTCGACTTTCAACAACGCTGTCGCAAGCAATATCTCTGAGGGGTCAATTTGGGAAGTATGTGACGTAGCAGCGAAATTTTCATGCTCTTGTTGTGTTAAATGATTACGACTTGAAAAATTTGAGTGTTTTGTAAGTGCATCATGTAGAATTGTATTGTGCGGTTCTTGACACTTACGACATGTTAACGTAGAGTTGCACTTATTGCCATAATGACTGAATAAACAATTAGTGCAGAGTTTCAATTTGTTGGCTGTTTTTAGTCTTAATTCATCACTCAGAGCTAAATACTTTTTGCAATTATAAATGCCGTGCTGACTATTGCACATCGGGCACTTGATGTTTGTCACGTGCATAGATTTCGCAACGGATTTATTTGGGTTACTTAAGTTATTGTACATATTGTTCGACTTATTATAAAAGTTATAATTTGATTTCTTTACGTTGGATGATGAATTATTCTGCTTTATTTGATAATGTTTCGACGAGGCCGTGTCTTGTTTTCAGGGTCGTGAATTTGGTTTCCAAAAATCCAAGCAATTATTTAAGTACTGGCAATTCTCTCGAATTCTTCAGTGACTCTATGTAGTCGGTATATGTTTCGTTATCTAATTTCTGGCCTAAAATATGGACCACGATAGGGTCCCAAGATGTTACGTCCACTCCCAAGTTCTTAATGCCGTTTAGACATTCCACTGTTGTATCATGCATTCTTTTAATTTGATGTACTGACTGCTGCTGCATGTTAGGAAGGTTCAGAAGAATGTTCATGTGTGAAGAAAATATCAATTTTGTGTTGTTATAACGATGCGTAAGAATATCCCAAGATGCCAAATAGTTCTCTGCACTAATCTGCAAGTGTTGTATAAGCTTTTCAGCCTCACCGCGTACTCTTGAGATATTGCATCTTCTGGCCGTTAGATAATGATGGGTTGTTATGGATAGCTTCTGTAAACAAGTCACGAAAAGATACCCACTGGTTGTAGTTACCCGAAAACACAGGAATTTCAAGTTGGGCAGTCGCCTTGTTCCTATGCACTAAGGACCACATCTTTTTGTTTATAGACTTTTTCAAAGTGTTGAATTGTTTCTCATACTTGTCAAACGTGCAGTTATATGACAAATTTTCTTCGTCTAGCTCACTCTCAATTTCCCAATGCAGAGTATCAATTGTTGACCATCTCGCTTCCAGAGTTTTCAAAACGTCTTCGAACTCCCATTTCTCCGAAATAGAATCTACATCTATGTTCGAAGTTGTTCGCAAAAAGGCTTTAAAATTTGCTGGTTGACACCGTAACAGATCGTCGACTTTACTGTTACCGCTGGGTCCTGCTACCGCCATTGTTTCTTCCTCCTCCGGCTGAGAAGCACCCAATGCTGCCTTGTACGGTGACCTTCCTTGTTCAACCGGATTGGCAGTCTTAGACAAAAACTTCTGGTGTTGCTGGTTGATCAAGGCTTTCACTTCTTCATATACCTTCATAGTCTTCTCACGTTCTCGATTGACGAAATAAGAGTTAGTTTGACTTACTTCGCCGCTAATCCTGTCATGATTACCCTCATACTCCGTCCAGTATTCCTCCAAAGTATTCAATCGCCTCTTGAAGTAATCTAATGTTTTTCTTTCAGCGCTATCCTTCTTAATGTTAATGCCAAGCTTGACGAAGCTGTCATAGATCATCGCTTGCATATCAATAAGCTCTGCCATGACGATTGAGTGTTAAATGTATATTTGCTAAAAGAATAATAAAATGTATGACTTGCGTGTCTGTTGATTGGTACTTCACTCCCCTATATCTGCTGTGGCTGCTGCTCCTCCAATGTTAGCACTGAAATCCTTGCACACACACTCCAAGCACTATATGTTAACCAGTTCAATACCTCGCCCGAGCACTCGCGATTTTACGACAACTATGTGAGCCGCGTGAGGTCCTATCGAAGGACTAAAACTTATGTACGGTGTAGCGCGAGGTTTGCAGTGATTGTTAAATAAAAGAGAGGTTTTAAATGTTACACACTAATAATAGATTGTTCAAACCCGCAACCACTTGATCGCAAGTCCGATTCTCATACATATATATGCGGTGTAGTTACATTATGGTTTTCATACCTCATTATTCAAATAAGTAATTTAAGCTCCATTATTTAATGTAATATCACTACATATTATAAAACAAAGTGCCCCGCCGCGTCTGTCGGTCTGTTCGCGATAAACTGAAAAACTATTGAACGGATGTTTATGCGGTTTTCACTAATAGACAGAGTGATTCATGAGGAAGGTTTAGGTGTATAATTTGTTAACATTTTGTGTAAATTGATTGAAATACTATGATGATTGTTGAAGATGTCTTTTGCTACCCGTGCGAAGCCGGAGCGGGTTGCTAGTTTATAAATAAAATACGTAAAATGTGTTTATAGTTAACAGGTTTTTTTGTAAAGAAAATCGTCGCGCGTAGCATACATTACATATTTATTTAGTTTTATTTCCGAATTATTATTTAGCTTTTAGTACAGTATCTGCATCATTATTGTTTCTTTACAATAAAACCATTTAACTTAAAAAAATATTTACTTATTTTATTTTCAAGTTTTTAGTTTTTTATTTAGTTACTTAATATATGGATTTTTTCACGGCGTACTTTACTAGTAGAAAGCCCTTTCATTTGATATCCATATTGAGGAGTTGTAAAAAAAATATGTCATCTGAAATTTTGTGACAGCGGCCATCTTGGATTTACAATGATGCTGAATACATATAATTGTATTGCCATAAAAACTAAAGGTGTGTTCCAAATTCCAGATCAATCGGTCAGCAGGAAAGAGGTAAAATTTCAATTACTAAATTCGATCCGAAAAACAAACAAGGCAAGCTAAATAAAACCGTTAAAATAGATAGTGGTGAAATTTCACCACTATCTCATTCAATATGTTAATAATTAAAATCTATTTCCACATTACCTTTCCGCCTTAGACAAATATATAAGTTTTATGATTTACTAACAGTTTTTCTTTTCAGGATGCAGTGGTCTATGAAAAGAGGTTTTCATAAACCGTCTATGAAAAGCGGTTTTCGTAAACCGTCTATGCAGTTTGTGAGGCACGATTCACAAAGAACTCAACACAACAAAACTTTTAGACTGGGTATGAACTGAATTTGAAATGTCAAACAAAGTTTCTTGTGTAAAACATTTTATCTTCACGTTATTCAAATGTTGCTAGACTGTTTTGTGACAATAAAGCAACAAAATTTGCGTCTTTTGGATTGGCACTCACGCTAATACAGCTTCTAATGCATATAAATGTCATGCATTCTGTTATTATTCACCACGTAGTTTAATACACTTTTCCATTCGCTCGAACCAGTTATTAAAACTAATCTACTCCAAAGTAGGCGTGTTCAATATGGCTGACTTGAAAGCATCGACTGCTTCTTCACCGGACTGAAACCTTTGACCTTAAGATTGTACGGAGGATGGTCAAGACTTTCTACGTTTTCCTGCTTCAAATATTGAACCGTTTAACGAGCGCTGTGTGAGCTTGCGTTGTTATGGTGTAGGATGATGCGTCGCTTTGGGTTAGATTTCCGAAGTTCGACGATGACTTGTGGTAAACAAACTGTGGTATACCATTCTCCATTATCCGTTCTACGATCTTCAAGTGCAATCGTCACAACGTGACCGTTTTTTGCAACGAACGTTTCCACCAACTTCTTTGAAGTGCTTTGAGAGCGAACAACTTTAGTCGGTTTTGGTTCGTCTTGAAAGATCCAGATTGTAGACAGTTGTTTAGAATCAGGATCGTAGGCATAGATCCAAGATTCGTCACCACTGATGATGTCGTATATGTTATTTGACTCTCCTCGGTTAAACCTTTGAAGAGTTTTCCTACACCATCTGACGCGGGCCGCCTTTTGATCGTCGGAAAGCAAATGCGGTATCCAACGGCTTTCAAGCTTTCTTACACCAAGCGCCTCGTGCAAGATCTTTTGAATGGTTGTCCCATTCTTCATTGTCTCACAGCAGTGGTGTTATCTTCAGCAAAGCCGGCAACGCACTTGTGACTCTTGAGTTGCAGGTGTCCATGGGCGACGGTAGTCACTTACCATCACCCGTCTGCTCGTTTGCCTCCTATAATATATAAAAAAAAAAAGCAAAGGCAGATTTTGGACGTCCTTCACGTGATTTGTCACTAAAACTGGTATATCCTCGCTGGAATTCTATATACCAGCGTTCGACAGTCCGCAGACATGGGTTTTCATCATGGATCACAGATGTTAGCTCTTCAAAACTCTGAAGCCATATTAGGCCTCTCCGAAAGTTGTGAAACATTATTGCACGTACATTTTCCTTAGAAAGATGCATTTTCGTACGTGACCTTACGGATTTGAAACAACGCTGTGACTAAAGAAAAGCATTAATCCTAATACTGTCAATTGTTTTAACATTCCGAATTGAAATAAATTCGAATATTGAACAGTTCCAAATACAAAATTGGCGGTAAATATGTAAAAGACAGAATTGAAAAGGCATGCCTGGTAGTATTCCTAGCTATCGAATCCAAGAGATGTTTTCAAATCTGCGCCTTAACCAAACAGACTCTTCCACTTTATTATATTATTAGATTGGTCCGTAAATTATACTAATGGATACTTGTCACACGGGTCGTCACATCGTTGTCACCGATATGGAAGTACGGGGTGTGATATCTTACCAACACTTATTTTTGAGGCAGACAGCGGGCGCGCTTAAACCGGTTATCATCAATTGGGCAGGGTGGCAGCACGGTATTCTTTCCTTCCGACTGACGCAGGTTTTTTCCGGCCAAGGCTGCTTCGGGAAGTATACGCACTCGGTCGCTAAGAGGGAATCGAGTCTCGCCTGTCACAACTGCAATTGCAGTGAGGAATCGGCTCAGAACACGCTGGCGGTTTGCAGATAATCATAGCAGTTATTGGTGAGAACCTTTTGAAGGTTTTACTAGGAAGTGGTGCCCGCGCTGTTGCAGGCAGGCGTTAGAAGGGGTATGGATGTCTTAATTAAAAGCTGTTCCAGGATTCCTTCTATTTTAGGAGCAGTATGGCAGACCGTGTGGTTTTAGTCGGTTCGATTCCGACACACCGCCCCACCCAAAACCCTTTGGGTGACGGCCCGTGGAGGTTTCCATACACACAAAAAAAGGGCTTTGAAAATGGTTATTTGTATGGGTTTGATTGTTTCTATATATAATAATAATAATAACGTCACACATTTCACACACGGCCGTCTGATCCCAAACTAGGCAGAGCCTTTACTATGGTAACCAGAGTGCTGATAAACATACATAGGTATATATTTTAAAATACAATACATATTATAGATAAATTACACCCAGATACAGAACAAATGATCATGCTCATCACACAATTATTTGTCTTAGGTGGGAATCAAACCCACGTCCTCTGGCTCAGCAATCAGGATCACTAACTATAATATGTATGTATTTACAGTTTTTTTTTATTTAAGTATGTTTATTTGTGTTTAGGTTTAGATAGCGTTGTGTAAAATCATGTAATTGTGACGTTTTAGATTTGAAAGAAATGTACGTATGTGTGAACCCATATAATTTTAGAAGGGCGCTGTAAGTCATGGCCTTATAGTATATTCAGGTGTATTCACTGCCAACACCCTTTCTGTTATGGGTAGGCGATAAAATTGATATACGAGTACTTTCTACATACGCATGCTTTAAAATTCAAGATATTAATGTACAGTCAGCGGCGAAACTCTTTAAACATAGTTACATGATATTTTGCAGAGTAATCCTAAACATCAATAAAACACAAAATGTTAACTATTCTTCCAAATTTATTGTCTCGCCTTCAAAGTAGGGGCACCTTCAGAAATAATACACTTACGCCATCGAATAATCCAGTTATCAAAACATTTTTTAAATGAATTTTCCGGAATCGACTTCAGTTCTCGCCGCGATTCTCTTTGATATCTTCTATCGACTGAAAACGGGTACCTCAAAGTGGTATTTTGAGTTTTGGAAAAAGAAAAAAGTCGGGCGGAGCCATATCTAGTGAATACGGTGGTTGTTCGATGGTATTTCTTGAGTTTTTGGTCAAAAATTCGTTCACGATGGTGGTATTGTGCAATGGCGACGTGTCGTGGTGTAATATCCAAGAATTTTCTTTCCACAAATTTGGCCTTTTTTGACGAATTTGCTCTAACGCATAACGCTCAAATAATATAATTTATTTACAGTCTGACCTTCTGGCTAGAATTCCGAGTGCACAACACCTCGATAGTCAAATAAAACAGTCAACATGACCTTTGATCGACTTTGTCGTGGTTTTTTCGGTTTCGGTTCAGTTGGAAGTCGCCATTCCGAAGCTTGTTGACTATGATACTATACCTAGCATGTTAAACTCGTAAACCCATGTCTCATCACCAGAAACAAAGCGTTTTACGAATGTAGGGTCGGAATTGACTCGTTCTAGCATGTCTTCAGCTACTTTTATGCGATTGAGTTTTTGAAGAAAATTCAGATCTTTCGAGACTAGTCGAGTTAAAATGGTACGAATCGATTCGTGAGATACAGAAAGTTCAGCGGCTATCTCTCTCAATCTTAAATAAGGATTTTCAGTCACAATTTCCTTCACTTTAGCGATGTTAACTTCAGTTGAAGACGTTGATGGCCGACCAGAGCGAGGCAAACCTTCCATCAAATCTCGACCGCTTTTGAATGCACTGTACCACTCATATGCACGAGTTTTTGATAAAGTCGATTCACCATATGCTTCCTGTAACATTTTCAGCAGCTGTTGCAGCTATACATGAAATTCTATTTGCAATGCAAAATTTGAGAGAAACTCTTTGTTCGATGTATTTATCCATTATAAAAATCTCAAAACAAACTAAATGACAAATATTGCTCAAACTTCGCGCAATATAGAAAACAGTTGTGCCAACTTAACCACAAAAAAAGAGTTATTTGAATTGAATTTGGAATTAGAATTAAATTATCAATTCTCGATACTTTTTTGATAGAATGTTTGTGGACTAAAAAAATTTTCCCTATCAATTCGGAGTCACCGGACGTGGACTAAGAAAAGGCCTTATCTTAAAAAAAAGCCATAGCATTTTTTTTATCGTCTTTGTTGCTTGATGATATTATTGCTATATGTGTGTTACACATGTGAAGTTTTTAAAATGATAATTAAAATGTATATATACTAACACCAACAATTTACTAACATTAGTCAGGAAGTAACCATGTTTGCAACATCATGACTGAGCTGGTGGTGAGGTGAAACCTTGCTAGGGACCTCATGCACAGCTGGAGCGTTCACGAAAGGAAATTCACGAACCGAACCGAACCGAATAGGTTCCCAGGTGTAAGGACGAACGCCCTGCTGGCAGCAAACGATGCGGAGGTAAAATGTGGCCGTGGATATAATTTCAAATAGTTCCTAGAAGCACAACAATTATACAAGCGGTAGAACACGCAAGAGCCAGACCAAGTTGAAGTGAGTTTGGCATAGTCAAAGATTCGCACAGCACATCTTTGACATTATTCATCCCTTGCCTTGCCTTTTTTGAACTCTAGAAGAATCAATATTTAACAAAAAAATGTGATTATCTGCAGTATTAGGTAAACTTTAAAATTTATATCAACACAGAACTGCAAACAACACTCATACCTCGTAAGATCCCGCATTAGGCATATTCCTGTGTTTCGGAGGGCTTCAGAAACATTCAAACAACGGACACAAAGTACACCCAGACTCGGGAGCTATTTGTGGATCACACAAATATTTGTCCCGTGTGGGATTTAAACTCACAACACTCGGCGCGGCGTAGTGGCGAGGTGACCACTTAAACCATTGCGCCATCCAAACAGCAACCTAATAATAAAATTCAAAGTATCAAAACATGTTGGTCGAAGTAGCGTGCGCAAATCTTTCCCTCCATTTCGCTCGCTACGTCAGTCCGTAGCGGAGCCTCGTAGCACCCGGGTCTACGCTGGCTCTTCGCCGCCATATTCCTGTCAAAAAAATTATTTTCTCAATTAAAACCCCACCCGTTAATCAACTCAAGTGTATTGTTATTGCAGTTGGCGTGTATTGTGTTATTGAAACATTCGCGAAGGTGTTTGTGGTGTGTCTTGTGGTGTACGTTTTGGTGACGTGAGATAACGTTATTTTTTTGTGTTATTGTAATCTGGACGTGGGCTAATATCGTGCTTGGAATGGCGTGTAAGTATTTTTACTTGTTATTAAGTTTTTGTTTAATTACTTTAAAAGAGGTTATTAAGGTAGGTATAACAAAGAACACACATCCTTGACATAATTAATCTAAAAACACGTCATACACCGAAAGTAAGAAAGCACCTTGCTTTCTTACTTTCGGTGTTGGACGTGTTTTTAGATTAATTAGAGGAAGCACAGCACGTTTTCAGCTACTGGGAATTTTCTCACAAAAAAACTGTAACAATTGTCCCTGTTCGGGGAATCAAATCCTGAACATAGCGATCGTGTCCAAATATATATGCAGGACTGGTTTCATAAATAGACAAATTCCAAAAATACTTCAAACACCTTATTCTACTACTACCATTAATCTGCTAGTGCAGTGCTAAAACCTTTAAAACCTGAATAAAATTCTACAAATGAAAGGTAGGTCAGTCTAGCCTTAAGAAATCTGGGATGGATTGGATTAAAAAAACGCAGGATAGGGACCTAGAGCGTAGATCCTAAAAGGCCTATGTGAAAGGGCAAAGTAAAACACATAATAATGTATATACATACAAAGAGTATTATTATATTAACCTTTTTGCTACAGCTTCATTAGGATAAATTGCCAACCCGGCAAAAAAGTGTCATAATACAAAAACAGCTATTTCGAGACAACACGCCTTTTATGCCGGTGAATTGAACAAAACAGCTCAGTGAAAAAGGGAACTTTATTCCCTTTTTCACTGAGATAATAAAGATGTTTTTACAGCTGACGAAATGCAACATTTGCTATTCAATACTAAAAAGATGTCAAAACGTACCTAACATGTGACATGACACTTTTTTTTGTGATATGACACTTTTTTTCCCGGGTGGCGATATATTTTTTTATTTAATACTTTCTGCATACAATTCACGGGGCGGACTAAATTCCAAGTGGCATTATATACCTGTCAACCTTTAGGTGGTGCAGAGAAGGACGTGGCAGGTGCATATGTTGAGAGATTAAGTGATAAATTGAAAGCTTTATAATATACACATAAATGCATCTGCAAAGTGAGAACCACTTTGCGGATGAAGAAGTGATAAATGTTTATGTCCGAGAGTTCAGAAATCCCACAGAGAGAAAAAGAATTGAACTCTGTTTAACAGAGAAAATTCAGTGTACAGGATTAAAAAAAATAGTTTAGGACAAAATAGAAAAAAATCTGATACAATTTCGGGATTCACTGTAATCCACTACAGTTTAAACAATTTACATCAGTTTACCAGTTACTGAAAAAACACATCGACACAGTACCTACAAAACTCAACCTGTAAATTATGATCTATGTATCGATAAACAAGGCCGAAAAATTAACTGATATTACCACGGGTAATACAGCTTGCGTTTGTACTTTGAATAATTTACGCTTGATAAGCGTAATTAGGTAGTAAGGGTAATTTTGAAAACCACGTTTTCCAGTTCTATTACAAATCCTAACTAATATTACTAATGCAAATGTCAATTTGTTTGTTTGTTACGCGCCTACTCAACTAATCATCATGAAATTTTGCAGACATGTTCCAAAATTATAGAGCAACGATTCAGTTTGAAATTTAATATGCTAATATTGATACAAAAATAAGCGAAAGTATCTCCACCCCCAGGTCATTGTTATCTGTGGTATATAACATGACAGAGATAGAGACAGAGTACCTTTGATCCAGAAAGAAAGCTGTGTTTCTGAGAGAGAGGAAAATAATTTTAACGAAATTTACATGAATAGGGGCGAAATCGCGGACAAAAGGTATTAAGTAATAAATAAATTAGGAGATAAATATTTTTGGACTCATTAGAGCCACTTGGCACCCGACCCACACCGCCTCAGCTCGTGCGATTAGTATTCTTTATATGGACATCTGTGGATATGCGCTCACTACATCAACTCCCTATCATCATCGGATAGCCTCGATCGCTAGCTGTCCATTTTCTTTTTCATTAAGCGCGAGAGCCAATTCTTGGTTTGTTAAATTTTACATAACGAAATACACGTGTAGACCTAGTGCAAATGGCTGACAGACTACTCGGAAATTCGTAGACACGTGATGTCCATTCGTTGACCACGCGACGTTCACTGGTGACAACGCGGAGTCTACCTGTCGACCGGTTGGGTATCGAGTGGCTCTAATGAGCTATGACCTTTATCGGATGTTACACTTCGAAAAAAGTGTTAGTGCACCGAAAAATGCTGACTTAATTTATGTTATATATGCCGTCTGTAGATTCTGCGCGATACTACTGTAATTTGATGTTGGTTGTATACTGATTATCCATATATTTTCGGGCAACTTTGGCAACTTTGGTGTTGAGTGTGAGTGTGTGAAAGTTTTGAGTTTTTACATTTTGATACAATTTATTCAATCCATTAAATATATTTACATATACTTAGCGAAAGGAAGTTCGTTTCAACCGGGGGTCCCAAAGACACCTCACGCGTTTATTTTTATTTTACTAGAGTATACCCAAAATAAATTAACCATAAAGTAAATTGTATTATAAGACTCGCAGTCAGTGGTCCTGTCTGTTACACTGGTAACACGCACTGGTTAATGCGAGTTGAATTCTTTAGCTGACCACTTTTTCAAAGTTGGCCCTACTAAGTTAGATAACTTGTTCTTGGTAGACGTATTCGACAGCAACTTAGACCTTCCCCTGTAGCTATTAATGAAACGGGGTCTTTAGATATAAATCGTCTTGTTCATGTTTATTTTAAGACCTCCATATCCGTATAGGCCATTAAAAACAGGGGCATTTCAGTATTGTACAGAAGTCTCTAAAAAAAATAGTGTCGTTATCACAATATTTCCGATAAACCGAAGGGGAGATCTTTGCCATTGCTGTTGATGTTAATTCTGAAGCTTTAACAATGCAGAAATGTCAACTTATCTTCCAGAACAAGAGTCTGCCCTGTACCTACAACGACAACTAAGAAGCCTAAATTTTAAGAAAGAATTATAAGAAAACTAGATTGATACTAAAACTCAAAACAGTCAAACTATGTATGAAGTACTATCCACATTTGTAACATTACGACGTACGTTGTGATAAAACTGAATGCAATTTTTCAACAGTAACGCTCGGCCGACTTTTTAATAGCCGTTCAAACTAATACAAGTTTTTTTTTATTGGAGTTTTAAAATAGAACATCTCGAGAAGTGCTTTATTTTTAATTATTCCGTGGTATACTAAAAAAAGGTGTATATTTTATTTTAAAGGTTTCGGGTCATATTTTCCCGCGAACTCGTAGCAAAATAAACTTAGTATACGTAGAACTGAGTTAATATGTCTTTACTTTACTAAAATGAAGAATTATAATAGTTACCATCAAATCAATTGTTAAGGATTGTTTACTCAAGTCAACATTAAAAATATGATAGAACAAAACTTATGTAAATTCATAGCATTTTCGTTCGATTTCGAAACGGTAGCAAAAGGTATATTAGATTATCGCGATAACCCTCACGCTCCATGAAATCCTTTGCCATTGTATATTAGGGTAGTCACCGCCACTGTCCAATCATTTGAAACTTGGCCTTGACCCACAAAGGTAAAATACACTGTATATTAGTCTGACTACCAATTTCACATCAGCCCTCAACATCTCAGTCACCACTCTGTCATACCAAGCAGATTTACCTACTCCTAAATGTTTTATGGATTTCATAATTTCATCCACTCCAATTTCATTATCACGAAAACTCTAGTCAACATTCGCCACATTCTCGTCCATAGTTCCTTAGAACAAATTTTCAAAATATCTCTTCCAATCCTTTAAAACGGATCGTTCTTCATTAACAATGTCACCTCGGTCATCCTTTTATAAACTCATCAAAGCTGAGGTTGACTTCCCCCGCACTTCTTTTAAGAGCTTAAAGAACTTTTTTATATTGTCCCTGAAAATTGTGCCGAAATCGTTCTCAAGCCTCTCCTGTTTCTCATTCTTCTTTCTTTCCACACTTTCTTTGACGTTAAGTTTCATGCCGCGATACTTTTCCTTTTGTTGCTTTGAATCGTCTTCATTCTCGCCTCCATTTATTCTATTAGTAGTTTCGGTCGCCTATAAGTTCTGCTAGGCTTTATTATTTTCTTCTACCATTCTTATCATTTCATCATCCCACCAGTTAGCTTTCTTACACTTTTTATTTATTCTTATTTTCACACCATATACATGAAATGTACATGCTTTTACATTTACTTTTAAATACCGACCATACTACATTCACATCCTGTAGACTAAGGTCACTCTCATCTTTTTAAAGTCTGGCACTTAATTTTGTTTTGTACATCTATTTCAGGTCTGGGTCTTCCAGACGTTCTACTTTTATACGCTCTAATTCATTAGTAGATACTTTACTTGTCCAACTATCAATCCGATCCTATGCCAGGCCCTCGGTAAGCTCTAGTACTCCTCCTTATTACATTTCCAACTTTTCTTGGCCAGGCCATCATGTGGATCAGTTTTAGTTGAAACAACGTGTTCATCACAGACAGTCACATCTCTATACATATATTTAACAAATACATCCCATTCTCATTCACTTTCTCATGTGCAAATACCCCGAGCACGCTTTCGTACCCATCTGGTTTCACTCCAACTTTTGCATTAAAATCACCAAGCATGACAATTCGTTTATTCGACCTACACGATATGTACATCGCCCTGGCCGATTTCAGCTACGGTGACTGCTTGTTGTTGAGGGGTGGCGATAATTAGTCCTGTCATGTATATAACTGCAATAGGTAGCCAATTCTATTAGTAAGAATGTACGCGAATATATGCGACATGTTAGGAAACCATTAATATAATTGTAAACGTTGGTGGTTGGGTTTCAAGGTCATTGCGCTTTATCTAACTTGGCTTTTCTTTGTTCTTAAAATGCTCCTATTTATTTCACGTAACGTGTGTCTTCATTCAGATTGGTTACTTATTGGATCTATCAAATTGAATCTGGTTAAATAACGAAGGTATACACCGTAATGAGGTGTGTAATAAGCATAACTTTCGTTAAAAAAAATTCGTTGAATTTTCAACGAAAATTTTACCGTCCGTAAGCAAAACGAATCGTTTCTTGATTATAGGAACCGGTCATTAGAGGTCTGCGACCCTGACCTGCTCTAGCTATTGCTTACACTCAATCTTCCCCACCCAATCCCTCTATATAAGCAATATCCTTCCATCAATTGCCTTCACTTCTCAACTATCTTTCCCTTTAAATTTACTCCAAATTTTCCCATATTAAATTCACAAACTGCAAATTTCAATAGGCTTGCTCTCTATTACGTGAATAGGACGAAATTGTTGTTTGCAAAATGTGAGTATTATATACACCTCTGCTTACCCCTTCATGGATATAGGATATATGTTATTATTTCGCTAAGCATTTTCTGAAAGTTGTTCTATTACAGTGGCAATGAAGTAACCTAGGCGAAACGACCTTTTAGAACTGAAAACGAATTTTGTCTGTCTAGCAAGAGCTGAAGGCCTTCCCGGCCAGACTGTCTCTGTCTCTTTGGCTTTCATCTTTCATTTTTGTGTTTATTATTGTTTGTAATGATAGACTAAGTTATATAAAAGTGCTACAATGTTACTGTTAACTTACCAATGTATAAAATAAAATATCTTATCGATTTACCTTGCGGCAACTGTAACTACCGTGGGCACTGTTTGGGTAAACTTATTTAAAACGTAAATCAAGTCGTTAGTAAAACGCGCAATCTGTATAAAGCTTTAGCTTGAATACGTTAGCTTGAGTCAAGTACGAAGAGAGAATGCAATTACCGGTAGATGGAAGGGAAAATCTTTATGTATAAACTGTTATCTTGCGTAGTCTCTTACAAACACGGATTTCAACAATGCATCTCCTTTATAATCGCCTTGTTGGTTTATGTTATTTATTTTTTGAGTAAATGTTTTTTTTATATTATAGGGGGCAAACGAGCAGACGGGTCACCTGATGGTAAGTGATACCGTCGCCCATGGACACCTGCAACTCAAAAGTCACAAGTGCGTTGCCGGCCTTTGAGATAGGAGTACGCTCTTTTCTTGAAGGTTTGAAGGTCGTATCGGTCCGAAAATACCGCAGGCGACAATGTTTAAATAAAGTCTCATTTTGTATCCGTGATGAAACTTTATTTAACTATATTTGATGGACACATGTCTGACGTTCGAATATATAATTTAATCTGTTAGACATATTGTGGAATCACCATAAACTCATTTAAAAACCACATTGAATTGAGTTTGGAGATGAAGTAATTTTTTTTACCAATGAGTATAAAGGACTTATACTCATTGGTAAAAAAAAAAGTTACTAAATATATCGCAAAATGAAAATTCTCAGGGTGAAATTATTATTTAATTATGTAAAGCTTACGTTATACGAAGGTCAACTTGAAAGTTTTTAGAAAATAAAAAACGGAATGATATAGAAAGAAGCCTGTTAATATTTTTAGAACTGAAAACGTTATAAGTCTCCATTACTTTCTAAGCACAGTCGCATGGCAACATTGACTGAAGCACTGTACCCACTATTCTTTAGGGATCTCTTCCACGCCTTTTCAAACGCAGCTACGACATCTTCAGTTTATCTTTTATTTTTGGAAATAATAAAGTCACGAGGTACCAGGTCGGGACTGTAAGGACTCACTAGCTCCACACCTTCGATAAACAAATATTAGATAGTCCGTCTGTCAGAGTGAGCTCGAGCGTTGTCGTGGTGGAGGAGGATCGTGTTTCTTGGGCGCTACTGTCTAACATTTTCCAAGACAACAGGTAGATAATGACTGACATACCAATCTGCAGTAAGAAATGTTCTTTTAAGACTTTTTGTACTTTTGTACTTGACTCATACCAATGCTTAAAGCTACCGGAATCTGTTGATATGTCACCCTTCTATCAGTTTCTATCATCATTAGCCTCACAGCACTCACGTTATCTTAAGTCGTCGCCGTAGAAGGACGTCCTTCTCGAGAATCATCAGTGAGTATGCTTCGACAACGTTTAAACTCATTAAACCAGTTGTAAACAGTGGCATGACACTGGGCTTCGTAATGAAATACCAATCGAAGTCTATCGTAACATTGTTGTTGAGTAAGATCGCAACGAAAGTCGTAATAAATCATAGAGAAAAAAAAATCTCTAGTCAAATCCATTTCGATGCATAACAGACACTTTTTAAATTTCCGCCAATTTTTTTTTAATTTTAGGGGGCAAATGAGCGGATGGCGCCCATAGACTCATTCTCCATATTAACTTTAATTATGCCAAATCTCATACCTAAAACATGCTTATGGGGTACGGTTTTTATTTTATTTTTACGTAATTAATATATACCTACAAACAACGACACTCCTAGTGTTAAATTAGAGGCCGGATGTCCATTCCTAATATCTACAAGTTAATAAAGGACCCTAGGTACTCCACCCGGTCATCTAATTGGATACAACCGGATGTGTTTAATACCGATGGCATTTCCATTGTCTTTCCACTATTGACATGTGGCATACAATGAGCTCGGTGAACGGAATATAAAGTTTTTTTTTCTTTGTATTTGTTTAATAAATAGGTGGGCTTTATTCGAGTGACGGGTAGACTTTTTCGATTGGGAATTCAAGTTGTGGATACAATGATACAACTTTTGCTGTGTGAGATTAATTTTGGTGTGGATATTACATGGATGACGTAACATGAGGGTGTCGAAAGTAATTCCGTATAATAATAATCACGTAGACGTAGAAATTTTTAGAGAAGAATGCAAGAAACAAGAAAAATAGATGTGACAAAATATATATTCTTAGCAGAACAGTAAAAACGATCGAAGTATTCCCTTCTTCCCGCATGACGACTTGTATAAATGAAGGTGGGCGAACGCATTTTTCGTTCATTCGGTGCTCTGTCGTCATCGAGGGAACACGTGAGATTTATTTACATCTACCGCCATTTATATTTTTTGTATAATTTCTGCCTAGTTGCTAAATTTATCTATTTTATTGGGATATAACCAATTCATAATCAGGAATAGAAAGAGTTCAGTACGGTACATAAAATTAAGGTAGGGTAGATTATCTTAAGTGCGCCTTGTGTAATGTATATCACGGAAAATTAATTTGGAGAATGAAAGCGAGAAACGCGACAACGCGACGCGACGTGTAAATAACAAATAGTCATTTTATATCTAGGGTGTGGGTTTGTTTTCGCTCACCTAGGACAACGTGTAGAACACACGTAGCCGTGTAGTATCGTCTTATATCGCATAGCATGGCGTCGCTATATGTCATGTACCGTCCTTCACTTCACAGCGGGTAAGGTGTCAAACTTGCGATCAAGTGGTTTGCGGGTTCAAACCCCACGGTGACGTGAATCCACTCCCAATACAAACATTTATCTTAACCGGAGGGGTTAATAAGAATGTTAGTAGTATGTTAATAGTAGGCTTTAAAAAAACTAATGTAAATTAAAAAAAGACTGAAGATGATTTTAAGGATATGCTTCAATAAATGAAAAAGCAAACCAATAAGAATATCACTATATATTACAAAACAAAGTCCCCCGCCGCGTCTGTCTGTCTGTTCGCGATAAACTGAAAAACTACTGAACGGATTTTCATGCGGTTTTTAGTAATAGACAGAGTGATTCATGAAGAAGGTTTTGGTGTATAATTTGTACCCGTGTAAAGCTGGGGCGGGTTGCTAGTACTTAAATAAATTAAAAACCAAAACACGAAATATTGGACGAAATCTTAGTCTTAAACAAAAAACCCGCCACGGCTTCGCACGGGTAGCAGAGACATCTTCAACAATCATCAACATATTTCAATCAATTTACACAAAATCTTAACAAATCATACACCTAAACCTTCCTCATGAATCACTCCGTCTATTAGTGAAAACTGCATGAAAATCCGTTCAGTAGTTTTTCAGTTTATCGCGAACAGACAGACACACAGACAGACAGACGCGGCGGGGGAATTTGTTTTATAATATGTAGTGATATATAGTGATATGCATTTTTAATAAATGTTTATAACTACTCTATACGCCACAGGGATCGCTTTTAACGTCTTACCATTACGTTCAGGAACATTACGTTTTACTGCTCTGTACGTACGGTATAGCTTTACAAACATATTCTTAAGAGCCGTTCTTACTTTAACAAGCTCATTTCCACCTACAACGGCTTCCTGGAGAATGGCAAAAGTAAACGGTAAAAAATGATACTCATTTGTACTGTAGTTTTTCGCTCCGCTATGTGGTAATAAGATTAAGAGAATCGTGTGTTTTATTTCTTTACTTTATAGTCGCACCAGCAGTAAGTTTGGAAACACATTTTACATTACAAATATAATACTCGATAGAAAACATTATTTGAATACACGTACCTACAATAGATTTTTATAAAAACATTTAAAAAGTGTGTACCTGTGTACCTGAATCATATTCTGTCATTTCTATTGTGATAATTGTTACTTATGTTGTGTTGAAAGAACGAACAAGGACACAAAAAAGTATATTCCGAGAATTTACTCCATAAAATCTCCAAACTAATTAATTATTAAATTGAACTGTAATTTGTTATTTGATACTATATTAGATAATTCTTATTTCGATATTACATCAATTGACTTGGAACACAATTTAGCGTTGACAACCTTCCCAAATTAGTTGTGAGACATCGCCCTTTCCAAGAACATTTTTCGATCCCACTCACCAGCAAGCACACGGAAACTTGTGAAGTAAGATGTTCCCCATGCACACATATATGGACACACAAGCTCTTAATGCTCTGAATACGAGTTATTTTTGGTTGACAATTGCGTAGAAAGAGTTCTGTGGATTCTCTTATTATATTATTGTAATTGGTTATATTGATTATATATAGTTCTATACTAAAACAACTTCAGCACTAATGTATCTAAATGAAATTCAACTAAACAGGAGGATCTTGAGTTACCTTAAGTTAAACCATAAGTTAAATAGCGGCCTGCGGGCGTCGAACTTTTGGTCCGAATAGATAAAGGCCTGAGAGGCAGCGTGCGCTCTCAGAGAAGTGCGGCCGACGGGTGATGGTCGCATCGGATGATGTGATTCTTCTAGGGTGAGACAAGACGATGCCTGTCGGGGGTTGCAGAAGAATGCAATGGCGATTTGCGGTGCCCCGATCATAGGCAAGTAGTGGAACACCGGGTTAGTTTTTAGGCAATAAGAGTCTGACTTCCGTAATGGGTCTCCATTCACCCTCGAAAGGGCGGAGGAAATCCACGAGACGTTCCAACCCGTCACCAAAAAAAAATTGAGCAAAAAATATTTTAACATGATTGACTGATTGATTTTTTCATATTCTACTTCCTACTAATATTATAAACGTGAAAGTTTGTGAGGATGTATGTATGTATGGAGGTTTTTTACTCTTTCACGCCAAAACTACGGAACCGATTGCGATGAAACTTGGTATGTAGATAGCTGGAGACCTGGATTAAAGCATAGGCAACTTTTTATCCCGATATCCCCACAGGATCAGGTCTCCAGCTATCCACATACCAAGTTTCATCGCAATCGGTTTAGCGGTTTTTGCGTGAAAGAGTAACTAACATCCATCCATCCAAACTTTCACATTTATAATATTATTAGTAACAGCTATTATATAAATATCAACTCGTGAATAACCGTGAAGACCAAGTGCGGGTAGTTTTCGAAACTCAAAACTCAAGAAGCTCTCTTTAGTCCACTTTTGCCCACGAGCAACACAATGCCACGAGCTAAAAAATAGTATAAAAGTTATAAATAAGGTACTTTATTACACAGCACAGCTAACAATACCGTGAACGTGATGTACAAAAAGGCGAACTAAGTAAGGAGGGTAGCAAAATCGATATTTTAAAAGCCACCTACGCTTTCCTTTTAGACCTTCCAATTCAGAATATATGTATATAGCCACGGATTTGCTATCAAAAGCCGCATAGTCAGTTTTCCGCATCGTGACACTCGTTACAGAGACTTACAATTTACTAAAACAGATATCTATTCCTATACAAATTATGTTTTTCACTGTTGCCTGAGGTTTGCTAAATGTTTACTGTAAATTATATTAAATTACTCGTGGTTTTCACTTCGTTACAAAATAGAGATTTCGTTAAAATGTAAATGTTTACAAATATTTTAGATTTCGACCATCAAACTAAAAATCGAATGAGTGCCCTTTCTAGCCAGATAAGAGAGTATCGGAGAGAAAAACCTGTTTAGCATTTGATCTATGTAAGTGATTTTGCACGTCAGGGTACTTTTTGTATTAACTTTCAGTAAACAAACTGACAAAAAATATTCAAAATACTTTATTAAAAAGTAGGCGTTCCAATTTGGTTTCATGTCTTATTATTGTGTCTAAGCCTGATATCCTGTGGATGGTTTTTGAAGTGAGACTTTTTTAGAATCTTTGTGATTTGAAATTCGATGAAACGAAAAAGCGTTATGATAAAGTTTTTATAATCTTTGTCTTTCGCCTGCGTACTACCAATCTTTGTTTTTGCGCCTGCGTTCTACGAAACCTTCAGAAAATATGTCAATGTCAACGTGATGTATTTTTTGTGCATTTGCGTATTAAATTTATTTTGGTTGTTAAGTTTTTTTTCTCCATATTTCACTTATACTTAATTGATTCTTTACAAATTTACATTTAAATCCAACCTTAACCTATATTGAAAACGAAGTATTATATGTTTTGAAAGTTGAAATCAACACAAATTTATTAAAATTAAATTATTTGTGTTGATTTTACTTTTAATTTGTCATTTTTTCGTAGGCTACGTTTCTGAAGTTTCACTTCTGCCGTGTGTGAATTGCACACACACGCACTTTTTTTATTTTAGTCCTACTACGAACCTCCAATGAATCATCACCTCACCGGGGCTACTGGTGAAGTGGTATGTCGGAATCGAACCGACTAAAACCACACGGTGTTCCGTCACAAATGAGTCTATTGCAAGGGACTCGGGTATAACCTTGAAAGGAAGTCCCCGAGAACCCCGGCAGACCTTGGCCCCCTCTTAAACAGAAGGCAGCCACACCCTTGCATGCGGAGAGCCTTGCCCTTCTTCCGGTTTAGAGGCGTGCGCGGAACTGGTCACGCCACCGTCTCAGGCCTGCTTCTGCTCGAGCAATGGGCAGCCTCACCCGCTGCCCGTAG
The DNA here is from genome assembly GCA_963859945.1 of Euplagia quadripunctaria. Taxonomy (NCBI): domain Eukaryota; kingdom Metazoa; phylum Arthropoda; class Insecta; order Lepidoptera; family Erebidae; genus Euplagia; species Euplagia quadripunctaria. Next base: position 10,917,314 of record OY982583.1, read on the forward strand.
GCCAGCGCTCATGGAGGCCGGAGATCATGAGACTACTATCCTACTAACTTAATTATCTTTCATTTTCTGTATCAGTGTTAATTCTATGTAATAACAATATAAACCAGAGGTAAACATGGCTTTAAAATAAGAACAACACCTTTACAGATATAGAGACATAATAAAAACAAATGTATACTAATGTAATAGAGCTGAAGAGTTTTTTTTATGGTATAGGGAGTGAACGAGCAGACGGGTCACCTGGTAAATGATTACCACCGCCGATAAGCACCTGCAACCCAAGAGTCACAAGTGCGTTGCCGGCCTTTAAGGTGGGAGTAGGGGGCGAGGAGAGGGGAGAGGGAGAGGGAAGGTTTAGGCTCTCCGGTAACCTCACTCACTCGGCGAAAAGCAATGCAAGTATTGCTTCACTGCCGGTTTTCTGTGAGGCCGTGGTATTGCGTGTGCCGAAGCATGGCGCTCCCACGAATAATTTGTTTGTGTAACGCACTAATCTCTGGAAATACTGCTCTCTCTGCTCGCCGTCCGATAAAAAGAACTAGCTTACTGCACCTCAGTACGGCTGTTTATGGCCTGATATCGGATGATGTATGACATCACTTATTTATTTCAACTAACATCACATTACAATAACATCTGCAATATGTTGTATTTTTCTGTTCCGAAATTATTTTGTTGAGTAGGGTTTTTAGATAAATAATATGTTACTCTTAGCGTGATTCCTTTATTGCAAAAAGTCTAAATTAACAAATTAAGCAATCCCGGAAACTAAAAACAACCCATCAAATTCATATCGATTAAATGAGTGAAAGTAGCTTGAAATCGATTTATCCTATCAAAGCTACGATGCCAAAAACAGATAAGTGCATTTGGTTAATTTATGACATGAAAAATGAATTGGTGTTTGTGTGTCGGGTAAGAATATAACAGCATTATTATTTGTGTTATCTATATATCCAATTGGATGGAGATGGAGGAGCTGTAAGAATCCCAAATATTGCACAAATGTGGTATATTAACAGCTTTTCAAAATCACGGTCACACGTGTTTTCCACAAATATTGAATCCTGAAATTAAATCAATTTAGCCTAATGTGTTAAAGCCATCCATGTTTGGGATTTCGCCAAAAGGACACAAATCAGCAAATTAAATTTATTTCCTAAAAATATTTCTGAGTAACATTTATTGCCTCTTCTAGTGTTAATGATTTCATGTCCATGTACATCCATTGTTGAAAGGCTTTGTTAGCAAAACAATTTGCCAAATGTATCTAGACAAACAGTATTTGGTTTTTATTAGACCAAAAGGCAATTATTCTTTTTTGAAAATGTCAATGCTTTTAATGTATCATTATTCAATGGTATGGCAGTCCTTGGTACTGAATACAAGAATTAAATCTTTTTATCCATAGAAATCTTTATCTGACCTGCGTACCCAGGGTTCCGTACAAACTTGTATGTAGATAGTTTATACAAGATTCCCTAAATCGATTCTCGAAGATTTTTGGCCGCTTTTTCCGGGTGACAAACTTAACTTTGCCGTTCTATGAATACTCTTCCATATATATACCGCAGTCAAGCGCAAAATATAAGTTTATAATTGCAAAAAATATAACAACATAAAAATATATACATAAACTATCAAATTTTAAATAAATTAATTTTAAGTCCTGACTTCCTTGACATGGGACCACTCTTACGGTATACCCTATCTAACAAAAAAGAATCGTCAAAATCAGTTCATAAATAACGGACTAACGGCTCATACATAAAAACATGAGAACGGTCGAATTGAGAACCTCCTCATTAACCGACTTCAAAAAAGGAGGAGGTTCTCAATTCGACTGTGTTTTTTTTTTTTATGTTTGTTACCTTAGAACTTTCGATTGGGTGAACCGATTTTGATGATTCTTTTTTTATTTGAAAGCTGGTGCTTCCCGTGTGGTGGTCCAGTTCTGATAATGGCATCCATGAGAAAACCATATATAAGTCTTTTATGGAATAGTCGCCGTTTTTAAATACTGTTTCAAAAGAGAATAGGCCTGAGAGTAAAAGGGCAGAACAATATCTGCTTACCAGCAGACGGGCCAAAGTTTTTATTAATTGTGAACCGACAAAACACTATTTTAATGTTTTCGAAAACTTTTAACCCTCGGTCTATTTTGTGTCATCAGTGTTACAGCCAAGTACTGTAAAATAAAAGTGTTCTATCCATGTAATACAAGTACATTATAAGACAATAAGTATATATGTATATATTTAATCCTTATCGTAAGTAATTTATTAAGTATATTGTAGTAATATATAAACATGAACACAAAACCAAATTAAATGAAAATACATAAATTTGTAGACGCTCTGTAAATATAAAGCTCTTCATGAATGCCTATATCTTTAGCATTTATTGTTGTCTTATTAAATAACGTGATATACATACGCCCGGCGTACTGAGAATTCCGAGCTATGTTCATTGCTCCCAGCTTTTGTCGAAGAATTTGTATGAATCTCATAAGTAACAAGTTCATGAAAACAGTCCTTAAAGTTTGTGTCTTTTAAGCATTCTGTATAGGCACAAAATTACTGTAAATATGCATGTGGTTAAATCAATATTTCTGTAACAGTGGCAAGTCGGCTGTGATCGCAACTGAGTTTCGAAACCCATTGCAAAAGTAGATTTTTGTTATTTATTGGTGACTGGTTACGATGGTAATATTTTTTCTCAGCTTAACTAGTTTTGCCTCATTAACAACCGAGTCTCTGTAGAGCTTCACAAGCTGGTGTGACCGAAGTATTTTTATTATGTAGTTATTAATCTAAAAACTGAAACCAATAATATTTCATGCTCACGTTGCTTCAATACCGATGGCTATTGAGAACATTACGAGTACATTAGGTGTTGACGAATACGTCCACCTCGAGGTTCATGTAGGGCTTTTGGTGAAATCGTAGTTTTACAACGAAAATAGAAGCAAATCGTATCTAATTAGAATCACTTTATCCTCAATAATAAGAACCCTTCCTTGAGAATCTTCAATGAATGCTAATTATAAACAGCAGATGTTCGTAGTCCTAGACTCTTACTATCGTGTGGAGCCGCTCAAATATTCGTCTGTCGGTCACATAAGTTGTACAAATCATGTTGGCCTACGCGTGTACAGAATGTCTAACAATACGTATTATGGTTGCGAGAATTTTTTAGCAATTGCTTCGGGCTTCACGTAGCTTTAGTAATAATACGCTCACATGTTCGTTTCACTTTACATTTGCAATCTTGTGACATCGCGGACAGTGTTATTCTTTGTGTTTTATAACATAAAAATAAAAAAATAGAAAAGATAAAGCTGTTTTTAGAGTTCCGTTCCTCCAAACGCTTATAGGATCACTTTGTTGTCCACCTGTCTGTTTGTATGCCTGTCAAGATTCTTTTTCTCAGGAACCTGTGGACGCATCAAGTTGAAATTAATACCAAATACGTAAATCTGCGCTCCTTGAAGCTTAAAAAATCAAGCTTCGAAGTCAACACAGTCAAAAGATATGGCTACACAAGCCTTAGATTTGACCAAATTTGGGTTTGACCTAAACCTATAGGGTACTTCCCATTACATACATACATACATACAGAAGCAAGGTCCGAAAGTCTTGAAGAAAAAATCTGAAAGTCGTAATTTTGTTGTTATAAAAATTAGTTTTTTAATTACAAACTTATATTTTGCGGTTGGAAATTTGACTTTGTCGTACATCGCAACCGCAAAGTTAAGTTTGTCTTTCGAAAAGGAGGGCAAAAATCTTCGAGAATTTATTCCCGAGATGGACGTACTATCTACGTATGTAGATAGTACGTCCATCTCGGGTTCCGAGGGTTCCATAAGCAAACAAACTTGTATAAGTTTGTTTGCTTATGGAACCGTCGATGCGCGAGGCAGAATCGCACTTGTCCGGTTTTTTTATACCACGTCGGTGGCCACCAAGCCTGCCTGATAGTAAGCGGTTACCGAGCCTATGGACGCTTACAATTCCATGGGACTTGCATATGCGTTGCTGACCCTTTAAAAACCTAAACACTCCTTTCTTAAAGAACGCCATATGTCTTTTGGGAAAGCCTCGGCAGGGAGCTCGACAGCCAAAGCGTTCGCGGGAGGTAATTCTTCTGGAATCGTAACGTGTGAGTGGGCATTATGTTAAACAGTTCCTGAAGTCTGGGCAGAGTTTGGAGGCAAGTCAGGCAGGCAGTAGCAGCAGGCAGTCCGGTGGTAATCAGTTACTCTTCTCTTCTTTCTTCTCTTTAGTCAGAGCAAATGAAAAAATCAAGTCATAGAAAATGGATTTTGGCTTTTTGCCGGACATAATGAGTGCCGAGTGTCGACACATACCCTTGAGTCATCATATATTTAAAAGGTAGCAAGTACCGCTATCTTTTTGGTGAAAATATATTTCAGCTCTTTTGGGTAGATAGTACATAATAATATATGTTCTGTGATATCTATAGAACCCATGTGTTCGCAATCTTTAGTGGGCTATTATGAAACAATGTATCGACGTTCTCCGTTGCCAGAAGATTAGCGAATTGAACGGACTCTTCAGTTTGCATCACTTGAAGTTGGTTGGCTCGAATTTGAGACCTTCGGTTTTGGAAGCATCGCCAGTTTACAGTAAGCTGCAGTGTTGTGTTGGATTCAACAATTGGTGTCTTGCTTATGTGAATTTTTCCGCTTGAGAATTCGTTTCTTTCTTCCTTATTATGCGTTCCTGTATCTTTGTTCTTGCATGAAAATAAAGTTACGTTTATTAGAAACTATACGGTTTTACTCACGTTTGTATTTCGGGGATGCCCGACTAGTTTCGGACCCGGTGGGGGCCCTTTTTCAAGGAGTGAAACGTCCTGCCGCGACGGTGTCAGGCGTCACACTCCGTATATATATTCTATAGTTTCTAATAAACATGAATACCACTCACGAAAGTTTTTATTGTAAAAAAAAGTTACACCTATAAGTAGGTATATTATATGTTTTAAGGAGCTGTTTATTGTTGTAACTTTTTTTCGGTCTTTTTTGTTTCTGCAATCGCTAAAAAGTGAGTGGTGTATAATAAAGTAGTAGAAGTAAATTAGAAGTAAATATGATATTTTTTAATAGGCTGTTAAGAAAAGCTAATACAAATTATTAATTACCATTTACACAACAGAGTAGCGAACCCCTGCGGTGCGAGAACTCCTTGTTTTGTGATTGACACGGGACTCATTAATCAGAAATAAGTACCGTTAACCAGACAAGAAGCAAATAGCAATTAGTCATTAGCCTAATAGCAGGGTATTTAGGATCGGTGAAATAGACAATTAAGGGGTCCTTGCCACCTTTAACCTTGTGAAAACTTTTCAGGTGGTGACGTTTATGAATGTACTCCAAAACACATGTTAATATAAACTAGAAATCACCTGGTGGTCGTATTCGGACTATAAAATGTTCGTGGGAGAGCCATGCTTTGGCACGTATGGGTCGGCACTGGAGTGATACCAGGGCCTCACAGAAAACTGGCAGTGAAGCAATGATTTCATTGCTATTCGCCGAGTGATTGAGGTTACCGGAGGCCCTAACCCTTCCCTCTCCCCTCCACTTCCCCTCTTCCCCTACTCCCACCTTAAAGGCCAGCAACGCACTTCTGATTTTTGAGTTGCAGGTGCCCATAGGCAGCGGTAGTTATTTACCATCAGGTGACCCGTCTGCTCGTTTGCCCCCTATGAAGTTAATATTTTTTTTTTTGGCCAGTATACTTTGAACTATCATTGCATAGGCTTGCATACCATGGCAGGTGAACATATATACTGGACGCGCTTTCTACACTGCTTCTATTCATAAACTTTGTATTTCAATTGTCACGTTCCAATGCGTACAAAGAATTTTCTTCAGGTGTTAATATATAGAAGATTAGGAAGTATTTATGTTCTAACTCATACAAAAATATAATATAGATATTATTTTCTTTACTTTAGCTGATTTAAATCTCAATCTCATTTTTTTCTGCCTACGGGATGTACAAATAAATCGGTGTATCTTAACTTAATTTTTATAGTTCGACAAAAGGATGCGATAGAAAATTTCTTAATCCATTGAAAATACTAATGGCTTTCTATTCGTGACGTCAGATGACAGTCTACAAAACACTAAAAATAAATACTAAATACATTACATAAAAACCATATGCAGTATATCAACATAGAAACAAAACATTTTTTTCTTGAAAAAAAACAATACTAAATTCTGTAACAAATATGTTTGAACTAAGCAGTATTGTCTATTTTCACAATGGTATAATAATTCCGAGTTCATTGACCTACAATTTGTTGACCTAAATATTTTGGCAGCGGACGTGCCTCTCATGCTTCGTCAATATAATAAAAATATTTTGTGCACGTAGACAGAGACAACGTGTAGGTATAATAAATTAGACAAGAAAAGGATACTGCTATGCTTCAGATTAACGACACTGGACCTTAATTGTGTTTACTAGTTATTTTTTAGTATGGATTTATAATCCCCGCTTCCAATACTTAAATAGATAGATATGATACATAACAAGTCAGTGTAGCATTGGAAATATACAAAGGGCGTCCTTATCACTTAAATCAATCTGTTCCAGGCAACCTTAGAATGGACTAGAATGATTTAAATAGACTGTTGGTGTAGATCCAGCATTATACTCCAGCGTAATACAGGGCAGCGTAATAGATACCGTAGCATCGTAGACGCATGCATTGCGCTACGGCCTAATACATACTCGTAGCAGCCTAATAGACACCGTAGCATCGTAGAACCATGTATTATCTTTGGAGCAACACATTGTAATATATATAATATTCTTCCTAAATAGTTTATCTGCTTATAACTCTAGCTTTATAATATCGAATTAACATAAGTTGATACTGTTTTTCGTCTGACACATGAAATTGTATTTTACTAATCACATTCAGAACTATTCCCGTTCTAGATCGTTGATCTAGACCTCAGTAACCCAAAAAAACACCAAGTGTGACCCTAAACGTGTCTTAGGGCAAGTTGAACTGTTTGAAATGCTGTATCTTGATTCCAATAACATATAGGACAAAATGGTCTTAATTAACGTCTTACAAATAATTGTAACTGATGTAAAGTTGAAGATAAAAGCATAAGACTTTTCACGATTGGTCGCTGTTCACAAAATCCTATTTGGCAAAACATACCCGTTATTGCATCTGAAATAATTCTAGGACCTATACCCCCTTTTTTAAAGCAACTCCCGCACCATGATAGATTCTTGTCACAGGTAACATTCAAACAAAGGAACACTCAGACTCAAAGTCAAGTCAAATATTCTTAAAAATAACTTAAATTAACTATTTGTGGATTACACACATTTTTGTCCCGTGTGGGAATCGAACCCACAACACTCGGTACGGTGCGGCAGTGTAGTGGTGAGGTGAACACTTAAACCATTGCGTGCACTCAAGTTGTATTCCTCATGGATGCCTAAAGCCTAAAGCTTTAAGTGTAGTACAAGTGTAAAAAGATTCTCTCTTTTTGAACAAAGACTATCGTCGGCTAACATTCAAGTAATTAGTACACCGCAAAATTTTATATTTCCAGTCATTATGACATGTGTAAACATTCACTGGCGCATGCCTAATACTAAAATTTTAAACAATTAATGACGTTAGGCGCGGTTTTAGTGCACTCGACTGCCACGACTGCCACGCGGGTTCGATGCCTCAATGGCCTGGGTGTTTCTATGCATAACATGTATACATGTACATATATGTTGCCGGTAATAGACGATGTCAATTGAACCGATTGAACGAAATGAAAGTGTGAAGTTGGCGCATTTCGACAGAGTCTGGCATGACGTTCGCTCGAACTGACGAGAGGGCTGCGTGCATTTTTAATTATTGTTCTATTACTTTCAAGACTTCGAGGTGATAACAAGTGCTCAGAATTGTCCCACGTTTCGGTAAGTGTATCTACTTACTTATTGAGGTTTGTTAATTTAAATATATTATAACCACTCCATCATTTGTTATTCAACTAACGGCTTCCGCTTTCAGCAACATGTGTAAAGGTGAAGGATTAAGCCGGTAATCTGCCATCTCTGACGACATATGAACCTATATAATTTCTTAGATCTTCTTCTTTCTAGTGGTTCTGGAGGGAAGACCATGGGCCAGAAAGCACAGCGTAGGACATCCACCAACAAGACGGACAACAGATGACCGTATAAAAATCGCTGGTTGACGGTCGGACGAATGGACGTACTTCCGACCGGTGTTCTTGGAAGTCATTGATATGCCCAGCAGTGGACGCCCTAAGGCTGAAAGGATGATGATGATGGTGAAGGAAATTATCCGTTGTTTTCTAGAACTCATAGTACAAGCTCTGCTTAGTTTGCGTCTAGATAGAGCTGTGTAGTATATCTCAAGAAAAAAAAATGTACTTCCACCACCGATATAGGGAATTGTCCACACACAATGAATCTTAACGTCTATAATAATATATATAATAAATAATAAATAAATATCTATAATAATACACGATTGCATTAACGGGAATTAAAGTAGTCATTTGGTTAATTCCGTGTAAATTACGGAACGCGAAACTTTAAAAGTTATTATAACAATATCTACGTAGTTGAAACTACTTTCACACAATATGCTGTATAGAAGTCTTAATACCTGCAGGAGTATAACTAGTTAGTGCAATAAGTAAACTACATATAAACAACTGCCTTTTGCTTGCGGATTCGCCGTTCGCCTTGATGTATTTCCCTCGGAAACAGTACTTTTACAGTTCTGGGTGATATGTACCCTATGTCAGCTGTACCCAATACAACGTTTAAGCAAAATTTCATTTTCATCAGTGGAGTAGTTAATGCGTGAAAGCGTAACAAACTCACGTTCAGATATTGTTGTGGTTCCTTTACTTCGAATGAACTCCCACGAAGACCTCTAAATGTTTATGAAATGAAACTTTATTTGCGGGAACAGGGTAACAAAAGGTCTTATGTCGTAAAGTAACAAGTTCATGTTCCGCATTGGTTAAGGCATGCAAATATTAAAAATAACACATTTCTGCTTGCATTTATACTACATACTTAACATATAACATTACTTAATAATATCATTTGTAGGCAAGATACAGTTGAATTTAATGTAACAATAAAATAAATTTACTGAATAAAACAAAATAAAGAACAACACAATATCAAAATTACGTCAAGATTGTAAAATTTCTATAGATTATGAAATAAAAAATAATATTACCTTTGAATTTTAAGTCTGTCTGCAATTTTGTAGTTCATAAAATCCTTAAGTGTATAGAAACTTTTCTGAATTAGCCACAACTTTAGTTTAATTCTAAATTGTCGTAAAGGTAATTCACGAATGCTTTGAGGAATTTTATTATATACACGTATAACCATTATAGAACAATTTTTACCTAAAAACGTGCTTTTACAATTCGGCCATATAAGTTTTGTAGGATCTCTATGTAAAAATCTATTGCTTTCATATACTTTGGGAAACATATTATTATGATTTCTCACAAACATGCCTATCTCAAATATGTACAGACATACCAGTGTCATAATGTTTAACTTTCTAAAAAGAGGCTTACATGATTCTAACGGGTTTACTCCGCATATAGCTCTGACACATTTTTTTTGTATTAGGAATGCTCTGTTTATGTGTGTGGAGTTACCCCACATCAATAATCCATACTTTAATACAGAACCCACAAATCCATGGTATGCTGCGAGTACTGCTTTTTCGTTTGCGGTTTTACGTAATTCCTTCAATGCATAAACAAACTTATTTATTTTCCTACATACCACGTCTACATGAATTTTCCAGTTACAGTGTTCATCTAATGAGACACCCAAAAACTTGATATGACTGACTCTATTTATCACTTCTCCAGAATAAGTTATATTTAGATTCGGAGGTTTCAGCTTGTAATTTGCAAATTGAATATAATTCGTTTTAGTTAAATTTATTTCAAGATTGTTTTCTTTAAACCAGTGCACTATATTATGTAATATTAAGTTAACTACCTCATTGTACTTTCTTGTTTTATCTTTGTCTGGAATTACAACTCCTATATCGTCAGCAAATAAAACACACTTGTGACTGGTCACGTTAGGCAAATCGTTAATATATAACAAGAACAAAAGAAGTCCAAGTACACCGCCTTGTGGTACGCCTGATTTATTAATCCTATACAAGGATTTGTAAGATGTAGATACTAGTTTTCCATCAATACGGGATATCTCCACACACTGAGTTCTATTATTTAAATAGCTTCGCAACTACTCTAATGCTGGGCCTCTAATACCGTATCGATCACATTTGTCAAATTGTTTCTTTTTGGTTTACGAGATCAAATGCCTTGCTCATGTCTAGAAATAGAACAGTAACAGGTAATTTTGAATCTACTTTTTGGGATATGGAAGTAATGAGAGAGAATGCAGCTAACGTTGTTGACTTGCCCTTCTGAAAACCATTTTGTTCTGTCTTTATAATACGAAATTTCTTTAGAAAATCATTTAAACGTCGATGCATGACCTTTTCATAAATTTTTGAAAATATAGAAATTAAAGTAATAGGCCTATAGTTGGCTAGACTTTGACTGCACTCTTTTTTATGTAAAAGGATATCTGTTAGGGATAAAATTTATTAAATGACTTAAAACTGAGGATATTTCACCCACACATGATTTCAGTATCATAGTCGACACATTATCGTAACCAACGGATTTTTTATTACTAAGAGACATTATAACTTGTGCTACTTTGCTACTCGAGCACGGCTTGAGAAATATACTATAATTTATTCTACTAAAATTTAATAGATTTTTCTTAGTACACACACTGTTCTTAGAAACATCTATGAAGTAGTTATTAAATGCATTAGCTATTTCACTTGGTTCTTGGATTATTTCGTCTTGGTGAACTATTGCGTCAATTTGTGTGTAAGTTCTAAGTGAATCAGCTCTGTTTTTAATTATGTCCCATGTCGCTTTACTTTTGTTGTTAGACTTGTGTATATACATAGAATTAGTATGTTTCTTAGCCATTATTATACATTTTTTAAGAACTTGTTATATGTAATGTATTTAGATTTAACGCTACTGTTACTTTTTTAAATTACACTTTGTTTTTAATTTCCACTTATGTATAGAGGATTTTCTAATGCCTTTAGTAATCCACTTTGGTGAGCAGCTATTTGCATGAATCTTTACCTTCCGGACGGGAAAACATAGATCATAGAATAGCAAAAACGTTTCATGAAAATTGCTGAATGCTTCGTTTGCATTTTTATTTTCGTAAATGTCAGTCCACGTCAAATTTTGCATAGCGTTTCTAAATTTAAGCAAATTTTCATTGGAGTAGTCTTTACAATATTTATACCAATGCTTAAAGTAAGGTTTTCTTTCCTTAATAGGAAAAGTTAAAAATTGTCCTGTGTTGTGATCAGAGAGACAAAGTTCAAAAGTCCTTCCTATAGCGTTTTTATAGTATTGGCTATATGGTCTATGCAAGAGAAGTTTCGTGTGGGTTGGTCAATGTGTAGGTTAAAATTATAATTATCTAGAATTTCTCTCAGCTCGATAGAATTCGTGGTGTCTTTTAATGTATCTATATTAATATCACCTGCTAATATGACACGCTTTTTACGGTGGACAAATAGTTTATGTAATAACAATTCTAGATTTTAAAAAAATATTTTAACACAACAATTTGGTACTCTATATAGACATATCACGATACAACTAAAGGAAACAATTTCAATTGCACAACATTCAAATACTCTTTCTTAACTTAATTCATTTAGGTAGTCTATATTTTTTTGTAATGAGTGTTTTATGAACTAGTATACATACGCCACCCCGCTTTTCGTTTTTTCTAGAGAATGCACTGGCAAGTTTGAAGTCTTTGAAATTTATATTGCTTTCGTCACCTAATTTCACAAATGTTTCCGTAAGGCAAATTATGTCAATGAACATATTATTATGAGCAGATATTTCTTGTATGGATACTTCTATTAAATCGATTTTATTCAGCAGTCCAGCTATATTCTGATGAAACAATGTTGCTGATTGAAAAAATTTGCAATTTGTACCTGCACAAGCTGTTGTCTCAATATTATCTGAGCTTTGCCCTATTTCGTTACCAACTTCAGTAATATTACATGTTTGTGTAAACTTACTCAACATCTTATTGGATTGACGACCATACATTTTAGAATAATTATTACATACTAGGTATTTCCTTGAATAATCATTAGTATCAATTATTAGATTAATTTCATGACAAACTTTTTGTAAATACATGTTTCTACTGAGAATTTTATCACTTAAATCTAGAAATTTACACAATTTAGAATTATTAGTAATAGTTTTTAGAAGACTGTTGAGTTTCCATTCATTTAGATATCTATTATGATAAACATTTAATAATATTATATTTACATTTTTCAACCATTTTAGTGTAGCGGAAAGTTCCATCATTAATTTAAGAAGACTTTTATCATTCTGTCCAATACCCAGAATAAGGTAGTTCTGTGGCGAGTCTTCTATTTCATTACAAAAACTTAGAATCTCCTTCGTTTCAGCAAATGGTTTTAGTATGGATAAAACCTTGTATTCATTGTACATTGTGTCAACCCTCGACTTGATTAATTTTCTAGATAGTCTTCTACATTGCTGACCCCCTATTATGTAGATCTTTTTGTAATTTTCGCTATGTTGTGTAGAATTGTAGTTCTTGGATATAGTAGGAGATGGTCTAAAACCAGTCCCAGTTTGTGATCCATTTAAGTCCCCATCAGCGCCATCTGTTATTTTTTTGTGTAATTTCGGTTCAGAATCTATATTTTCACTTGAAGACAAATCGAGATCTATGCAACTCGTGTAAACATTCTCGGTTGCCTTCAATATGCCAGTTACATTAAGTATTTTTTGTCCTGGATTATTTTTCTTCTTCGCACTGTACTTCTTTTTGGTGCTACTGAGTGGTTCATGGACTTTAAGTAGTTTAGAGATTGGTTTTGTTGTGTGATTTCATTTTTTAAGGTGTTGTTTTCTAATAACAATGTTTCAATTTCCGAATGAGCACTGTGCAGCTGATTTCTTAGCTCTTTTATTTCTAATAACAATTCCTCGACGTTGTGGTCGATCACCACAGTCGACAAATCTGGTAAACTTTTTACTAAGTAGTCAGAATGTGAAGAAGAAAACGACATATCATTCAAATAATCAATAGATTGTACAATTCTACGCTTCCTAAGTGTTATATTTGCATTATTAATTTTTTCCTTTAATAATTACTCGCTGTTACTTCAAGAGTTTAGTTCGTTGTTGGGAATCGAACCCCACACTGAAGTCGTGTTTTTTTGTGGCAGAATTTACCCTTAGACCATATATTTTATATTACATGCAACAGTAGTTTTGGTCTCAAGGATTTCTTTATTTTGCTTTGGGTCTTTATTATTGCTTTGATACGATTTAGGTCTTTATTGATAGCACACAATGAAGTAGTTCGGTCTTTCTGAAGACCAAATGCGTTGTAGAATCGGTCTTCGTTAAGACCCCTCAGTGAAATGGGTCTTTATTATTGCCTCATAAATAGTATGCGGTCTTCGAAATAATACCCCGCAAATAAATTGGGTCTTTGTTAATGATTCATAAATAATATAAATCGGTCTTCAATAATACCCCACAGTTATATATTTAGGTCTTTAATATTACCCTAAAATAAATTAGGTCTTCGTTATCTCTTCGTAAATAGGTGATTAGGTCTTAATTAATACTCGATAGTGAAAACAATAAATTGTCTGGTAAATACTATATCAGTTTAGGTCTTTATAAATTCTAGTTAATAATTAAGTTTGAATTATAACTGGTTTCCAATCATTGTTATTTTCGTTTTTAGTAAGTATAATTTAATTTCGTTAGACTGATTCGTCACTTCCACCTTTCTAAGGATTGTGTTATTTATTGAACATAAGTTTAACACTTCCAAAACTCAGTTTTTGGTTTATTTAACACTTTTATAGTTCGTGTTTTATTTCACTAATATTATTATAAATAACTTTGAATGTTATTGCTAACGTTTTCAATTATTTATTATTCAATTATCACAGGTTTAACTACTATTTTAAAACTTTTCGACTATAAAATACTTTTTATTTAAATTTTTATACAAGAAATATACAGAGCTATTGTTTACTTTTCACCAGTGTTGCCACCATTATTATTTTGTATGAAAGTATATTTCTTTCACATAAATTATTCTGGCGAAAACTCTCCGCCCACTCTGTTCACTACTTCAGTAAATAAATCAGCGTATTTGCGGAGTGTTTCAAAAGACAGACTCATTCCTTTACTCACACGTTTTTGCTTTCTAGTCATCTCTATTCATGTAGTTCTCTTATTCATAAATTCAATGCCTCAAACATCCTCAACTAGTGTTGTATCCCTGCTGTCTAATGTATGTGCATAATAAATGGTTTTTCTTTCTTTCTTTCTTTCTTTCTTTCTGTTCTACATACAGTTATTTTTGTTTTAGAAGATTTGAAAAGTTTTATTTATGATGCAGTTGTGTTCTTAAACATAAAGTTTCAATTTAATAATTGGCAGAGACAGGGTTTAACTGGTTCGAATTCCTTTTCTCGAGGTTCCCAAATTTAAAATTTCCAAACCATATGAAATATTGCTTTATTTCTCTGCGGTACACATTTGAGATCAAATCTTTATAATGAAAATTGATACGAAATTGGAACGTAACTAACCGAAAATTCGATCAAATCAAAACTCTGTGTATACGTGTTAAATAATCAACATTTTAATATTTTCTTAGTTAAGCAGATTTATTATTACTTTGAGCTGAAAATCATATTTGTTTTGTATGTTCGGAAATCCTCTTACGTCCTCGTTATATCATTCAGTCGCGTGTGACCCCCAGCGCGCTATGGATCCCAATGGAGAGAGAGTGCCTTACTCTTGACCTAACGTTTCGCGTTAATATGATTAAAATATGCAAGAAAGAATACTGAAACCTAGGTTTGTATTAAGGCAGTCACAAGGGTCCACAATTATAACTATAGTAAAAGTGCTTTATAAAGCGCTAGTCAAGAGTCACCTGGAGCTTCATCTGGGCTCCGCATGAAGCGAACTAAAGTTTCATGTTAGAGCGGATACAAAACAAACTCACAAGTCACTTTTATTTCAAACTATATGTATGGAGTATATTCTTTATATTCATTGATGTATCCTACTCTTTTGGTTCTTGGTATGGTCCGGTACAGTGAACCCAGAGTGCGCCAAGACTTTGCGTTTGCCGACTATGTAGTTAAGCTGTTGCGTGGTGTAGCGCATAACCCGGGAGTGCTTTTCCATCTCAAACCGTGCCGGAACCAGTCTGCTGGTGAAAACACCCTTTGGCCTACCTATGAGTGTCACTTACTCAAAGTATTCTAAATACGTGACGTCAATAAAAATACATGAGGCGAAATGTAGGATCAGTATGAGATCCAATTTTGAAACCGGTTGAAGGTCAGTTCATTGCTACTGTATATTTATTTCCATACTGATAATATTATAGGATAAAACAATGCTGTGTAAGGGATAACGATCTGAAAGCGGTCGTTATGAGTGATAAAACTACAACTTTTAGTCGTAGGTCCGACCGATAGTCAACATTGCAACATGTAATTACTGTCATCATTCGTACAAACTATTGATTTAGGTTCTATATATGGACTTCATCCTCCGTTCCTTTTCCCAACTAAGATAGGGTCGACTTTCAGTCTAACTGCGATACGGCCTAACTTCAATATATTACGTGAAGCAACTGCCATCAGACCACGACCCAAGTAGTAGGCGATATCGAAGTTCTGTAGTTAGACCAGTTTGTCGGAGTTTTTAGGGCTCCAACTATCGGTAACGAATGACAACCGTATGGCAACTGGGACCGACGGCTTAACGAGCTCTCTGAGGCATGGAGGGGTCTCAATGTGTTAAGAATGTTCACTCATCCTAAGACTGACCTGGCTAGGATCACTTAACCTTGTAGTGTACTCAGTTACCACTTAGCCCTAGCCACGACCCCCCCCCCCCCCTCGTATATATAGTAACATTTATAAGTATTTTTTTGAAAAGGTACTTTCCTTTCAGAAAGTTTGTTCAATTACTCTTGTAATAAAAGGAGTTCCTTGAACTTGTATTACACATTTTCGACCCAAAGTAATTAACGTTTCGGTGATTAATGTCAGTTGAAGCACTAGTTACAATAAAGGTGGTCACTAATTCGCCCAAAACTTTTAACTGTACTTCAAGGGAAATTTTTGACTTTCGTTTATTATAGGTACTGCTTTTTAAGAAGTATCTAAAATACGCGACGCTAACGAATTGGATAAAATTGTGGATTTACACAAGGTTTTGCTTTTCAAGTTTATCGGTATCAGTATAGGGGGCAAACGAGCAGACGGGTCACTTGATGGTAAATGACTACCGCCGCCCATGGGTACCTGCAATTCAAGAGTCACAAGTGCGTTGCCGGCCTTTAAGGTGGGTGTAGGGGAAGGTTGGAAGAGGAGGAGAGGGGGGGGTGGAGGAAAGGGTTAGGGCCTCGGGTAACCTCACATATTCTGCGAAAAGCAATGCGAGCTCACTATCAGTTTTCTGTAAGGCCCTGGTATCACTCCGGTCGAGCCGAGCTTTAAATGAAATAAAAATAAATGAATAAATCTTTATATGAAAAAAAATGCCATTTAAAAAGGAAAAATTAGTACTTAGTATACCTAGATATATTTATAAGGAACGCTGTGAACCAAAGTTATCTATTACGTTTCAACATTATGAACAGTAATGGTTAACGAACTGTCATCTGATTTAAATGCGATGTTGATGTATTTGAGAAATAAAATCTGAAACAAACATTGGGTAAGAAGTTACCGGGGGACAGTTTCTGTGCCGTACCGAGTCGTTTATGAATTGATGTGCCTGAAAGCTGGATAAAACAGAAATACTTGTTCTGTGAGGGTGAAACGTGAGGATTAAAAATGTAAAAAGTTTGTTCTGTAAACACACTGTGTAGAAATTTTAAGTTTAAGTAGATACATTTGTTACTCTCGCGATTATTCATTCATTTGTTCTAGTTTCTTTGATCTGTTCTGGTTTGAATTCTGCCGCGCCTTCTGACTGATTAAGCGTTCGGTGATGATGCGCGCCCCCGACCGGACACTTCCGCACTACCCGCAAAACCGCACGCATCGACGGCCGTTGTAAATATTAATAAAAGTTAAGAATCTAAGAACTTCTGTGCTGTGCTATAAAGTACTGTGCCGTTAACTGGAATATTGTTTTCCACCAGATCAGAGCTGCAGGTGAGTCTACTTTTGTGGTTTTTAACGTGGCTTAGTCGTGGCAAAACCGATTCAGCAAATACAGTCCACTTCTTATCTAAATCAATTATTCGCAAAACTATACATATTCTTGAATATGATTTGATTTTTCTTTGTTAGACAGCCATTCTATTCAGAAAAGTTATAAGTAACATCCTACTAATATTATAAACGTGAAAGTTTGTGAGAATGTATGGGTATGGATGTTTGTTACTCTTTCACGCCAAAACTACTGAACAGATTGAGATGAAACTTGGTATGTAGATAGCTGGAGATCTGGATTAACATATAGGCTTCTTTTTATCCCGATATTTCCTCGGAATCGGGACTTACGCGGGTAAAACCGCGGGGCGCTGCTAGTAATATTATGTTACAATCGTACCATAACAACCCCAGTGAAACCGTGAAGACAGGTATAATGAAATAGGCAAACTAGGACATAGTCCTGTTAAAACTTCTCCTGAATACCAATAATATCACTATCGCGTACCTAACATACGAAGTTTTGACGGCTTTACTCACCAGCAAAAGTAGAACGCTAAGTTTATATTGTTCTGTAATCACGGTCTCTTGTCGTGTGCAGAAGTTTCCACAGACAGATGTCACCAATTCAAGTAAGAATCTGTTATGGATTATCTACTAAGAAGTTATAAGCCTGTGAGAACCAGTACCGAATTATGTGACCATCACCGTAAGATTAACCCAACAGTTCTCGACCTGAAAAGGCTACCCCAAGGTGGCAATACGTAAAATCGTAATCGAACGTATGTATAGTATAAATTTTGGGTTCGGGTAAGTTGTTAGGTCGTAGTATAATTGAGGGTCCGACATTTGAATAATGCCGGGTTACTGAAAACTTCATGATAGTTATAAAATGATCGATAGTTTGGAGGCGCAATGGTTAAAGATACCTCGCCACTACGCCGCGCTGAGTGTTGTGTGTTCGATTCCCACACGGAAAATCATTTGTGCTATTCAGAAATGGTTGTCCCGAGTCTGAGTGTTCTGTGCCCGTTGTTTAAATGTTTGTACAGTCCCCTGCGACCCAGGAATCATTCCTTAAGCGGAAGTTGGTTTTTACCTAAATAATTTAAAAAAAAGTTTTTTGAACTTGAGAGAGGTGTTCAGTAAAATATGTAGTATAAATGACTTCCTTTACTGGTGCCATTTTACCCAATAAATTCATTACTGAGCGCATTCGTCAGCCATTAAATCTCAGCATGCCTCATAGAGTGAGTTGGGCTTATATGCTCAAATATTAAGGAGTTCTCACGGGTTTACAGCAAGTTTATTCGAATTTTTACAACTGATTATTCATCATGGTATGAAAAAACTTGAACGTAGATCTCACCTACGACTATTTACACTTTTACAAAAAGCTATCACTTTCATCCAGCGACTTCACACATTTATGTACGTGATATGTTCGGAACGAAAAAACTGCAGGAGAACTTAAGTAAACAACGCAATTCTTTTCAGTATTATGTTAAAATGATAATAGGCAAATCATAGTCTAAAGAATCAACAGCTGCAATGTTAAGAAGTATCTCGAGTGGCGACCTTGGGAAGCCAAGCATGAGACTTTCCAGATGGACCGAAAATCAAGCCACAGTTTTATTGAAAATTGACTAAGTATTGACGCAAGTCCCGTGCATAAAACAGAAAAAACTTCGTCTTACCTTTTATGATTTCAGCACAAACTTCGTAATTGACAAGTTTGGTTATAAGTTCCCCTAAGTTTTTAACTCCAGAGGAAACCAGAATATTTTCAATATGACTATCAAGACAGTCACAGTATTCTTAACAAAATACAACCGCTTTAACGTATGTGAGTCATTTTTGACAGAAATCATCGATGATTGTAAGACGGAAACCATCCACAACTGTCACCATCAAGTTTTTTTTTTAAAGAATGAAATTCAACGGGATTTAATAGAGAACACAGAGACAGGTGTTTTTATTCCATTATTGACTCTGCATATACATTCAGTTGCTACATTAATGATGATTGATGATGACTACTACAAAAATGATGATGATGATAACGTTGCTATAGGATTCAGGTAACTGGTTGTGTTTTAGGTATCAAGTTGCGATTGTGATGATTTGCCACATTTTTGATGTGTAATAACTTATTAACTTCCCTTTCACGGTAATTTCTATTTTTTTTTGTGATAGGCCTCATACGTTAAAAAGATTCAAAAAGTAAAATGAAACCGTTTGGCCTACATTCTTTTCAACTCATTCACTGAGAGGTGATCTTTTGATCCACACTTCTTTGATGTTCTTGTCCCTTTTATCAGAGCCCTGTGCTTTGAAATAGAATGTGTTGAGACGATTGCTTTTTAAAGATACGCTTGAGTTTCATGACTGGTTTATTTCGTTGTGTGATAGTTATAGTGATTGGATTATTAATTTTTTTGACAAACGGCTTTGGACTAATTAAATCCATTTATTTTTTCAAACCAAATTATTAAGAAATAAACTACTGCCTCCTGCTCTTTTTAATCTCTCAATCAATCAGCCTATTGTAGTCACTGCCGGACCCTTCATTTTCCGCATCCCCTACAAGACTCGCCGTGGTTACCGGTGTAAACACTCCTAACAACGTGGTGACACCTTTGCGTTTCGATACGATCCTTCTGTTATTACCCATTCAGGGGTCCCCAGTTTAAAAATAAATCTACCACCCGAGAATTCGTCACGAATCACTTCCCTTAAGAACGTGAAGGTAATTAGGTCAGAAGCGGAGCAATACCACCCGCGTTTCATTTGGGAGAGAGACAAAAAATTAGTGATCCAAATTTGAAGCCAAATGGCAAAAAGGTGCAGCCCTAATTTTGTTCATCCAGGAAGGATGATGATATAGCTCTTCGTTACAGCAGTTTTGCTTGGGGACTATAGACAACTAACCTTAAAAGTCCATGAAACGCTACATAATAGTTTATAGTTGATGAATTTTAAATCCAGTGCACATAAGTAACGGTATTGTTAGATTAGTTTTCAGCTCTAAGCTCTGAATGCTTCTATGGACGCAAACACTCTGAATGCTCATCCTAATACTTTTAAATTGTGAGTTGAAAGTAATTTTTAAAATAATTAATCTTGAAATTACACTTAATAACATTTATAGCGAAGTACACTCATTCAGTATTGACGACCTTTTACGCTCGCAAAACACGATTGGTTTGATTAAACATTGCTTAATGTAGCAGGAGAATGTTCCCATAAATTTGTATTAACGGTTGTCCATTGCAAATTATCGGAAAAACATTACTAATAATTTCTAGAGACTCGAATTTACGACATACATAAACTCGCACCGTTCTTCCTCAGATAGGCAGACATATCTAACATCTCTACATTAGTCTTGATCCTTAAATCTCACATGAGTTTTATTGTACTGCCGAACATATGATATAGGTTCAAATCCACTGCAAAAGTGTCTCAGTATTTATATGTTACTTATATTCAGTTAAATCTTTTTATAATAGACATACAAGGAAGATTTCCGCATTCTATAGATTGGGTAATGAAAAACACATAAAATTTATGAAAAAAAAACAATGTTCAAAATGGCAAAAAGTTTTAAAAAGTCATAAGAAAATAATAAATTGGTCATTCTCAGAGGTTTCAATTTAAAAAACTTGGTGTCCACCGGAATCAACATTTCCATCACCGAAATAAAAAGCAAAAGTCACGAGGACAGCTACTCATGGTTGATTAGAAAATTCGATTGCATTGGCTCCACTCCTTTTTTCGATGCCACGAATATTTTGACATTGCCTGTTTCTTCTTGAATACTGCGTTAATCCGGATCACTATTGATTCACAGCTTTTCGACGGCATTTAGCTAATCTTTCTTTCCTATGCGATCTTCTTTCTTTCTTTCTTCTATTCGTGAGCCGTAAAACTTGAATAGAACTAAGAACCTGGTTAATGCAACACACACAATAAAATAAATTTTGTGACGGGATGAGAAATTATATATTTTTGTTGCGAGTATGTGTTCCTTGTTTAATATGGTGTATTTGTCGGTATCTTATTAGTATAATTTGAATTTGGTATAATTATCTTGACATTATTTTTATTTTTTACCGACATTTAAAAATATAAAAAAAAAGGTTGCTTGGAAGATATTGCTGCTAGCGATAAGGCCGCCCATTGTGCATTTTGTGTATAATTTGTATGTGTATTGTTTCCTTTTTTAGTGTACAATAAAGTGTATTTATTATTATTATATAAATGTGTTTTTGAATGACTACAGTAGTGCAGTTCTGGTTTTGTAACCTACGATTGTATTTGCATGCCAACTTTGGTGAATTGTGAGGGACAACATTTTGTACCATCATATCTGTACCAGTTTTCTTTTTCTTGAAAAAAAAAGAAAACTGCAACATTATAGGATGCGGACGCGGCACTGAGGTCCATATTTACTAGATTCTTAATTTTTGTGTCTAACTTGCTTTTAGTTTATTCAAAAAAAGAAATGACTTTCCCCCTCATATTTCATATGAAATCCTCATATAAAAAATATCACGCTATTAGCAAACTATCCCATATGGCCCGGGCACACTTTTTGGGCCATCTGAGAATGTGCCAAATACGATTTGTATTACGACGTTTTCAACAGAAATTCAACAGATCCAAAAAGATCCAAAGATTATATATTAAGATCCAAAAGATTACTCTAACCGAGGACACCCATCCTTTTCAATTAGTTTCCCCGTGTCGTAATCGATGACTCGGATCTACAGCTCTGTAGATATTGTGCAGTAGTTGTCCACTGGGAGATATAGATTGCCTTATCGCGTGTTAAAGTAAGCCAGATGGACGGAAGTCCACAGTTAGAGTGAGTGTATTGAGTGATGTGTTATAGAAGAACTTTAATCTAATATATAAAAATAGATGTCTGTTTGTTCGTATTTTAAGTGCAACCACGTTGCCAGGAATGCAGAGGAGGACAAGTGTAATACATGTTCGGTAGCTACGTGCAAGCCGTGGTATGTATCACTTTTGGTTTAGAATATGGTCGACGTAATTACACATAACTAATAAAATATAATAACTAATTGATCTTTAGAAAATTTCAAGATAAATACGAGTACAAGTGAGGTGCAAATAAAATAAAAATACGGACTATTTACATGCATGTGTCATAAAATACCTCCAGGTAGCATTCTTAGAAGGCTGGCGGCAGCTAGTAATTCTCTGTGCAAAAAAAACGCCCGCCTTCTGGTCATGAGAAGTGTCAATCAGTCGCTTATCTTGTTTTTTGTGATTGTGTACCAAACATCCATCTATTAAATAATTTAAAGAAAAAGGGTTTTGACAGACAGACAACAAAGTGATCCTTATAAGGGTTTCTCTTTTTCCTTTTGAGGAACGGAACCCTAATAAAAATGACCTATTTTTACTTTAGTTTGTCGTGTAACCCCTAAGAAATTACTAAATTACTGAAATTTGTACTGTGATTACTCTTTTGTTAGAATGAGGTCTTTCATTCTACCTACAGCAAAAACTGATGTGATTTGTGTCCGTGATTACAATTGTTAAACATTAAAATTATACGGTTATTTTACTCACGTCGCTATTAGGGGAAATCCTTCTTATTTTCAAGCGAACATTCGAGGCACTATCTTTATTCCTTGTCTCGTAAGTTCACTACTTTGTTAGGGTGTATCCTGAAACTAATTTAAATGCCGGTTTTAGAAGTGTTCAAGGCGGAGTTAGATTAAGTCGCCCGTAAGTCTGAGGCCTTAGCGATTGTACTACCGCCACTTGTACTTTCATTCTATCATGGTGTAGATAACAGGGATGATGACACTCATCAAAAATGTTGTTTTAAAAAAATAATAATTGCGATATTAAAAAAAAACTACAACACTTTATTAAACTGTATTAAATCTAATGAAATTGATTATAAAAGGCTCTAATAGCTATTATCACGTGACTGCAAACACCAACTAGATTCATTAAGTCATTATCAAGGTGACAGCTGTCAGTTATGGTCATAATATTAACTACATATTTTTTTTTTTATGGTATAGGGGGCAAACGAGCAGACGGATCACCTGATGGTAAATGACTACTGCCGCCCATTGGCACCTGCAACTGGAGAGTCACAAGTGCGTTGCCGCCCTTTAAGGTGGGATGTGAGAAGAGGCGGAGGGGGGAAGAGTGGAAAGAGGGGGGAGAGGGGAAGGACGGGAATAAGGGAGAGGGAAGGGATAGGGCCTCCGGTAACCTCACTCACGCGGCGAAATGCAATGCAAGCATTGCTTCACGGCCGGTTTTCTGTGAGGCCGTGGTAACGAGCAGAGTCGAGCCGGCCCATACGTGCCGAAGCATGGCTCTCCCACAACATAATAATAATAATTATACTTATACTAACTCTAAGGACCACTGTCAACAGTTTACCGGTTAGTAACGTAATCCAACTCATGTCGCTGATGTGAGTGTTTAAGCGGGAAATTTTCTTCTCAGTTAAGAGTTTTTTTAACAGAATATTATAATTTTTTTGTGTTAAATAAGGAGCTAGCTATAAAATAAAAACAGTTCTGTAAATTGGTCAACAGCATTATTGTGGCGTCTAATCAATTGTTTTGCGCAAAGTCCATTCTAGATCATGTGTGCGTGTGTGTTATTGGCCCTGACCACCGCTTATCATGGCCCTGGATGTGGTCAATTGTGGTCTTACTTGACAACTTGGTTTATTAAAAATGAGATGAAAGTAATTTTTAAAACAATTTCTCTAAAGACCTGATGATATTTTACTTATCTTACTACTATTATATATGCGAATGTTTTGATGATTGTTTTGATAAACGAAATATATATATATTATGAATTCGTTCGCATGGAAATTTTGACGTGTATGTATGAGTCTATCCCAGGGGAGCCATACATTTTTCCGAGATAAAAAGTAGCCTATGGGCTATTTCAGACTATAATCTATCTTCGTGCCAAATTTCATCTGATCCGCTTCGCCGTTTTTGCGTGATTGAATAGCAGTTAGCTTCTATTTATATGTATATATCATCTCCACGGAGCAGATAATCATCTCCTTTAAAAGTGAATACCCCAATGCGTTAAAATTTACATTAAAAAAAGGATTTTTGATTCAAAACATATAAAATAACACACATGTAAACATAAGGTCAATGCGTCATATTTAGAGGAATTTTTGGCAGCTGATTTTGACAACTCAAATTCATCAGGTTCAAAAACAATAAGTCCATGATCTAGGTCAATTAAATTACGTGATGTTCCCGTCAGGTTCAAGGGAAAGTAGGGTTGGCGGATGACCGCTATAATTGACAGGGGTTTGTGGTGCCCTTGTCGGGCGAGATATGTACAACTTAAAATGTGAATGATTTTCCTCAAATATATAAAAGAACGTTCTCAGTTAAGCCCGTCTTTTATCTGCGATTTATGAATGATTTAAAAGGCTTTAACGAATGACAAGAATATCTATTGATCTGTTATACACGTACATACACTCTCACCGCATGGGCGTGAGATTTTAGCCACGGCGGGGGGGGGGATTTGTTTTTTCATCCCAGAGGGGTAAATTTGATTTTGTCAGTCAAGGGGGGATGGGGGGGGGGGGGCAAATCAGACATTTACCTGACTACTACGTAAGCTTGCTAGTAAGCCAGGGGGGGCAGCTGCCCTCCCTTGCCTCCCCCCCCCCCCTTGGTAAGCCCATGTCACACATGACTATAATTTGGTCCCACTCATGCAATAAAGGGGTAAGCCTACTGCCACCAAGCGGGCACTTTGGGAATTCAAGATGGGAAACTTTGGAGTATAAGGATATGCTGATACGGATGGATTGGGGATGTAAGTAATAGCTCGAGAGGGTCAGGATATTGCTGGGAAATCCGAGCCCCCTATTAGGGGCCATCCATTATTACTAAATTATTTTTGGACCCCCCCCTGTCCTTGTTACATTTACCCCCCACCCAGAACTGAAAAGAGCAGTTCTAATTTTTTTTTTAAGTTTAGTAGCGTACGGGGCGTCACGGAGCTTATGACCCCTTGTGACACAATGTTACACTTCGTTGACCTTACCTTCTTAACGTGTGACGTAATTTATGGATGGCCCCTCATGTTTTATGCAATTAGTTCTATGTTAAGCGCTAATTAATCATCACATCGTTCGACTTCAATCGGTCTGTTGATTGGCGAATGAACAAGTGCTGGTATTTTGTATTCAATCATTGAAGATCCTTTAAACGGTACCTTGACGAAGAAGGAGACCTTCTAAATGACATGGGTGAGGTGCTAGCTAATGACTTAGTTAATGAAAACGAAAAAGCCAAATTAAGAATAATTTCACTCACATTGATTTATGTACGCCTTTTGTTAAAGTTTATCGTATTAATTCTAGAAACTAATTACAGCTATCAAACACTGAAGGTCCTATGAGCCTTTCGTAGAATTAAATCCATTAAGAAGATCATTCGAGACAGACTTCAAGTAAATTGGGAAATTTATCAGAGACAAAGTTAAACGCAGGTGTTTATTTCGATCATCAACGCCCTTAGCGTTAAAGATCAAAATATAGAAAAAATAGTCGAATTTTCATAAATAAGGATCAGAGCCTATTCAACCAGGAAATGATTTCGTTTTTGTCAGTTAGTATTATAAAACAAAGTCCCCCGCCGCGTCTGTCTGTCTGTCTGTCTGTTCGCGATAAACTCAAAAACCACCAAACGGATTTTCAAGCAGTGGTCACCAATAGAGAGAGCGATTCATGAGGAAGGTTAAGGTATATAATTTGTTAAGGTTTTGTATTAATTGGTTGAAATTTGATGATGATTGTTGAATATGTCTCTGCTACGCGTGCAAAGCCGGGGCGGATTGCTATTAAAAAAATTAAAACAAATATAGAAGGGTTGACGTGAGAACCTCCTCCGTTTTTTTCGTTGGTTAAAGAAAGTATGTAAATAGTTGGATTTTACTGCTACGTAACATATTTTTTTCCCCTAGAAAGAAACGAAGAAAATGATTTCTAGAAGGAGGTACAGCCGAATTCCTAAAATTCCGATTCTGTTGACTGCGACATTACATAAAAACGTGCTTATGGTGGTACTACTTGCTTAACGATCTGTTTTTGTTGCCAAAATTTCCTGGAGAATGGGGCATGGTTGCCAATGTTGCTGCCACACTGCTGCTATTACCAGTTTTATAGTTCGGCGGTTGCATCGTTGTATCTAAAACTTAGTGAAATGATTGAAAACTTTTTGAAAATCAGGACAAGAATCGTGTTTTTTTTTGCCATGAAACATAGATAATGAGCGTAAAATCTTGGCAACTGGTTGTGACAACTCATATTCATGCGTTCAAAAACATCAAGTCCATGATCTAGGTCAATTAAATTACATGATATTCAAGTTCAAGGGAAAGTAGGGTCGGTGGATGACCGCTATGATTGGCAGGGGTTTGTGTACACTTCACGGGCGAGCTATGTATAACTTGTAGTGTGAATGGTTTCTTCAAATATAAGTAGAAGTAGCCTGTCTTTTGTGAGCGATTTTGAGGACAAGATTCGTGATTTTTTTTGCCATGAAATATAATGAACGTTATTTTATCCTCCTCTGACTTGTCATGACGTGTCTGACGAATCCCCTGGGTCAGTTTTGTTGACCTCGGTGTTATGAATAAAGAAAATTGCTTCATTTATTAAAAGAACAATTAAATCTAGTGCCTAAGCGGGTTTAGCATATGAACGCCCGCGCTTAGTTTTCTAATAGAAAATTAAGTTGAGTAAAAACTAAAACTTTTTCCGTCTCTGAAAAGTTATTACGAAAAGGAAGTCACACTCGTGCAGTTATTTGCACGATACCTATGCATAAAAATCAGTTTTCGAAATTTTTGTCTGTCTGGACCGATTTCCACGAGACTTGCTACGTTTATTTTTAAAAAAGAAGAAGCGTTCTGCGCAAAATATATAAATATGTACACGCGAGTGAAGCCGCGCGGGAACTGCTAGTAATTACATAAATTAATTTGTCAAGAAAGTTGTGTCAAGTTGTTGGACTAGGGTTATTATCATTTCATTTGATCGGATTATAAGTTAAGCTGTGCTAATACGCCCGTTAGCACAGCTTAATTTATAACTTAGTTTATATTTTAAACAAGACACGCGGGGGTACTACTAATTACTCGTAGATTGCGGGTAAACTATATGATAAGTCTATGATTGCAGGTCAGGCTTTGAAACTTGTATTTTAAAGGAGTTTACATCTCTCGTCTCTTGATATCTATAAATTATGAAATTTGAAATAATAAGTTTGTAATACATACAGAAGTTATTACAGTGTAACGAGTAAAAAAGAAAATAAAATAAAACAAATAAATAGTTAATTATACACTTCACTTCACGTACATATTAAATTAGATTGGACTTATAATTAATAATTATTATTGACATGAAATTATAACATTTAATAATTTAATAAACTAAATTACCTGTTTCAAATACATTGAGTAATAATAATTAAATTATTGTGATATTTTGTGACATTCTGTTTTATATAACTGAGTTATTCTGTAACCACTATAATTGAACACGTTTTATCATGTATGAATGAATGAATTAATTTTCATCTTTACCTTCTTTAGTATTTTCGGCCATCTTGGTGTAGGCCTCATTCAACATTTGCCACTCATTGCGGCATTGCGCTCTCTGTATCCAATTCGTGCCGGCTACCTTCTTCACGTCATCTTTCCAGCGCATTTGTGGTCTTCTTGAGGGCGCTTTTTCCCATGGCTTCCACTCGAGGAAACGTTTGCACCACGATTTCTAATTTCGGGCAACATGTCCAGCCCATTTCCATTTTAAGCGCACCACTCGTTTTGTTACATCTGAGACTTTGCTTTGAAAATAATTAATTTAGGTTAAGTTTATCTTGTACGGTAAATATTTTTTTTTCCTTAAAAAGAGATTTCCTCTCGCATTAGGAATATTCCTGTGTCGCGGGGGACTTCACAAACATTTAAAAAACGGACACAAAGAACACCAGGCTCGGGACAACTATTTCTGAACCACACAAATTTTTGTACCGTGTGGGATTTGAACCCACAACACTTGGTGCTGCGTAATGGTGAGGTGACCACTTAAACCATTGCGCCATCTGTGCAGTCTATTATACTAAACGACTTTACAATACATAAATTACTCCGTCACGGGCCGTTGGCATTCTGATTGTATTTAATTTCTATCGCTTCAGAAAGATTTATAACAAAAGTTTCCGAAGTCCCTTTTCAAAGAGTTCTTTTTCTTTTATGTGGACCTATTAAACTTTTGAATTTGTCAGAGGGAAGGCAAAAACTTGGAGAAGCCTCTTGAGAACAGTAAGATCGTATCTTCTGTTGCTAAGTAGATACAACTGCTGCTGCTTATACCTCCCTCTCCTCATAAAAATACACGTATGTCGTGAGATCAATGAGAAAGTCTGTGCTTATTTTAAACTGGATTTTTAAATTTTGTTAAACAAAGAAATTGAATGGAATTCAGGATTTATACATTTTTAAGAAGATTCTCATTTTCACAGGAATTACTTAGTTGTGAACATATTACATGATGTTTTCACTTTGTGAACACATTTTATTGAATATAGTAATAGATTTATACATACTTCAACCCATGAGGGTAAAGCTATTCATTAGCATGCAGTAGTAGAATCTACACACAACAAAATCTTATTAATAGTAGCGTTCCGAGCGTTTTAATTATGTTTGTGTATGTGTTACCGGAAATGTATAAAACCTAGGAATTGTGTACAATTCCTTGCAAATGTAAACAATTCCGAGCCAATTTAGATGTGTAAAATAATTTGTCAACGATTCTTTAATACATAGATTTCGTAGGAAATTTATATATCTCCTAGGTTTTTATGCAATTCCTAAATGGTATTATGTATAACTTTGGTCCGCTAACGCAATTCGGATTATTCTTATGTAATCATGTTGCTAAGCGATGGCGAAGCGATTCTTTGTATTTTTTTTTTGTTTCGTTTGTGCACTACATTCTGTCACATGATAGGACATTTAGTAGTCGGTGGGTAGGGGCCTGTCCTGGCATAACATGCTCGGTATGTTACCTGAGTCACATCCTACTTTACTTTATTGTGTTTGAAGAATGTCTTGAGGCATTTTCCGTTTCAGTCTGCGGGTTGTGTGAGTTTCCTCCATTAACACTTTCGCCAAGCGGTTTGGATGGTTTATGATCCTTTCCTTGTAGGTTTTTGTATGACGTCGAATTTCTTGTTTGACTGTATAACTGTTCGTTTGTCACGTACCAGGGAGCGTTGGTTACCATTCTCAGCACTTTGTTCTGAAATCTCTGCACAATTTCAATGTTAGAGTGAGAGGCTGTCCCTCATAATTGGATACCATAGATCCAGATTTGTTAAGCATAGCCTTGTACAAGAGAAGTTTGCTGGTCATTGATAGTTGTGACCGACAGCCTATTAACCAATAGTATTTCCTTATTTGTAATCCCAGTTGCTTGCGTTTGGTGAAAATATGTTCTTGCCATGTGAGTCGCTTGTCGAGGTGTAAGCCTAAGCCTATCTCACATGGTCTGCTTGGGAAATCTCGAGGTTATTGAGCTTTACTGGCGGACATATACCTTTTTTCAAAGTGAAGGTAACATTTACTGACTTTGTTTCATTGGCTTTGATTCGCCACTTCTTGAGCCAGTCCGAAATAGCATTTACTCCATCTTGTAGAATTTTTGACGCCTTTGTTGGATCCTCATGAGAGGCCAAAATCGCAAAGTCATCGGCAAAGGTTCCAGTTGTTATGCAGTCTGATGTTGGTAGGTCAGAGGTGTAGATCAGATAAAGTAGCGGTCCAAGAACACTACCTTGCAGGACTCCTGCATTAATACTATAAAGGCCTGAGAGCACCCCACCGTGGTCAACAAGGAAATATCTATTCTCTATGAAGGATTTGAGAATTTTATACGCGTAGTTGGGGAACAGAGATTTTATTTTAAATAATAACCCTTCGTGCGATACTCTGTCGAAGGCTTGGGATATGTCAAGAAAGACACTCGCGCAGTATCTTTTAGCTTCGAAAGACTTGTCAATTTCATTTATTAACCTGTGCACTTGATCGATAGTGGCGTGCTTTTGACGAAAACCAAATTGATGGTCAGGTATCAGTCCATGCTGTTCCACTAATGGCATAATACGTAGTAGTATCAACGTTTCGAATATCTTCGACGGTATGGGCAACAGACTAATTGGCCGGTATGACTTTAGGTCTTCAGTTTTTTTATCCGGTTTTAGAAGCATTATTATTTGTGCAGTTTTCCACTGTGGTGGGATGAATTGAAGTCTAATTATCG
This sequence comes from Euplagia quadripunctaria, assembly GCA_963859945.1. Lineage (NCBI taxonomy): Eukaryota > Metazoa > Arthropoda > Insecta > Lepidoptera > Erebidae > Euplagia > Euplagia quadripunctaria. The sequence continues at coordinate 10,948,101 of OY982583.1, forward strand.
CATTATAAATTGCTGTAATCATTGCTATCCCAGAGTTAGGTAGTTCTTGCAGGATTTTGTTGGTAATGAGATCGTATCCTGGGGATTTCTTTGAGTTGGTTTTTTGTATTACTCTTCTGACCTCTTTCGTTGTAAATTTTATTGGTGTAATTTCATCTGCCTCTGTAGCTTTCAGATATTCTGCCACTATCTTTTCGTGATTTGGTGGGCCTTCATAGGGGTGAGGTTGGAAGAAGTTTGCTAGATGCTCAGCAAACGTATTAGCTTTTTGGTCGCTACGTGCGCAACAATTATCTGACTTTCTCAGTGGTGAGGATGTTATTATGGGTCGCTTAATGTTTCTTGTTGCTTTCCAGAGAGAATAGTCAGTAACTGAAGTGGCATCAAGACCCTCAAGATATGCCTGGAATCCTGCGTTTCGATCTTGATCAAGAATGTGCTTAAGTTCCTTTATTTTGTGGTTTAATCGTTTTTTGTGTCATCTGTTTTGTTGCCACAGTTTACGAAAATCTCTTTTCTCACGAATTTTGTCAAGAATATTTGAGGGTATATATTGGTTAGCGGACTGATGTTGATTTATTGTGGTCGAATTCCAAGCTGCACTCTGAATATTAGTGGTAAAAAGTTCAGTAGCATTAACAATGTCATTTTTCGTGTGGAGTACAATTGGTGCGCCAAAAGCCTCATATGAGAACACGAAACAGGGGCCAGTTGGTCCGTTTATTGTGCAATGTACATTTTTTAATAGTTTTTCTAACTTTCGGTCCAATCTCCACAAGAATAGGAGAGTGATCCGATGACAAGTCCCAGCAACTATGACAAGATATATTTTTTTTGCTATACCTTTGGTGACACAAAAATCAATGGTGTCTGGTATCTTTCCTTTATCAGAGGGCCAGTATATGGGTTGTTCTGTTGAGATTACGGTCATAGTTCCGGACTGTACGCTTTTTAGAAGTTCGCGGCCTTTCGGTAAGGTTAATCTGGAGCCCCAGAAGGTGTTTTTGGCGTTGTAATCGCCACCCGCTATGAAACGATTGCCAAGAGATTTAAAGTAATCATTAAACTGTTCTTCCTTAACAGTGTGCCAGGTTTGACAGGCCATTGGCATTCCATACGCATAGTTTAATGGTAGAGAATGTGTTGATAATTTTGACATGAGTTCAGCTAGCATCTGGGTCATTTTTAACATTTGATTCATGAGACTCTGTATTGAGGTATTAAAGCTTCGAAGAATATCCACCATGGTATGTTGTTCGGTAGTGTTATAATTGTTTAGTTCTAGTTTATGGTCATTATTTACAGATGCTGCATATGACTTTCCTGGGTTATTACTCTCAGTGTTTTTTTTGGCTTTCTTTGAGTACATATTCTGGCCTTTTAGTCTTCCGGTTATCGAGGTTTGTAGTTGGATATTTTATTTTTTGCAATTCTTTGTAGACAATACAGCCCTTATAATTGGCAGCATGATTGCCTTCACAGAGAATGCATTTCACTTTGTCGGAACGTTCTTTTCTAGGACAGTTTGCTGTGTGATGGGGTCCAGCGCATTTCACACATCTGGGTTGTCTATGGCAGAACTTTTGAGTGTGACCGTGTTGTTGGCACTTGGAACATTGAGGAATTGCGCGTTTAGGTCTTGGTGGCTCAATTTCTACACGGCAGTTAAGGAGTGATCTAATGCTATAGATATCCTTATTGTTGGAACTTGGTTGCAAATCTAAGAAAAACATTGGAAGGGGTTTTTTTGTTTTGCTGTTTTTGATATTCCAAATATTGTTTGGCTTGTGGTGTAGTTCCTATAAGGCTTGTTTTATTTCGTTAGTGTCAGTTGAGGGATGCATACGTCTTAGTACTACTCTGAAGTTTTTCTCGTGCTTTGGTTGGTATGTGAAGAACTCAGTGTTTCTGCTTTTAAGTTCTTTGTATATAGTCGAGTATGACTCGGGGGATTTAGCCTGGATTTTGACTCTTTCACCTTGTAAGATTTTGATTTCGTAATCTTCGTGAGCCACATCTTCCAACATTTTTGATAGCGGCTGAATATTGGTAACTTTATCAACGAAGAAGGGTGGAGGTTTGACTACCTGGCGTCTGACTTGGTCTGTGATTTTTGGTTCTTCAGTAACTTATAGTTCTGCAAACATATTTGATGTTGGTAACGGTGCTGCCAGCCAATAACTGAGTTTGGTCTATTTCAGACTTCGTGCCGTTGTTTCAGGGCTGCTTCTCAGTCTTTTGCGCCTATTCTCTTCTTGGCAATTTTGTGTATCGCTTTGGTCGTTTTTATCAGCATGTTCAATGTCGAGAGCCTCTATGTTTTGTGTATTAGTTACAGGTTCCTCCGATGGTACACCACTGTAAGAGTTGGATTTAGGTCTGTTAGTGAACAATCCTTTATGCAGGGTCTGCTGTGTAAAATTTGGTTTCGGGTTTGCATTTGTCTTCGGTTGTATTACATTCTTAGAGCGAAATTTGCCCCCCCCCCCCCAGAATCGGAGGGGCTGCCTGACCTCTGCTCAGAAGAACAGTGTTCAGGGAGGGATTCTCCACGATCTGTGGTACCCTCCTGGGGTAGATATGTTTTAGATTCCGCCATTTCATAGATTTTAACTGATCCACAGCTTTGTCTTTTCTGTCGGGGTGTGATCCCTTAGGCCGCGTCTTACAAGACTAAAGGCACGCCCATGCCTACTGGTTTTGGTTCGCGCTAGGTATTTGATTTCCCTAGTACCTCCCATATCTGGGGAGCATTCCCCTATCCACCACCTGGGGACGCGATCGATGGGAGTCCAGCACCTCCTCACGTATTTATTAAAGAAATAAAGATACAGTGAAGCAGTGCTTGCATTGCTTCACTATGTTTTTTTTTATATATGACCACGCATAACTTTTTACAGGGTGGTCCGATTTCTATAATTTTTTTTTTTTTTGGTTATGGTATGGTTCATATTTGGTTCCATATAAATTTCAAATAAAAATTTTAACGCTAAAAGTAGGAAAATAGGAGACAAATGATTGTTCACCCATTAACTTTAGACTTGTGAACCGATTTTGTTGAAACTTAGCACACATTCATGACACTACAACATGACGGAGACCTGTAGTTGAATATTTTAGCCGCAAAAAATAAAAAAAAAAAACTTTTAACAAAAAATTAAACCGATGAAAGAAGAAAGGAATTGAAAAGTGAAAAATAAACTTAGCCTAACTAAACTCCTACACTAATGTATAAATAATTTTGAGTCGGCGCCAAACATAGAAACAACAAATAAAATTCGAAAACACTTCGGTAAATAGATGCGTCACCGCCACCATCATTTTATGTTATAATTAATTTGTTGTTTGTATGTTTGGCGCTGACCCACAATTATTTATACATTAGTGTAGGAGTTCAGTTAGACTAACAACTTTATTTTTCACTTTTCAGTTCCTTTCTTTTTTCGTCGGTTTAATTTTTTGTTAAAAAGTTTTTTGTGTTTCAAATTGATAGTCGTATAAGTAATTTCTTTGAATTCCTAAAGTCTCATGGCAGTTCTTGAAACAGAGATTATATATTTGAACGAAAATTCAGCCTTCCATATATCCCTACCAGATTATCCCTTGTTTAGTTAGTCGAAAGACACATTTGGCGAGTCTCGAATTTGAGTAAACAAGACTGATGTCTACAGCGTAGTTACTTTATTCATAAAATATTGCGCATATTTTGCTGTGAGGTATCCTGAACAAATATTTCTTATATTAAATCCGATTCTGATTGAATAACGTCGAGTGAACAAAACTTATCTTAGCCAACAATTTTTTTCTATGTATTTGTGTAATACAATATATGTAAAGGCAAGAAAAGATAAAAAAAAGAAAAACCAATAGTTACCCTTAGAATATCAGCGTGATTGATCATGAGATAACAGATAACCTAATATCACTTAAATGAACGGATCTTTATCTACATTTTTTCCCGCAATCCTAGAGACGCAAGACTTAGCAATTTATACAATAACTATAAATTTAAAACACCCCCGGCTCGAAAATCCCTTCAACGATCACAAAATGCCTTGCATCATTTTGGAAAAGAGCTGATACTCTTACACTGCTAGACCGATATTAACCAAACATAGCTAAAAACCATCGCAAGGAAACTGGCTTTTAAATGAAAAAAACCGCATCGAAATCGGTCCATCCGTTTGAGAGCTACGATGCCACAGACAAATGCACAGACACACACACACACAGACATCGATGTCAAACTCATAAGTTATGTAAACACCCCGTCGTTTTTGTGTCGGGGGTTAAAAAGAGAAAACAAAATAATGTACAATGTTAAAACTTTAAAATTTATTCGTAAAGTTTCACCACAACGATAAAAATATTCACAACGTGTTACAACATTGTATGGGAGTGCTTTGAGGTAAATAAGAAGAAGAGAATTAGAGTGCCAAGAAGATTTGATTGTCGGACGCAGATGCTCTTTGCGAGTCAAATATTTGAATTAGCATAGTGTCTGTATTTTTTAGCACTCTACATTCGGTGAGTGATACCGAATGCGAGTATAAAGTGTCACTTTGTTTTGGTTCGGTTTCGTGTATTATAAGAAAAAAATTGTTGGGTTTTGCCTCTAGAGAAAAAATTAGGACCACGCGTCAAGGATGTCATTATTGTGACATCAGTCAAAAGTGAGAGTCTCGCAAAGTAGATCTTGAAAAAATTTAATTTAAATTATTAACTCATTCCTACTACAACTGAAAATTAAATTATTTTACTATTAGTAGCAATAGTTGTAGTGTTTAGGAACTAAGGACCGTATTTAATTTTAGATAAAAATTAACAAGTATCTTTAAACGTTTTGTATGAAAAAAAACATAGATAAATAGACATTTTATTGTAACCAAAACAAAGAATTTCTATGAAAATACTTTGTAAATACATGTATATTCTAATTAGAGACTTGGGGACAAATGGGGACCCTATATAGCTAAAAATTATGAACATATAGACTTCTACGTATAATCAGCGATTATATATTTAGTAGTATTGTTCGATTTTAATACGTCAGAATTTATAAGGGACCTACCTACATAAGTGTCGTAAACAACATACCTAAGAGTACAAGATACGCTTCAATATCTAAATAAAATTAATACAAGTATTAATTTAAACCCAGGAGCAATCCAAAAACTTGGGCAATATCTTGAAATCAGATGTGAGCATCTGATTTCAATGCGATTCCACTCCAAATAATTCAGTGTTTCAAGATCTCGCATTATCATTTTATTTTTGGTGCACGTGTGAAAATCGACAGTTGGTGTGAAAAGTTTCGATTATATACTCTTAGTTTTACGAGTTTTAAGCCTTTATGTTTGCGTCAAGTGATAATGTGCTTCGGGGTTTTACGACTTCCAGTTCTAATAGAATATGTTTAGTATCAGTAATTGAATATGGTGAATAGATTTGTAAAGTGAGAATTTATGAAGTGAGTATTATTTACAGGAGTGCGTGGGCAAATTCTCGAGCCTAAAATACTGCAGTGCTATATTTACAACCATTTCGAGCCGATAAATCTATTGAAATAAAAGATAGAAAGCATTTACTTTTTCAATAACGTTATATTTTGCTCGAATCTTTTTTAGAAAGTGAAAACAAATGCATTTATTTTTATCTTACTTTATTTTGTTCTTGGTGTAATATTTTACAGGAGAAAATATTTCAGGTCGCTTTATCACTTAATTCCGTATATTTATTCTTAATTTAGGTAGCTGTTACAATTTTATGAATGTCATATTCATATAAGACGGTATATAAGATATATTTCACCTCGTATATAAGTACATTTTCGCATTTTTCTAGAATACCTTCAACCAGAATACAGATTTTTCTAAGATTCACCAGATAAAAATCATCGATTATATCATCATGTCTATATATAAACTCTTTCGCTACAGGGTTTTGGCCTTCTCTCAATATCAAACCCCCTACCACGCTGACTCATTGCGCATTGACAAACTCCACAAACCTTCCAGAGAATAATGAAAACTTTAAGGCGTACCGCAATACAAATTGATCTAATACACATTCGCATGAACTTCGCAAAAACAGACGACCGAGGATCGAACTCAAACCGTCATGACTAGGCCTCACTGCTTGTTAACAACAACCATTGATATTTTCAGTAAATTCCCTTCATATACAGCTTAAAAGTACGTGTTTTTATTGTGTAATATAATTGACCTGATACACACGCTAACTAGCGTGGTACCTTTTTCAGGTCGTTACTCTGAATAAGCATTCTATTATAATGGTCTTGTGACGAATACAACAGAAGTCACGAGGCGATAACGACGACTTGTGCGTTGTCGATCCTTTCTCTCATTCTAAATTAACCCTCACAACGTTATTCACCAGTACCATACATATAACATTAAGTACTCGTTGCGGCTTTTCTTTGCCTTACCTCAAAATACAAAAGCCGTTAGCACATTTGTTTTTATTTATTTATTTATGTATTAGGTCTACCAATAGTTGTTTACATTAATACACGACATACATAAAATTAACAGAAAAAACTTCAGACAATGTAACAACTACTTAAAGGTAAACACATCATGCAACAAATTAATGGAGGATACTTAAGTACTAAAAGTATTTAATAAAACCATTACATAAACAATTTAGACATTATTAAAACTAAAAATAAAAATAAGAAATATTAAGAACTAAAAACATCACAAAGAAAGAAAAAAAAAAAGATAGAAAAAACAACAGTAATATTTATGTTTTAAGTGCCTAGGCAATACAAAGTTTTTCTTTTTTGAATAGCCACTGAGTCAACATGCAGATCAATTATGTCACTGATACTGTTGACAATCTTAAATACTCTTACATATGGGGAATTAGCCCCTAAAACTGTCCTTCTCAAAGGTGGTCAGAGAGGAGTGATTGAACCACGAGGAAGTCTAGAAGGAGCATTAAATCTAAATAAAATCAATAGACGTGGGCACACAACTTGGTGTTGAAGTACTTTAGATGCAAACATAGCATCACATATAGCACATATGTCTATAATTAGGTATACAAAGTAAAACGATGGGAAAACAAATGAATAATTAATTTTAAATAAATTTCAATAGCTATATTTTAGTTTTAATTGACTTCAGAAATGTCTGTTTCTTTCTATGGACATTTTCAATTACAGTTATTGGGACACTATGAATCATATTGATTTGGAGTACAGTGGGTCAGTAATCTATTGTGACTTTCATATGGCAAACACGCCAGATGTTGCAAAGATTTGCACTAAAACAAGTGTTCTGGATATGCAACGAGAAAACGTGGCATGTTAGCACTTCGATTTCGATTTTTCTAATATTAACTTAAGTTAATCACTACATATTATAAAACAAAGTCCCCCGCCGCGTCTGTCAGTCTGTCTGTCTGTTCGCGTTAAACTCAAAAACTATTGAATGGATTTTTAAGCGGTTTTCACCAATAGATAGAGCGATTCATGAGGAAGGTTTAAGTATATAATTTGTTAAGGTTTTGTATAAATTGGTTGAAATATGATGATGATTGTTGAAGATGTCTCTGCTATCCGTGCAAAGCTGGGACGGATAGAAAGAGTATTTTTATAGGTATTACTGAAGAAATATTTTTGTTGTTAATTTTTTTGCAATTTCGTTATTAAAGAAAGTAAGTAAGGAACTAAGTAAGTACTCTTTATTGAATAATAAATAAAAAGTCCAAAGTAATACTTTACTACAGAATCATCTCTTCTGATATTATTTCTTATTTATACTTCAGAACATCTTCAGTTGTCTTGTGCCTTGATGATGACTTGACTACTTGACGCATATACGTGAAGCCCTCTCCCAAATTTTCCGATTTTGTGTGTGTAGGGCCCTTCCTATTTAAACGTAAATTTGAAGCGCGTTGTCTGCGTTCTAAAAGTAATTACCTAAAGTACACTTAGTCACGCATCATTCAGCGTCGCGGCTATAAGTACTCTTTCAAGCATTTCGGGGAAAGAAATACCTTCCTCGATTTATGGATAATGTTCGAATTACTTTATAACTTTGAGTTAAAAAATAAATATCCTGCGAAAGTTGATCGTGTAATGCAAATAAGAAATGCAAAGACACACTCTTCTAATTAAACTTTATAATGCCAAAATACTCATCTCTATCTAACAATCCTTAATGTGAGGGTAGGTATAACGTAATAAATGATGACATGAAATGAAATGAATGACATTTTATGTTTGATGTTCTCAATTAAGGAACTTTTAACTGTGGCAAGATTCTATTGCCTTTATTTTTACTTTACGATTTTTACCTTAGCACTTTATCTTAAGGGAACGGTACAAGACTTATCGACTTATGACGCACTTTCCCGTCCAGCGAGGCACCGGGCGCCGGAAAACTTTGAACCTTACCTTACTTCCATGAGCGCTGGCCTGGGGGCGAACAGTGGGGCAGCCCTTCAACCTAGCAGAACAGGCCCAAAACGATCGCATTTATTCGCGCTGTGACTGCTTGTGCACATTCTTCGTCGCGCATTCTTACGTTCATACTCCTTCGTGTAAAGCCTTACCTCGATCCTGTTACCTACGTCCGTGAATAAACACCGTCTTTTAATTGGTTTGAGTGCGACATAATCACTTCTTCGTTAAGTAAACAAGCAAAAAAAAGTAAACAATTACACTTTTTATTTATTCACGATGTCTACAGACAAACGTTGTTGACATCTAGTTTTTTTAGCTTAATGAGACAAATTCTGTACAGCCAGTTTTGTTAAATAATTTTATCAACGTCGCTGCTTCTGTCTCTTCTGAAGCTTGAGGCTGATCGTAGTAATTTGTCTTAAAACTTGTTAACGACAAAGTTAGAGCTGAGTTAAAAGTTGTTAGGTCGTTATGAGAAATCAGGTCAGAGAGTTTTTTGTATATTTTGCTGGTTTGCGAGAATATCGACGTAATTCAAAATTCAGTCGAATTGAACTAAGTGCCAAATGATCATAAATCTTTGATATTTTATGGAGAACAGAGATGCAACGCTGATTTCATGCTAACGTTCGTTAGAAAGCGACTAGTTCATTATATATTTAGAACAAAGTACTCTAGCGGAAATCACAAAACATTGCCATTCTCTAAAACCAATAATTTTTAGTTCCGTCGCTATTCTTGCAAACCAGCGATTTGATTTTAACTTATTACGCATTACGGTATACGCATAATGTCTTTTAGGCCGATGCACGGTTTCTAAAAGGTTGACGAACGCAAAAATCTACTCATCGAATATCAAATCTCATGTCAAGTATATATTGAGTTGCTAAAAGCATAATTAGGCACTCTGATTTAATAATCGGATGAGTTGACAGAGCTGTCAATTTTTTTTACAAAATCTTATGTAAAATACTATTCGAATCATCACACAGAAACTCAAATTGATTTGACACCAACTTGACAGCCCGGTTAGTTGAATAATATTTTGATCAGCCTTTCAGAAACCGAGTGTTAGAGGCTAGCGGTGGAAACCGTTCAAATGGAGAAGCACCCGAGGGTTCTGAGAATGGAATACAGAAGGACTTTTGAAGAATCTTTTATTGTAACAATTCCTAAATTTTTACTTTTTGGTAACCTAAACCAAAAGAAGAGGAAGGTTAACGGATATTAGCAGATGCTACTAGAATTTATGAATCTTAAGAATTTTTCCTGTTACCATAATAGGTTACCAGAAACTATAATGTCTATTACTTATACCATATTATACATTTTACGATCCAATGACGTTAAACAGTTTTTGATGTCGTAATCCGATTACATTTATTCACAACCAGATTATTCTTGTTGCGCGTTTCATAGCTGTGTAATTATTAATATTTATTCCCGTATGCAGTACTGCTTGTTATAACAATGGCGGACCAAGTAAGGACTTTGTGTTCTACAAATAGTGGCCGTGTTGAAGTGCTTCCCTCTACCCGAGTAATTGCCCTGCCGGTATTTCGAGACACTATACCACGATCCCTTTATACTGGTGTACTCTTAACGGTAACAATATTATTTGCTACCCGGTTTCATTAACGGAAATCAATGCGATGGTTTAGGTAAGTACGTTGTACATACCGTGCATGTGCGTGATTCAGCCAGAGGTTAATGGTCGTGGTCACAGCTAAGGCAGTCAACATATGACCACGGCTAATTCAAAGGTATGTTGTTCATTCTAGTGAGCACATCACTAGAATGAACAACATACCTTTGGATTGTCAGATGCCACGGATACGAATACGGAATATTTGTGTCTAGATCCGCATACACGGATACGGTTCTCGAGTTCTTTTCTCAGTTGACGCGTCACCTTGACACCAATGTTGACGTTGAGGACTAAAAACAACAGGACATACTTCAACTTTCAAAGTGTTTTTAAAATAAGACTTTAATACACATATCACAAAGATTTGGGGTTTGACCTCGTTGTAAGGATAGTCAAATAGCACCTTATAACTGTCAATAATATTAGTAACATTTGGAAAATAAATTTAGAATTTCATTAACGAAATAAAATATAATAATGTAAAAAATCCATTCAAGATCCGCTAAAAAGTAACAGATACGGATACGGATATGGACTTTTTTTCTCCCTCGGATATCCGCGGATACGGATATTCGTCACATCACTAGTTCATTCAAACATTCATGTTAATTCTCTTTAATATAATTATATATTATGAAACGTTAGATTAAAAGTTATAATACGTATAAATATTATTGTGATTGATGATATATAATTCCCTGAATTAGACAAACACAGTACTTAAAAGAAAACTTTGAAGTTTGTGGGGAAATTCGTTTTTGTGCGGGCTTTGTTCAATAGTTCAAGTTCTTTGTACTCTCAATTAGATTTCGAAAACAATTATAAAGAAAAAAGACAAATGCAGTTGAAAGTGGATATCATTACATTTGCAGTTGGTAGTTACCAATTGAGCAGCAGAAATAAAGTTTAGAGGTATAACCTCAATAATTTTAAGAGAGTTATTACAAAGAAACAGGATAAATTTATATTAAAAACAAATCGTTATGATAATACATAGTTTTTTTTTTATATAATAACTTAGGTATTGAATATTGTGATTGTAGATTTTTTATTTATATCGGCCACTAGCTGTGTTCGCGGTTGTACTCGCGTCTATATATATATATTAATAACTGAAATGTTACTTCTGGAGAAAGTAGCTTTCGAATATTAAAAGAATCACTTAAATCAGTTAAATAGTTACACAAACAAATCTTTCATCTAAATAACACTAGTATAGATAACTAAGAATTACTCTAAAACCCCAAATTCTGCACCTTTTTAATTCTTTGATGAGTAATTGTGGAAAGAAACCCATTTCTATTCTTCGGTTTGTTAAACCCAACGATAGCAAAAGCCAAGGTTAGGCCTCAACGAATTCTTATAGTCAGAGCCAAACTCCTCAACAAAAACTGTGCTTACGTCCAAAGGCGTAATGCGCAAACTTTCACTGGCACGAAGTGATACTTAGGATTCTGGTTTTGTGTGGGCTCTTCTTTAGGGGTTGTTATTTATAAACATCTGGACACACCCTGCACTAGAACATATAAAGCTTGTATCTGATGTTGCTCCACTTCCCTCCAATCCGAACAAATATCTGTCTCTAATAACCTTTTGTTTTCTCTCCTTCTTTATCACAAATACTTTCACACATACAGTATTGTTTCATACCTAGTTACTTTCATGTTTTGATGGCAAAGAGATATGACTAGTAATATACATATGAAATAATTGCCTACCTACACGTAGTAGGTAAATACTTTATACTAGCAGTTCCCGCGGGGCTTTCGCTTGCGTGTATACATTTACTTTTATTTAGATATTTTAATTTTATTTATTTGTATTGATGTATTACATTAGCATGTACATAATATTTATTTATTTAGCTGTACTCTGTAGATACAAACATAATATCACCACACTCACAAAATCCTCACACACACACACACCCTCACACACGCAAATACACATTAAAAAAAAATTAAAAGGGTCTAGTTGAAAACCAACGTCAGGCATCCACCAGTGCCCAGCACAAAGCTGAACTGGGCTCCCATTTTGGTGCGACCGCGAGATGACTACTTCTCGTCTTGTAAGCTTAAGTTAGTCTTCTAAAACTCAGCTATATGTTTAGAACTTGATAATTAAGTGTTTCACTCTGTTAGCGTCTCGTTTAGTTGTACCAGAATAAATGTATTTTCTTTCTTTCTTTCTTTCTTTCAATAATACCTGATATATTATAACTATATTGCAGAGTCAAGTTAAGCTTAACTAAATATAAAACATATTTATTTAGTTGTTGAAGTGAAACTTCTTTAGAATCGTTGTGATTTGAAATTCGATTAAACGAAAAAGCGTCACGTTATAGAAAAAACATATTTATTCATAAATATGATTTAGCCTGGGATTGAATGTGATAGAATACTAGGTTACAGTGTTTCCTATAATCTTTGAAAAGAGACAAACATATTCATAAATAGGATTTAGCCTGCGAGAGAATGAGATAGAATACAAGTATTAGTGTTTCCTATAATCTTTGTCTTTGCGCCTGCGTAATATCAAGCCTTCACAAAATATGTCAATATCAACGTGGTGTAATTTTTGTGCATTTGCGTATTAAAAATTCGTTGGTTTTGTTTTGACCAATAACTTTTATATAAATTATCTAAAATTAAATTTATTAACATTACTAAATTATTTGTGTTGTTTTTGTATTTCATTTCGCATTCTCCCGTCACACTTCTTTTAAACGTTCGCGACTTTTACACATATTAGATGTGTCACTCGGGACTTAAAACATAAAAACATTTAAAAAAATTCAACCGAGAAGATAGGTACCTCTTATCAACATCTTGGAATCCCGTCGTTAGCAAATGCTATTGTCAGCGAGTACACCCTCGACAACATTCAACGGACGTCGTAAGTGTAGTGTGTCGAAATACCGACAGTGCGAATAAAAATACAAATAATAAGGACCAAGTGCGGGTAGTTGCTGAAACTCGCACTTCACGGAGGCGTCACTGAGCTCTCACCGGGCCACTCCACCCGTGACCACGATCGGGTTAATTTAATTGAAAAGTCGGATAACGAATAAGGTGTTGTACCTTGGATATATTTCCGCGTTTAAGGCTCGAGTATACACCGTAAATAAATATATTAGATACACCTCTAATATATTTATTAAATGTATTAGAATGTATTAGATGTGTATCTAATATATTTATTTAGGGTGTTTCAATCTTATTTTATGTATACAACAAAGGCCTATTGTTGTGAAGCAGTTACGCATTTATTAGTAAGAATAGAAGGTGTAATTTTAGACGGTATTTCCTAACAAAAACAGTACCATTAGCAAAATGCGATAAATAACAGAGTAATTGGATCGACAAAAGCGGTTATTAATGAATTTCATATCTTATTGTTTGACATGAATATGAAGAATTGGACATGGTTTTTACGTGGGAGAGCCATGCTTCGACACGTATGGGCCGGCTCGACTCCGCTCGATACCAGAAAACCGGCAGTGAAGCAATGCTTGCATAACATTTCGCTGCGTGAGTGAGGTTACCGGAGGCCCTAACCCTTCCCTCTCCCCTATTCCCGTCCTTCCCCTCTCCCCTCTTGCCACTCTCCCTCCCTCACTCCCTCTCCCCCTCGGCAACGCACTTGTGACTATCCACCGTAGTCATTTACCATCAGGTGACCCGTCTGCTCGTTTGCCCCTATGCCCTATACCATAAAAAAAAAGTTTTTCAGGAAATATTCATAAGATACATAGGCAGGCCCCGTAGGTGTTATGTCTTGCTAACTTAGTTACACGGTACCTGGGAGAGAGAGCTTCGCTCGGTAGCTTTTTGTAACATCATTTTTTTTTTTTTTTTGCAAAATTGCCTTTTTACAGGAAATACAACTACGCAGTTGAACTTAAAATGCAAAACTGTATCTGTATACAAAATTTCATCAAAATCGTTAGAGCCGTTTCCGAGATACCCTAAACATAAATACATCCATACAAGAATTGCTCGTTTAAAGTAATAAGATATAAAAACATTTTTTTTTTTTACAAAAAATATTATAGACAAATCCCTAAGATCATACTCTTTCTCTTGATATCATATAGAATCACTAAAGTAAAGCTCGTACAGGAAGAGTTATGTATTACTATAATCTATACTAATATATTATAGCTGTAGAGTTTGTTTGTTTAAACGCGTTAATCTCTGAAACTATCGGATTCAAAAAAATCTTTTTGTGTATGAAAGAAAATATGAGGAATAATATAGGCTATACTACATCACGCTATGACCTTTAGGAGTGGAGCAGAGACCATAAACGCGGCTGAAGCAGCGGGGAACGACTGGTTATATAATAAGCATACATGAACTATTACGGTATTGAAATTCCGTGTTAAGATTCGTTCATTTCTATAACCGGACGTCCACTTACATATTATATATGTAATTCGATTATCTTCTGCTTACCCCCATTATCATTCTCAAGTACGGTTTTTAAATGAGACTATCGGATCTTATCGACAACTTCTTAAGACATATTTAAGGGTGAAAAAAGGTTCAACGAATCAATTTCGGTATATCTTTTACCTCTCTGGGTTGTATACGATAAATGACAATCGTTCTATAGTGAAATTTATCAAAAATGAACTCTATGAACCTTAGGATACAAGTTAAAGGAGCAAATTTAAACATTATCCGCTTTATTATACAACGTAGACTAACAACAAAGATCGTACCATGTTTATATAATCTTAAAAGAAAACAATAGCTTAATTTTGTACCGAGCAGACCGGTCACCTGATGGTAAATGACTACCGCCGCCCATGAGCACCTGCAACTCACAAGTCACGTGTCACAAGTGCGTTGCCGGCCTTTAAGGTGGGAGTAGAGGAAGGGGGGAATAGGGAGCGAGGAGGGGAGAGAGGAAGAGGGAAGGGTTAGGCCTTCCGGTAACTTCACTCACTAGGCGAAAAGTAATGCAAGCATTGCTTCATTGCCGGTTTTCTGTGAGGCCGTGGTATCACTCCGGTCGAGCCGAATATATGCCGAAGCATGGCTCTCCCACGACCACTTCTGTTCTGTTAATATATTTTGGTATGATTGTCTAAATTTTCACCGAGAGAATTCTCACTGTGTGTAGTCATGGATTCGACATTTGATTACTTTTTCTGGTTCTCAGTGTGAAGAAATTTTGTCTGTTTCTTCTATGTTTATAGCAAACTTCCCTTGGAAAGGTAAATTTCACCTCAAAATGAACAAGTTAGAGAGAAACTCTTTTCAAGACACATTCAGAGTAAACTTTCAATTTGAACTTTTCGCCACATCAACCAAATCGAAATGAGTTTTACTTTGAGCTATTCAGAAACAAGGCGCTTTTGTTAGAAGGTTTCAATGGTAGTGTAATTTTAATTAAAGTTAAAACAATTGGAGAAAACGTTCGAATCCGTCACTTTGCATGAGATGGAGACTTGCAGATGTCAGTCTTCTATTAAAAATAGCACAATCGAAAGTTGATTCACTAAATTTTTTCTCAATGACGCAAATGAAAATCCTTATCCAATCAGTAATAGTACCAGCTCCTTTACACGTTCCTCATAGCTGTGCCAAACCTTTTTTATAGACCAGATAACTTCATCAACAAAATGACAGATTATCCTGAATTATATTTATTTATTATCTGAGTACGTCATGCTCGTCTAGACGTCTTGCCAATGGTGACATATGTGTCGGGTCATTCGGCTCCTTTTGATATGGTTGAAGTGGACGATGGCTAGCGCGTGCGTCATGCTCGTGAACGAGTGCCGTTGGTTGGGGCTGGTCATCTCCGAACTACCATTACTTACATATAGTATTAGTTTGCGCGACTGTTTATAATTTAGAATAATACGTTACATTGTCCTCACATTTAATTTCCGCATATAAGCAATGTAACCAGAGATTTGTAAATACATGTTGAACAAGAGTGTCCTGGAGTTTCTTGCCTGTTCTTCTCCACAGGATCTACGTATTGGAACAGGCAACTAGCTTCACGACTGACTTAGTCTGCATGACTACTACTCCTGACAATTCAAAAATACCTATAATTTGTTTAATTGAAATAAATGATTATGATTTTGATTTTGAAAATACCAATCCAGGCAAGTATAAACACGGGGTTGATAATCACTGTACTTACTACAGTGTTTTGTGTCGGATCTTTCCATAACAAAACCTGTTAATTTTTTTTTTGTCTAAGTATGTCATATTATATGCATTTACAACATTTCTTAAAATCTTTAGTACAGATCCGTCGTTATATTCGTCGAAATAAGTTATACTAGATATGTAGTCGGAAACATAAAAGCCCTTAACACTACATACTTAAAACTCTGTCGTGCAAGAAAAATAAGTAATGAATTGTGGAATAACTAATTTAGGCCGTACTATTTTTTTCATAGACGACCTAGATATGTATGTGGCACGCCAGTCTGGCGTTCGATTGCAACCTCAGAGGTCGCGGAATTATTTCACGCTCAGTGAAATTCTTTGTATGTTTAATATGTCTATTTTCTAAGGTTTTTGTGTTTCTGTGAACCCCTTTTATGAGTAAGCTCACCGTTTTTGATACAAGTGTGCAATTAAAGATAAAAGCGATAAACATCGCCACCATTACACCCCGAAACGTTTAAAGGATATCATTGAACACGGGCTTTCACAACAATTTAAATAAGGGTTCCCTATTGGACATCTATAAATTTACATAAAATTTTATTTTTTCGTTATGTATGTACTATGTATACATACGACGATATTCAATGTTCACTGAACAAAAACAGTCATATTTTTGCTACGACCCACTCTCATTATTGTTTCAAATTTAAATACGCTTTTGCAGCTGTATTACATCTGTATTCCCAAAAACGCATACTTTTATGCTAATGAAAGGAAAACAGAGGAAAGTACGTAATAAAATAACACTCATGTCGCGATCACGTGACATTATGCCATTTCTTTATATACGTATCATATAGATATATCGTTTTATGATATTTATCTAAAAGGTGGACGTATGCATCTTGTCAATTGTATCCAGCGGCGGACATGAAGAATTATACGTATCATACTATGTACTATTTAATAATCTATAAATTATATTTCAGACAAACCGAAAATCCACACTTTAGTAAAAAAGTGTTCCTCTGTCCACCTCCTGTTAGAAACAGTCTCACGACTATTGCTATAAACTATCAAAATCACTAAATAACAGTAACCGACTGCTATGTTGTTCGAACTTCTAATGTTAGCCTAGCCTTTTATAACCCCACTATTCATCTATATTTATCAACCGACCAATAGCATTGTATTACCGGTATAGTCATAATAATGTCTATTAACTAATTTTTATTACATGGTGAACTGTTTTATCATCTACTAGCTGCACGCCGCGTTGGTCCCGGTGCCGTGTAAATATCGGAATAAAAAGGCTATGTGTTAATCCAGGTCTCCACTTATCTACCTACATACCAAGTTTGATCGCAATCGGTTCAATAGTTTTTTTTGAGAAAGAGTAACGAACATCCATACATCCATACATCCACACATCCATACATCCTCACAAACTTTCCCGTTTATAATATTAGTAGGATTATAGTTTGCCCCTATTTTGAACAAAATAAATAAGAGTCTTTGATGTGACGACAACTCACGTTGGAGAGCCATGCTTCGGCACGTACGGGCCGGCTCGACTCCACTCGATACCACAGCCTCACAGAAAACCGGCCGTGAAACAATGCTTGCATTGCCTTTCGCTGCGTGAGTGAGGTTACCGGAGGCCCTAAATATGCCCTCTCCCCTATTCCTGTCCTTCTCCTCTCCCTCCTCTCCTCCCCTCTAATCCCCCTCTCCCGTCTTCCCACTCTTCCCCTATTCCCACCTTAAAGGGCGGCAACGCGCTTGTGACTCTTGAGTTACAGGTGCCCATGGGCGGCGGTAGTCATTTACCATCAGGTGACCCGCCTGCTCGTTTGCCCCCTATACCATAAAAAAAAAACCCTCCTGGCTTTATCATCTGATCAGCTTCAAGATGGCAAATTAAAGTGTTGTCATCCGAACTACATATGCATACAAAGTTTCATTCCGATACGACAATTAGATGAAGGTTAAAATTGTTTTCCAATATTAGTTTACATACATTACATTGAAAAGTATGGAAAATTTTCAGTCTGAGTGTTTATTTTGTTAATACGGAATCACCACGGAATAATTCCACAAAGCCCAAAACAAAGAATAGCATAGCATTACTGTCACTTTTCTTGGCCCTTGCCGGTCGTCAACGATGTTATTAACCGACTTCAAAAAAGGAGGAGGTTCTCAATTCGACTGTATTTTTTTTTATGTTTGTCACCTCAGAACTTTTGACTGGGTGAACCGATTTTGATGATTCTTTTTTTATTTGAAAGCTGGTGCTTCCCGTGTGGGCCCATTTCAATTTGGTCCAGTTTTGACAATGGCATCCATGAGAAAACCATAAGTCTTTTATGGAATAGTTTTTTTTGTTGAAGTCGGTTTTTTTTTTAAAGAATTATTTTATGATTTAAAAAAACACATCTTTAACTTCTTTTAAAATTTCCTTTCTTTTAAACTTTTCACAAATTGAGTTTATACAAATTCAACTGTTCCCAAGTGAAGAAATTAATAACGAACAGTATTTCGTTTTAATTTCAATAGATAAATTAATCGGACCTTAATGGCGGCGATATTTTGAAGTAACGGAACTTTTTCTTTACAAGACGATTCCATTTCTGTACCGGAGAGACAAGTATTTAAATTTTACATTCAGGGTTCACATAAATGAATCAATTTTAGGTCTGTATATTAATTAATAAGGGTACGGTTCTCGCTTGTAGGCTTTGATATTTATGTATTTAGGATTAGACTAAGTGAGTTTCGAATATTAATAACTGTATTGTCCTTATTTCTTGATTCTATATTTAAAAAGTCAGACATAATAGTTTAGAACTTTATCTCTTCTGTTTGTCAACCGATTCTCTTTGTTTTTTTGAAGTGAAACATCTTTAGAATTGTTGTGATTTGAAAATTCGATGAAACGAAAAAGCGGCGCTGTCTTTTCAGTGTCACTTTTTCGTTTCATCGAATGAATAATAAACGGGTGAATTTTCCTTCTTTTTGAAGTAAACTTTCTTTAGAATCGTTGTGATTTGAAATTCGATGAAAAGAATAACTCAAACTAAAAAGAGACAAACAAGACAAACATTCATAGAAGGATTTAGGCTGCGAGAGAATGAAATGGAATACAAGTATACAGTGTTCCCTATAATCTTTGAAAAGAGACAAACATTCATAAATAGGGTTTAGCCTGCGAGAGAATGAGATAGAATACAAGTAAACAGTGTTTCCTATAATCTTGGTCTTTGCGCAAGCGTACTACGAAGCCTTCAGAGAATGCGTCATAGTCAAACTTCTTTAGCACCGTTGTAATATTTGACCAATAACTTTTATATAGATTATCTAAAGTTAAATTTATTAACATT
This sequence comes from Euplagia quadripunctaria, assembly GCA_963859945.1. Taxonomy (NCBI): domain Eukaryota; kingdom Metazoa; phylum Arthropoda; class Insecta; order Lepidoptera; family Erebidae; genus Euplagia; species Euplagia quadripunctaria. The sequence goes on from OY982583.1 coordinate 10,967,703, forward strand.
AGTAAATTATTTGTGTTGATTTTACTTTTTATTTCCCATTCTCTTGTAAGCTACTTTTCTGAAGTTTCACTTCTGCCTTGTGTGAATTGCACACACACACACTTTTTTTTTAGTTTAATAGCTATTGGTGCCGATTCTATTGTCAGACTCACTAAACTAAAACCTAACTTAATTTCTTCATATGAAATCAACCTTGTCTTCTTCGCAACAAGGTCTATTTGTTACTGGCATCTATATCTCAGCGCCACTAAATTTTACTAAAACCTGTCAACGTATACTGAACTTTATTTCCACGCAGCGAGGGTCCCCATTTATTCAAATGCCGTATAATTGCCGTATAAAAACTTGTTCAAACCGAACTAAGATGACGTTATTTTAATCGACACCTACGAAGACGCTTACTAAAAACACAGAGCAAAAGAGATGTCATTCAATGGATAGCAGCTCTCGCTACGTGGTGTTAAAGTTTATTTAAGCGTGTCAGACTTTAGTCGACAAATAAATTGCTTATTTCGATAGCGACGTATGTTTACCTACTTGTTTATATTTGAAATAAGACCTTGTTTCGAAGGGAAAAAGAAAATTTAGATTAGAGAAAATTTAGTCAATTATAGTTAAGAGAGAAACACAACAGAATTGACACCATTGATGTGATTGTGTTACCTATTCTTTTTTTTAACTTATTTTCTCCTTCAATGCTAAGCTGACATAACCCAATAATACTATAAATGTGTTTGCATGGATGGATGGATGGATGAATGTTTGTTACTCTTTCACGCAAAAACCACTTAACCGATTGCGATGAAACTTGGTATGTAGATAGCTGGAGACCTGGATTAATAGGCTACTTTTTATCCTGATATTCCCACGGGATAGGGACTTACGCGGGACAAACCGCGGGGCGCTGCTAGTTGATAATATGTAATTTAATAGATTGTTATCAATATGCAGTTATATGATTTGCAGTCGAATTTCAACGACTAGTAT
>OY982583.1:10968889-11229405 GCA_963859945.1 Euplagia quadripunctaria
ATTGTTACCCTGCGTAAGTTATTATGTGTCATATCTCTGCACGAGTTTCTTTCACTCTGAACGCTTAAGTACGAGTGTATGAATGTAATTAAAATTCAGGTTAGGAGGTTTTTTAACAAGGTATTTTTCTCCTTATTTTATAACGATACGCAATTTGAAGTTCGTAATATCTATAACAAGCAATGATGACAGTAATAAAAAAGCTGGAATGGTAATTGGCCATTTTAACCAATAAACAATATTATCTTTCCGTTAGCTTTCAAACACCAATACCAAACGTCTCTATAAAGTTAAATACCACCTACAATATTCATCCAACGTCGAATGAAAATGGGACATTTTATGAAAGTACAGTTGATAACAAAAGTCAGAGGGTATTTATAAAACTTCAGTTGCCGACTAAAGTCGTCTACATTTTCACATTAATCTATACAACGACGTTAACATTGCGTTATAGGAAACACAAGTATCAATGAAAAACTTGAACTACTTCCAACTAAAAAATGCCTTCAACGATTAGAAAAGAGCCGATACTGTTTGAACGGTTGAACAGATTGACTTGAATTATAGCTAAGAACAGTCTCGATCGATCAAAAAACTATAAATTGAAATCGGTCCATCCGTTAAGGAGCTATGATGCCATAGACAGAATCTGCATATTGTGTGCCACAATACACAGATACATAGATACACATGTTAAACTTATAACACCCTCCTTTTTGCATAGAGGGTTAAAAAGTATTAAGTACAAGAGCTCGTGTTGATTTAAAACTCTAAATGTACTTCACGTTTGAGAATCATTATTCGGTTCTCGGATTCATTCCCAGGTCACACAAATAAATCAGCATTTGTTGATTTTATTGTCGGATGTTCTGTGACCATCCGCCTTATCTACTGCTATTGATAGAGATTTATTGTATCTAAAAGCTTGTTTTTTATTGATTTAAAATATATTTTAAAACTGTGTTATACACTTTTTCAGTCAACTGTACTTTCTCATATGAATGAGCACTCATTTGAGCGTCCGGCCATACGCCATTGTTGAATTTAATTAAAAGTAAACTTGTTGGGGCGTGAATATATGTATTACAGGATTACATAAGTGTGTTTGTCGAGCAGAGTTTGAGGTTAAACGGATAAATTAGCTTTTATTGTACTACCAAACTGCTGTACAAAGAGATATTATTATTATTATTATTTTAAGTACCTAGTGCTACCTCGACCATTTCTGGTTTTTTGTAGCGCACTTTTGCTTTACAGTTCACTGATCAGACTTATGGCTTTGAGAAATCTAGATCCTATCAGCAGTGATTGTTTGTATTTCCTGCGGTTGCATGTTGTGCTACCTTAGGTTAATACTTCGGTGCCGCATTAGTGGGCCACGAGAGCATAGAATATGCATTGCAGTTTCTTCTGCCTCGTGACAGTATCTGCATATTGTGTTCTCGCCCAACGGTTGATCATACGCTTGTCCAGTTTGCAATGTCCGGTGAGGACTCTTGTTACTGCACAGGTTTTGTATCTTTTGAGCTCCAGAAGTTATTTGGATACTTTATTATCATAGCCCTTTATTAAGGCTTTCGAGTGTCTTAGACCAGTCGTGGTTTGCCATCTCTTAATAGCCAATGATGTATATTGGGCGTTTATGATTGAATACACTCGCTGTTTGCTGATGCCACAGAATGGTTCTGGGCCATACTGTCGGTTGTCTGCACCGGCTCTGGCGAGTTCATCGGTTTTTCATTTTCATTACAAAGAGATATTAGATTATTGGCAATATCACTATATATTATAAAACAAAGTCCCCCGCCGCGTCTGTCTGTCTGTTCGCGATAAACGGAAAACTACAGAACGGATTTTCATGCTGTTTTTACTAATAGACAGAATTATTCATAAGGAAGGTTTAGGTGTATAATTTTTAGCTGTGCAAAGCCGGGTCGGGTTGCTAATAAGTTTATATAAGTATAGTTCAAGAGCAAATAAACAAACAAAAATAAATTCCCGCTTAAAATACTGCTCGATCGAATGTTATACTTGAATGTTTTAAAATTCAATTTATTTTTACATCCATATCTGACAATTAGTTATTTATTTACACATCCTGCAGATACGTTGTAGGAGGACTTAACGGCCGTAGGCATTTTTTATCAGTCAACCTTAGCGTGATACGGAGACGAGCGTAGCAGGTGTATATATATCCAATGCGTAAAGAGCGTGTAAACTAACTTTATCCCTAAAACCCTTGACTATATCAAAATGGAGAGTTTACTAATAGTAATCCGCTGATCTGGGTCCGCCCTTATGTAAGCACTTCATTTTATGAAACACATCTCATACACACACACACGCGGACACACATGGACTCATACGAACTCACACGGACATACATCAATAAATGTATATCCAATGTTTTATATTATTTATTTATTAGATTTCATTACAGTCTAATCTCATCAGACCTTATACCTAAGGTTTATTCTTAATCTAATAATGAGTCTATCTTTAATATAGGTATAGACCTATATCCACCAGTCTCTCACATATATCTTGTTCTATTTATGTTAGACTAGCTGACCCGACAGACGTTGCGCTGTCTTAACTATGAATATTGAATTCGAATTGGTATAATTTGCAGCGCGCATTCTGTCAATCGCGCCAACTGTCAAATTACTGATAGTTATGTCAAAAGCGGTAAGGTTACATTAAAAAAGTTAAAATGGTAGTTAAGTTTTCTTAAATTTTCTTATTTTCCGCGCAACTTTCTTAATTTTTTTCTTGCATAAGAACCTTCTCCTGGCAATAACAAACACAAAAAAAAGAATAATGGAAATTGGTCTAGCGTTCACGCGTGATGCCGTGACCAAGGGAAATAGGGATTAATTTTTATTTATATAGATTAAGCAATGATGATACTGTACACGCATTTGTGATGAGAAAATAAACAAATTACTTACTTAAAAAAAATTACACACTACCTTGGTAAAGTATATGATGGTATATGGCGGTTAACTACGGTCTTCTGTAGGATCGAGGAGATTCTTTATTTGGGTTAATCAAGGTGCTTGAAGTGATTGCTTGCGACGTATTAACCAACGACAAATTAGTTATGGAGTTCGACTATTATCAGACAGTTCCTTCTCATAAATATGATAAATGGGCGATACCGTTCGCTTCTATTTTACCTTTAGTAATCTCAACTTTATTCCACAGAGTTCTAACTAGAAGGACGGTGTATTTACAGTTTTGCCAAATACCCAAATAATGATTGGACATAATATTAGGCTGATATTGTAGTATGGCTGTTATTAACACCCGCAAGCACGCACGCACGCATCTACGCATACATGCATGCTTCACATTTCTTGAGCTCTTCTGTTGAGACCGTAAGAAAGAGTTTTGTTTCGTTAACTTTTAATGATAATGAAAATAAGCTAAGAGGAAATCCAGTCTCTGTAATGTAAGTTGAAATGCTTTCTCCAATGTCTTTTATTGAAACAGTAATCATTTCGTTTCAGTGTTCAATTTAACCTTTGCAGATATTTTAAAAATACGTTCCCTTTCTTGTCCTGGTACTTTTAGAATTATGCTGACACATTCAATATCTCGCTTCAATAGCTCGATATTTCGATTATCTTTTATCTGTACTTTTATATGTCTATGTCACTAATTCGACTTAATTAAATTCTTGAGGTTATGTTCTTGTCCCGATGGCCGAAATCATTGACTCATGAACCAGGCTGTTCTTTTTAAATGCTGGCACAGAGAATGAAATCTATACAAGCTGAAAGTTCAAATCTCCGTGGTGCCACTCGACATGTTTATTAAAAGCCCTGCGATATGCAGTTTCCAAGTATTGATTCCAAGAGATACAAGAGTCAATAGCCACTCGTAATATCGAAGATGCAAAGGCAGAACAATACCTTTTGTTTGAACACATACACGATCTCTGCTTCATCTGTAACGGGTTTAGTAAACGTCAAAAGCATGTTTAAAGTTAAACATTTAAAAGCATGGGTTGCTTTTCGATTGCACTTTTTGTTTGACATTTCATTGCCATCATGCAAAACTTAAATCAATGTATATAAAACAAAAAAAAATTCAAAAGTGTCGTGAAAACGTCAGCTATTTTATTTTTGAACTGTCATTATGAGCCCCGTATTTGTTTGACTTTATTTATTAATTTATATATTTTTTTTAAGTTTTACTTCTTTAGGCGCGTTATGGAAAAATGATGAGAGTAAATTTTTACGATGCGCGCACACACCGTCACGAAAAACCGACACCCTGAAGTTAGCTAGTCAACATTTTAATTTTTCAAAAAAAGTTACCAACTTCACGAGAAGGTTAAAAATCGTTTTTACATATAACTTTGAGTACGTTTGTAGAATTTGAGGTTAGTTGACGGTATGTATTATTTATTGTGATATTTAAATAAACTTTATTTAACTAGATAAAAGTATAACTTCTTACGTGCGTACATAAGTACACACACACTTTTTTTTTGCATTGAGTAGTTTTTTTTTATAGTCATCTGTTCTTTGAAATCATTTGGCAAGTACGAATTTTTACGTGTCAGGAACGGTTTTAATTAATATCAGTTACGTAAAACTTATGTATAAAATACTGTTTCTCGCAGTATGGCTCACTAAGTACTCTGTTAGTAGCACTTGAGTCGCATCCGATTATATCATAAACTTAGTAGTAATTAGTATATTAAGTTTATGGATTATATTGCTTCTATTTCATGACAAAAAGTACCTAAATAAATCTAAAAGAAGCATACAAAAACCTACCATTCTGATACTTGAACGATGCACACAAACAAATACTTCAAGCTAATAATACCTTACCCGACATCAAAGGTTGAGAAGCAGCTCAAGCGTCTACATATTCTCTACACAAACATAAATAGGTGCCACAGCGGAGGCCAAATCTACTCAGATAAGCAGGACGCTGAGAAAAACGTGGCGTTATGTAATATATTGCGCATAATAAGATGACGTTTACTTATGTAAGGTGTTTTACATTTATCTATGTTAACAGATAGTGAGATATGATAATATGAAATGTCTATCAGATGCATCGACTGAAGTATCTTATTTATTTAAACTTTATGTACAAAACAAGTACAATGTGGACTTAATCCCTTGTACATACCAACGAAGTTTACGGCAATGGGAAACGAACATGGGGAAAGAAACAGTGGGATTTTGATTCGTCTCTGAATAATCAAAGCCACACTGTTTTTCTCTTATTATTTCTTTTTTTTGTAATGCATTCCTACAATACGCTGATATGTACGGTCTTTTGTAAGGTGGAGATGGGCAAGTCGAGCAGAAAACTATTGGGCCCTATCCCCTTTTAAAAATGATCAGAATACGGAAAACATTGACCAAAGTATTAACTGTATTAGAGACTAAGTCGTATTTCAGTGTTCTTTTGGAACTTTATCCGTAATAAATTTTCCATACGGATACGAATGGGCGAGTATTGCTTAAAATTGTACAGATTTAGGATTACTGACGCTCGGTAACACGGATAATCCGATTTCTCGACCGTAAATTATGAGTTCCGGTCCAATATTGAAAGGGGTGTGATTCCCGCGTGAATTTAACGATCAATTTTCGGGAATGATGAAATTGAAGTATTGGAAGGGCTTCGACGTGGATACGATATGAGGTATACTAAAGATCATTTTATTCCTGATACAAGATAAATTAATTTACGGTAAGATATTGTTTAGGAACGCCTCCGACACAAAGGAAGGATACTTCTACCGATATACTAGGCCGATCGCATCCTGTTGATGTTTTTGTATGTACTAATCGGAGCGAGATTTTTCATTGCGCGGTCTTGACATAGCCGAAGTTTTTTCCCTTAGATCTTGGATGACGTTACGCTTACATTGTGATAGGAAGTGTGTTTAATAAGGCAGGGGTAGAATAGATTCACCTGATCTTCTCAGTGAATTGTCTCTATTTTTTCAACAACAACTACTGTCGCAGCAGAAAGCATAAGTTGTTTGCTATGTCATTCTGTCGTACCTTTGGCAGAGCCGATTTGCCAGTATCACGAAAAGTCACTGCGTTTAATGGTCTCCTGGATTCGGATTCACACTCAACATTATTGATGTGATAGGCGACAGCTATGTTTGCATGTTTGAAATTCAGTGAGAAAGATGCATGATCGGTTTATTATTTTTAATTTTTAACTTTTTGTTATTTTATAGATACTAAAAACACTTATAATAATGCATTTTAACACTATACAACGCTCTGTTAGCACTTTTAGTTTATACAAATGCATATTTTGTTAACAGGTTCCCAAAACACACGTTAAGTGACGCGCTTGTCACAAAAGCTGAGCGCTCGTCGGCGTCGCTTGTGGCACAACCACGCTTATTCAATGATCGCGTGCGTGCGTTGTGACAGCTGACATGAGCTGAACGACGTCATGTCCACCAAGAAACACTCACCGCAGCCAAGTAAGTTTTAATACATTTGAGAATTAGATTTAATTTTATGTAACAAAAACATTTTTGTATTCCTATGTCACCTAATTAAAACTAGAAGTATGGATACATAGGATTAGAGTATTTACATCACTCGAGTACCTACTCCACGTTAAATGAAGATCTTCATAAGAATATTGCGCGCATGGAGAAAAGTCGAATGTATGTACGAAAGCGTATAGGAACATAAATTTTTAAATATGTGTTACAAATACATAGATAAAATAAAATATTATTTCACTACGTTCATATCTGATCTGAAAATTAAAAAAAAAAACTGTAATATTGCTTGTTTTTGTATACGCTCATAGCAAACGTGAAAAAAACAAAATAGAACAATAAAAATTGTATAATCTTTTTTTTAAAACAAGGCCAATAACGTTCAAAGTAAAAAAATATTTAAATGTATGATCGTATTTCGTTCAGTAGGCGAATAGTTTCTTTCAAAGCCTTTAAAAAGGTTTTCAACCCACATATAGGTATAAGAGTGTACTACAAATACTACTTTTTTTATATCAAACCGATTGGTATGATTGGGAATATAAGTGCGAAGTAACGTTGTGGTAAAATTTTAGGAGCTTTATGTGTTGCCGATAAATAGATGATGGTTTTTTGAATTTTTCTTTGCTCTGGATAATGCTTTCGACAGTTTTTAGGTGCACATTTCTAAACAACATGTTATGAATTTTCATGTCAATTTCAATGGTATTGTGTTTTCATTCTTTTTTATGCAGACTATTTCCAAGAAATATCTGGACGTTCCATCAACATCCTTGGTATTAAATACCCTTCATTCATGTTGGCCCTCTCTCATACGAAATATTAACTTTATCGGTCAATTTTCAAAATAAAATTTCTGTTTTCTTTATGCTATTCACAGGGTCTATACGACTCTAAAATATGACCACACCTTTCTGTAACATCCTGAATATAAATCTGAAAAAGGAGAACGCTCTCAAGCAGTCCAATTGTGTTCCTTTGTCAATTGATTTGCCAAATACCATTTTTTGCGTTTGATAGCCCTTTTGTTAAGGGCTTTAACCCTCCCCAACAAAAGGCCTATCCTTTTACGTTTACATCTGACATAACAGCAGAATAGTAATCATACAAATTCAGAGTAGATAAAATTGTGGGGAAAGCTGTATTATACCAACCTTGACTACACGGATGATGGTTTAAGTGGTCGCCGCACCCAGTGCTGTGGGTTCATATCTCACACGGGACAAACGTTTGTGTGATCCACAAATACTTGTCCCGAGTCTGGTTGTTCTTTGTGTCCGTTATTTGAATGTTTGTAAAGCCCCCCGCGGCACAGGTATATTCCTAATGCGGGAGTTGTCTTTTATTAAAAAAAAAAATCTATACAATTATACTAATAATGTGAATGTGAAGAGTTTGTTTGTTAATGCACTAGTTTCAACTTCCATTTGCTATTAGTGCTTATTGAGAAAGTTTACAGTTTAGACTAGTTTATATAAGTTTGTATTATATTGTTTTTTTTTTTTATGGTATAGGGGGCAAACGAGCAGACGGGTCACCTGATGGTAAATGACTACCGCCACCCATGGGCACCTGCAACTCGAGAGTCACAAGTGCGTTGCCGCTCTTTAAGGTGGGAGTAGGAGAAGAGGGGGAAGGGGGAAGAATGGGAAGAGAGGAAGAACGGGAAGAAGGGAGAGGGAAGGGTTAGGGCCTCCGGTAACCTCACACACGCGGTGAAATGCAATGCAAGCATTGCTTCACTGCCGGTTTTCTGTGATGCCGTGGTATCGAGCGGAGTCGAGCCGGCCCAGACGTGCCGAATCATGGCTCTCCCACGTAAGATTAGATTTGACCTCCTAGTAAGCCCCCGAGAAAACAAATTTCAGTAAAATGTAATAACAATGTTACTTAGAAACGTTCTTAGTACATGCAATAAACATCTTCTACACTAACATGTTTCTCAGAATAATAAACAGCCGGCTACCAAACTTAATAAACATTTGTTTTACCTAGATTATAATTTATTTGCCTTGCGTTTCGTGGAAAAAATAAATACGAAGATATACAAGGCAGTAACAAGGATAACCATCAAAATATGCAAAATGGAGGACTTATCGTAACTGTTATCGCGCATTTACCTAAAAAACCTATAAACCATTTTCACATTTTATAAAAGTCAAATTTATACAAGTCTGTTAATTTCAAGTACAATTTAACACTTATGAACGAAGAAAACTACACTTACATTAAGTGCTAAATAAGTAATAGAATGGCAGACACTTTCATTTATTTGTGGTAGTACTATGAACTTCGTTAATCCCTTCAACTCAAGTAAGTACCACGAACCTACGAAGCAAACTAGCTGTTCTTGCACCTCCTGCCACCCTAGGTGACGGCCTTTTAGGGTTCTCGTAAGGTAAGACGGATGAAATTCCCGAGGAATGTCCTTCATCTGTATTAGAGCCTAACGCGAAGGTATGATGTCTCTTTGCCTGTCTGTCTGTGTATCATTGTACTATCATAGTCTTCCATGAAGCAAGACCCTGGCGATTTGACCCTGACCTGACCCTGTTCGAAGAGCGCGTTTTAACCGCTTCTGTTGTAAGGTTGACATTTATTCATAATCCTGCACTTCCAATTCGACATGCATTCGGACTACGTTTTTTAAAAGAATGACAACTTATTTTTTTAAATTGGTTTACAAGAAGGAAAAATATACCTGAATATAATAAAAATAGGCAGTCATGGGATTGCCGACAGAAGTGAAAACTTAAACGAAACGACGAACTTAAAACGTCACATTAGCAGGTTGGTGACATTAATTAATAAGGAGCGGACAGAACTCAATGTTTAGATTAGCGCCCTCTAGTGGATCTATACATGTATTATTACCGTGGCGATCACGAGTTCAGTACTTTTCCCCTTAGCAAAAGTGCACAGACGTGCCTAAAAAAGTTTTCTCTTCAAAAATTATCTGTGCCGTTTCCATCGCTTAATGTGCGCATTCCCTTTTTAAAGCCCAAAGATCACTTACGAGTATATCTGTTTCATGAATTATTCAGTTGGCAATTGCGTAACTGTAATGCTAATGTTTAATAAACAGATTATATTTAGTCATCCGCAAACTTTTAATGATATATTTCAATTTGGAAAAGTAAACGATCTTGAGTGATTCTGTATTTTATAATAATACTAGCAGTTCCCGCGCGGTTTCGCTCGCGTGTACTTATTTGTATATTTTGCGCGGATCCCTAATTCTTTTTCCAAAATAAAAGTAGCTTAAGTTACTCCTTATAACACCAGCTGTCTGCCTGTGAAAGTCCCGTGGAAATCGGTCCACGGTGTAAATATATATAGATACATATATGTACAAATCTGGTTATATGTTTTACACAAATTACATTTATTTAATATAAATAAATATTATTTTTATACAGATCGTCAGCAGATGGCGCTGCAATCAGGATTCAATAGAAATTAAGTTTTATTTAATGCATAAAATAATAAAATTCGAAACAGAATAATAATATTAATTCTAATATACTTTATTTTACACATTTACACAATTATTTGAATATTTTATTATTTTAAATGAGTATTTGAACCATAAGTTTGAACTTAGTTAGTTAGACATTATTTTGACTGTTTAAAGTTGACTTTAAACAGTCAAAACAATGTCTATTCGAACTAAATATTAGAGCTATTAGAGCTGATAAATAATTATTTTACTGTTTACTAATAAATTATTTGAATATAAATCTAATGTATTTTGGATATTTCTATAAAAATTATAATCACTTAAAAAACAATATTTGACGATTTGCGCCCGTATGGGCGCAAATCTTGACGTATATTTGTATACAGTTATTTTTTTGGACCTAACACTATCATTAATATTAAGATTATTAGTAGTTCTATGTATAAGGTGTACAATAAAGCATATTATATGCTATTCTAATATATCTATAATATTTATATATACAAAAATATTATAGTTTGTTTATCAGCAGTCTGGTTACAATAGTACAGATTATTATTCTTATAAATATATATATTTACTAGCTTTCGTATAAGATCAAACCGTATACTTAATTTCCACGTATACATGAGTTCTTGTTAGGTAGCCATGTACAAATATTTCTAAAACGGTGGATCATTTATCACGCACATACTCGTACGTGTAACTTCATTCGAAAAGTCTATTCTGACGTAGACAAATGCTACGATGACTACAACCCTTTAGCCTCGTAGCTGAGAGACGTAGACTCTCGTAGGTCTCTACGGCAATCTAAAAAATCAACAAGGCAACAATTTTATGCCTTGCTAAGTGTTAACGTTGTACTGTAGTTGTAAACATATTAGTTACCTGTATTTATAGAACATCAATATGTATATGTGTTAATTAAATGTTATTTATATGATCAGTAACGAACTAAATTTGATAATTCTTATGTTTGCAATGATAAAGTTTATTAGTAATTATATATATATATATTTTTTTTTTGGGCATACGATCAGACGGGTCACTTGGTGTGGATGAATGGAAAGTGACTACCGCCGCCCATGGGCACCTGCAACTCGAGAGTCACAAGTGCGTTGCCGGCCTTTAAGGTGGGAGTAAGGGAAGGGAGGGAACTGGGGGAGAGTGGCGGGGGACAGAGGGGGGAAGATGGAGAGAGCGAAGGTTTAGGGCATTCGGTAACCTCACTCACTCGGCGAAATTAGACGTAAGCATTGCTTTACTGCCGGTTTTCTGTGAGGCCGTGGTATCACTCCGGTCGAGCCGGCCTATACGTGCCGAAGCATGGCTCTCTCACAAATAAAATCAAAAATTTTGAGAAAACCCAAACAGCAGTTTATTCAGTAACTAAAGGAGGACTGGCTGTTCTAGACTTATCTAGAACTATGAGAAGAATTAAAATGAAGGAAACGCCTTATTGAGGCTAGTGTTGCCTTTTGTTCAGCTTAAATCAACAGACCTCATTAATTTCTTGAGCAAGTTATATGTTGAACTAGTGAGATATTTACCATTATTTATATATTTATTTGATGTTCATCAAATGAATTAGAGAACATGATACAAACCTTGAATAGTGAGAGCAAAAAGGTTGGTCTGGACATGAACCCAAGCAAAACTAAAGCTATGACTAACAACTATAAAAAACCAATATTTGTAGATGGAAAAGAAATAGAATATGTAAACGAATACGTCTATCTTGGTAAACAAGTCTCGTTCAGTACAAACAGGAACGAAGAAGAAGTGGAGCGAAGAGTTACCATTGCATGGAATAAGTTTTGGGCACAAAAAGAAATTTTAAAAGGAGACTACAGCTTAGATCAAAAAAAGATTATAAACGTGGCAGCAGTCAAACGTGGGTCTATACAAATAAAATAAAAAACAAACTAATAACTACACAACGAGCTATGGAAAGAAGCATCTTAAAAATAAAGAAAATTCAAAAAATTAGAAGCGAAAATATAAGGAAGGAAACCAAATTAACAGATGCTCTGGAATACGCTTTGAAGCAAAAATGGCAATGGGCTGGACATATCTGTAGAGTAAAGGACAAAAGATGGACGCTGCAAGCGACAAAGTGGAAGGGACCGCTAGGGAAAAGACACGTCGGAAGACCAAAGAAACGATGGGCTGAAGACATAGTGAAGATCGCGGGAAACGGATGGATGGAGATAGGCCAGGACAGAGATAGATGGAGAAAAATGGAGGAGGCTTTTACCTGAAAGGGGTCCGAAATAAAGTCTTGATTAAAAATAAAAGAACTACATAGCACTACTAACAATATTAATACACATATGTAATGTAAACTTTTTTCGGAATAAATAAAGCTTTATTATTATTATTCTCTTTATTTATCGTAAAACTTATAAATTACATTTTTAAATACCTATAAAACAAAATATATATTTAAAAATATAAAAAATAGTATACCACCGACATCGGGTACAGGGACCAAGACACCGGTGGTTAGGGCTCCAAAGACAGGAACCTCCTCACTATACGGGCCGTGTCGAGGAGAACTGCCTTCTGCATCAGTCCCTTGATCCAGCCGTCTAACGCGAGCCTCTTAAGGTGTTGATCGAGGCTTTTGGCTATCAATCCATGAGCAGATATGACGATCGGAACAATGATCGCCGAATCGACATTCCACATATCGACAATCTCGTGAGACAAATCCAAATATTTTATTTGTTTTTCTTTTTCAACTTTCACTTATTATTATTATTATTATTATATATTTATTTACCAAATGTATTTTCCTGAAAGAGTAGACAAAGATTTTGTGTAAATCCAACATTTCACCATTCTCTTTTCTGAAATGACTCCGTGCTGAAATACAAATTACCCAACAGAAAACTTTCATAACAAAGCTGTTATCACTTAAGCGAAGAAATGAAAAATTAAATCTTATATAAATGGCGACGTTGTTATTTTAGTAGACAAAAAGGTTTCAAGAGACTTTGTCCAGGACTCATTTTTAACAATCCGTTTTATGATTTTTACGAACCTTATTAAACATTAGAAATGCGAGTTACCGTGAACGGAGAGTTTGGTACAAACTTGTATGTAGTATGGAAAAGCGGCGGTAGCGTAATGGCTAAGGCGTCGGAGTTGCGATCAAGTGGTGCGGGTTCGAACCCCACTCAGTGCACTACCGACGTGAACCCCCTCCTAACACAAGCACTTAGCTTAGCTTAGGGTTAACAAGAATTCTAGTAATGTGTGACACACGTTACTGGTATTCTTTATTAAAAAAAAAACATGTATATATATATATATGAATGTATATATGTCCATCTCAGGAATCGATCCATCGATATACTTCAGATTGAAATACAAACTGTACTTTGCTGTTTTAAAAATACTCCCCAATACATCGATATACGTCACAATCAATTTTTCAAGCGCAAAATATAAGTTTGTAATCCCAAAAAAATGTACAACAAATCATCGACATTCGGATTTTTCCCTTACGCTGGGAGACCTTGCTTCTCTTCTTGACTTGACTTCATGATTCTAAGGTCAATGGGGAGTGTTCCCAGAGGCTGCCCTCTTAGGGTATTCCCGGGTCCCCTGCAATAGACCCACTTGTGACGGAACACCGTGTGGTTTAGTCGGTTCGATTCCGACATACCACTTCACCACTTAGCTCAGGTGGGGTGATGACCCGTGGGGGTTTCCACACGAAAAAAAGGTCGATGGGGAGTACCCAGTACCCATAGGTTTTGATTTACCTACGAAATGTTAAATCGGGAACACCCAAATACTTCGAAATATTTTATTCCGAATTTCGATGTTCCGATTTTCAAAGTCCGAATTTCATAATACCTAATAATTAATATATATTCATATTTGGATTACGTAAATATGATCATATGTCAGAGTATCGTTCCAAGCTCAAGTGGCTACCAATACGCCTTCGCCGGAATGTTCATATTATTTCTCTTTTGTATGTTCCATCCTCACACTCCCTCTTATCTTAAAGAACATTTTGAGTTCCTTCACAACACACATTGCAGGGTGCAGGGCAACATCTGAGATCATCGGAGAATTTAAATCTGAAAATGCCGAGACATATACCACTCAGTTGACTCAGTTTACAGACAAGTCCTTTTCGGTGCAAGCGGTCAGAGCAAGTTGTTCCGTAATCTGACCGTCAGATTACGGAACAACTTGCTTGTAAAAATTCGACGAGCAAAACAATCATAGGTTCATATTATACTTCCCTCTGACTAGCAATTATGTGTTTATTTGTCTTGTTTCGAATTATCATTAAGTCGGGCTTTTGGTTATTAGATGCGTACATTTTTCCCCCAGCAAATTTATACAAAATCTTAATGAATTAAACACAAACCTTCCTCATTAATCACTCTATCCATTGGTGAAAACCGTATGAAAATCCGTTCGGAACTTTTGAAGTTTATCGCGAATAGCCAGACAGACAGACAGACGCGGAGGGGGACTTTGTTTTGTATAGTGAAGTAAGATTAATACTCGTATTGTGAGAAAAAAAACACAGTGAAGAATTAATCGCAAATATAATTAAGTCAATGTCAGAATTGATTTCATTATATGTATATTTCAAACTAAAAGTTTTAAGTCCTGTGTCGAACAAAGGCAAACCCATGAAGGTGCAATGCTGACACATATTACCAAGTATTGTATTACGACGCGTTGCACCGTACCTCAGTTCTTGTGGAAACCTTCTTACCGTTAACTGCTAAATTATATTATCCTACTAATACTATGAACATGAAAGTTTGTGAGGATGTGGATGTATGTATGTATGGATGTTTGTCAAAACTACTAAACCGATTGCGATGAAACTTAATATGTAGATAGCTATAGACCTGGATTAACATATAGGCTAATTTTTATCCCGATATTCTCACAGGGTCGGGATTTACGCGGGTGAAACCGCGGGGCGCTGCTAGTAAATTATATTTTTGGTGACCTCGGATATCAGTTCTCTCCTGCACATAATTATGTAATGTAGGGTAAGTACCCTAACTCGCATAAACATAAATATGTTTGATGTTTTTGGTGTGTTAGCACAACACACCAAAAACATCAAACACGATATAAATTAGCGAGGAAGCTAATTCAACAGACATGTCCTCCCCCTAACCCTTATACTGCCTATCTTCGACGGTACGTTACACATTTGTGCACCCTAATTAACTAAGGCCAGACGTGTAACCGTCTTATTGGGCTACTTATTTATTTCTGTCTACTCGGGTAATACGGAATGTGTTGTCGTCACATCAAAAACTCTTATTTATTTTATTAAAAATAGGGACCAACTATAAAAGATGATAACACAGTTCACTATTTAATAAAAAGAAGTTAATAGACATTATTTTGACTGGTTATACCGGTAACGCAATGCTGTTGATCGATTGATAAATATTAATGAATTGTGGGGGTTATAAAAGGGTAGGAATAACTGGAGAACGTCACTTGAGTGCGGATAGAGGTACGAACACCTTGGCAGTTACTCTTAGTTAGTGATTTTCATAGGTTATATCAGTGGTTATGAGACTGTTTCTTACAAAAGTCACGACGGTTTAATAATGAACTTCTTTGCTTCGTAAATATACAAAACCTAATACTATATACATTATGAAAGTCAATATTTGTTAGTTAGGGAATAGATACGAGATATAAAAAGCAAGAATCTATTACGTAGACAAAAACTATGGATTAAAACTGTTAACTATCTTTAGAACCATTGGCTCTTCCTGCAGTTATCACCTGTCCCAATACTACCTGGTAATATAATATGTTTTACTTAAACACGCCGAACTAATTGGACCCTCAACATTCCTTCATCAAACAAACGCAGACAGAGTTTCCAACCTTTCATTACTGAAACACCAAAAAGTAGAAACGAAACGCTTTAACAGATCCTTTTTGGTTCGAGTGGCCAAGGTCTGGAATGGACTGCCTGCGTCTATTTTTCCAGACAATTATAATCCTGGAACATTCAAGAGGAAATTGAATAATAATAATAATAACTCCACACATCTCACACACGGCCGCGTGGTCCCAAACTAGGCAGAGCCTGTACTATGGTAACCAGACTGCTGATAAACATACTTATATATTACTAAATACATACACATTATAGATAAATTACACCCAGACACAGAACAAATTATCGTGCTCATCTGGGTGGGAATCGAACCGACGACCTCTGGATTAGCAGTCAGGGTCACTAACCACTAGACCAACAGGCCAGTCATAGGTTTCTCTTGGATAGGCGTGTATCATCTTCGTGATCATCATCATCTGCCATCAGGTGAGTTGGAAGACAAACGCCTATTCCATTACCCAAAAAAATAATATTTTGGTTCCGACATCAGATCTTTCTGGAAAATACGGTATACAAAAATGGCACTGTGAATCACAATTATTTAGCTCGTTATATTGGGTTTCCTTCCAGTTGCATTTTAAATGTAGGTTTATTTGTTTACTAGCAGCGCCCGGCGGTTTCAACCGCGTAAGTCCCGATCCCGTAATATCAGGATAAAAAGCAGCCTATGCGTTAATCCAGGTCTCCAGTTATCTACATACCAAGATTCATCGCAATCGGTTCAGTGATTTTTGCGTGAAAGAGTAACAAACATCGATCCATCCATCCATTCATCCATCCATCCAAACTTTCACATTTATAATATTAGTGGGATTCGTTACGTTTACTTGAGTACTTAACCTTACCGTAAAAGTGCTATTTTCAAAAGAGTTAAAATCTCTACCTTATCGCGTGCGAACCTAATAATAATATACTCGTATGTTGTATATATATTGTAAATGTATTTATTGTAATGTATATGTTGTAAATGCGAATGTATGTGTGGGTCAAATGGAAACCCTTTACGTTCGTGCTGTAAATTCCTTTAAATTATCTGCTTTAATTAAACCAAAGCACGAAGCAAACTAACTAAGCATATTTTATACCTTCGTCATGTAAAAATAAAATGAAGGTTAAAACACGATTGCAACTAAAAGAGTTCTGTAGTTACAGTAAGTACCTAGTAGATGTAAAAAATACTTTTACATCTACTATCTACTTTAACTATTATTATAAACGCGAAAGTGAATTTGTTGATTTGATTCTCTTTGATCGCCATGAAAGTGTACACACGGTGTTTTATCCAGAAAAAAGTACAGAGGGAAACCTGAAATGATGAATGATGATGAGGTTGATGAATGAAACGTGAGCGAAACCGGGGGCCAATACTAGAACATAATAAATAAGCTACGGCTTAGGGTATGTGATATTTTTTACGCATTACTTTGATGTCGAGAGTCTTTATTTATCCCACGAATCCCACCGTACTTTTTTTTCAACTAACTTGGTAAACAATCATTCGGCCTGCCTGGTGGTAAGTGGTTATACAATTGCAATACAGAGGATATCACTTATGCCTTGTGGACCTTATAGCCCTCCTCCTATAAAGCTCTGGCGAACCTATTATGCATGTATGGATGTTTATGTAAGTATATGATATGTATTTATATAGTAAATATTTGTATATATATATATATATATATATGTATTAGGCTACAGGTTACGTATATTTGTGTATTATGTGGAAAAATGTTAGATTGTACTCCATTTTTTTTTTGTTTTTTTATGTTATAGGGGGCAAACGAGCAAACGGATCACCTGATGGTAAATGACTACCGCCGCCCATAGGCACCTGCAACTCGAGAATCACAAGTGCGTTGCCGCCCTTTAAGGTGGGAGTAGGGGGAGGGGGGAAGAGTGGGAAGAGGGGGGAGAGGGGAAGGACGGGAATAAGGGAGAGGGTAAGGTTAGGGCCTCCGGTAACCTCACTCACGCGGCGAAATGCAATGCAAGGCAAATTGCTTCGTGGCCGGTTTTCTGTGAGGCCCTAGTGTGATGGTATCTCTATGAGCCTAACCCGAGTAAAGCAGTTATTCCTCTAATCAACAGAGTATTTTTCACTAAAACCAGCTCCCCTCTGGTTAGGGGAGGTCTAACGCCCCGCCTTATTCCGCGTTAGACTGTAAGACTCGACCCTGGCTGGACATCTTTCCACTGGTATTCGATATTTCGATATGATCAATAACAAAACCGCGATAAGAGGGGATCCAAAAGTTAATTAGTATGATTGTACATTTAAACCCTTTGGCATTGGTTTAGTTTACACACATATTCCATCTTAATCATATTTTTCCATAACCACCCCTCGCTAACGACTCACTCGAAACTTGGACTTCTACAGCAGACGAGATCAAACCGGCAATGATCAGGATATCGCTGCCTCTGTTAAACCTCGATCACCATAACCCGGAATTTTGGTACTCGATAATTCAACTTCTACAGCAGACGACAGTTGGGCCGATGATTACCAATGCCGCGTGTCCTCTGTTCAAGATCGAGTGCTATAACCAGGAGACTTACAGGATAACAATATTAATTCGTCTCGTCCAAAAGCACCTTAACCAATACCAAAGTAATTATATTAAATTAATACCTTGAAACCGATATGTACACGGGAGGTAAATTTGATTACCTGACGGATACTGCGTTACTCAGTGTAGGAAATAAATACGTATTTAATATAATGCTTATTAACAAATAAAACATTAACGACTCACCGAACTTCCACGACGTTCTATGTTAACTTACATGAACCGACTCTCTTCCCTGAAACCTGTCGACTCGATGCTTACGATGGCCACAACTCTCCGCTTTCCCGTCCTCAACACGACTGCCCCTTCGCTATCACGAAAGACGGTCTCTACAACGCCTTTTTCCACATCTGCTACTCATAACCGTCGCTTCTTATAGAAATATTCTAAAGCGACTATTTTTTATTACACAACCTATTCATTTATCTTAATGACTGACCTTTCCTGGTTTGCCAAATGTCCAATTCTAAGACACTCATACTTAAAGCAATAAAATATAAGTTTTATTAAGGTCCTAATTTTTTACTACGTCTCTAACTCCAAACTATTGAGCGTCCACATGTTATAAGTGTGGGAAAGCAATACTTAAAATATATACCACGTTGAAATTCAATAATAACGCGCATCGTAGCAAAATAGTGTGAATGTAATACCATCACAGTGGTAACGAGCGGAGTCGAGCCGGCCCATACGTGCCGAAGCATGGCTCTCCCACATAAACTGTACAATTATTTAATATAATCTTTTGCACCTACTTCTTTTTTCTGTGCATCACCCAATGGTTGACTGGCAGAGAGTCCGCCAATGTAACAAATGTGCATAAAGTTAAAAATAAATAAATAAATAAATATTTTTAGTGCTAGTTAACCAACCCGGTCAGTTATTTCTCTAATCTGCTTTGCCATACCGTCATTCGAGTGCATTAGTGCATGCAATCACATGTTGTTCTTAACTTGATCATAATCTATACTTATAATAAAACTGTAACAGGTCCAATTCTGTACCTGCTTTAATGTAAGTGGTTATACAATTGCAATACAGGAGATATCAATTATGCCTTGCGGACCATATAGCCCTTATATAAAGCTGTGGTGAACCTACTCGCTTGCAGTTTCTTGCTAGCATTATATTTTTAGCGCTAGTTGACCAACAAAGTAAGGTAGTTAGCAGCTGTTATGAACTAATCATCTTTGCCATAACATCATTCAAGCGCATTAGTGCATTTAATCTACAAATAAACACGTAGTTCTAAGTTTGGTTATAATTTATTGTATAAAAATACTAGTAGTGGATTCCATTGAATTTGGGAAAATAATGTTAGTGCAGGGTAAAAAGATTTGAGAATTTGGAAGACTGCCAACCTGATCGTGAATATTTAAATAAAGTCCTAAAAGTCTGACCTCTTTAGAGGCGCTAGCGCTTCTGTATTTAATTATATAAAATCTTACTAAAACGTATTTCGTTGTTTTTGACTTTTGACGTTGGTCTAGTGGTTAGTGATCCTGACTGCTGAGGCAGTGGTCGTGGGTTCGATTCCCACTCAGGACAAATAATTGTGTGATGAGCACGATCAGTTGTTCTGTGTCTGGGGGTAATTTATCAATAATATGTATGTATTTACTAATATATAAGTATGTTTAACATCAGTCTGGTTACCATAGTACAGGCTCTGTTGTTTGGGATCATGGTTGTTATAGTAGTTTGGGATCATAGTTGGGGTCATGGTTTTCAGATAGGGCGAATTTTTTTGGACAAAATAGTTGCAATTCCAGTGTTTGAATTGTGCCCGATATATAGCTACAGGCCCGTCAGGTACCTATTACATGCGATTTAACTGAGGCTATGGACAAAATCACAATTACAACGAGAAAGCAATTGCCATACAAAAATCATTTTGAGGTTTCTTCAAATCCGTTCTAAACATAGAAACAACATTAGCGATATTGGGTATGAAATTCCAACGAAGGTATTATTAGGTATATTTTACACTTTCAGAGTTTCACAAATTACCACTCAAGTTCAATTACTTTTCATTGAAATGTTAATGTAAATGTTAATGTAATTTAACTTGCTTTCTCTACACTTTTTTGTTCATCGAAACGTTCGATGAACGATTCGGGAAAACAATATTGTATCATACCCATACCTAACAAATATAAATGCGATTAAGTCCCAATGTATACCTTATACATAGCCTCGTATTGCTTACTTAACACTAAGGGCTAAGTACAAAACATCTATTATAACTTAAAAATACAGCTAGATAAGTCAACTACTTTTCTTAGACGACTCAGGACATTGTATGTGTTCTTAATCTATTTAAAGTAATAATGCAACCCTATAGTAGCATAATACTAATCTTTAAACATATGTATTATATGTATATACCTCATAGCGTTTATAAAGCCTTTGGTTTTGTACAGCAGAGTTTAAATACTCCAGTTTACGAATGTTTTTCGTTTGTGAATACGTGCGTAAAAGTTATGACGTGAGAAATTCAGAGATTGCTTTATGTGTGAAACGTTAGTAAGTTTTAAATTTCGTTATTTTCCACATAAATTTACGCTTTGATCTTTAATTGGGAATAAGTTTTTGGGCTTTACAAACAATTTTGTTTAAGTTAGGGTTGCTATTAAACAACCAACCTCAAGGTTTTATTGAGATTTACGCCATCTTGAAAAATCCCGTCAAATCTCTAAAGTAAAAACAAATTTAGAAAGGTAATGAAGGCGAATGAAAGATTTTAAAGTTTCACTACTTTCACTCAACCTGATATTTTCTTATCAAATGTATCGGAGTCTTTAAACGGAATAGAAATTTTTAACAGCAATAATAACTATGTAATGGCCTTCCAGGTCAATAGGGACGAAGCGAGGAAAGTTTTGCAAAATAAACATAACAATTTGATGGCATTAAGCTTTATTATTATTACCAATAAACCATAGCAATGAGTATGTTAAGAAAATTACATCTTGAAATAAAAGTGACCATTTCTTTTGGTTGAGAAGCGTATTGGTTTGGGAATGCGTTCAATGACGTAAAAAAATCGATCCTTTTTAGACCATTCACGTTGAACACAGATAAGATATTTAGCGATAACAAAAACCTGTTTGAATTAAGGAAGAAAAAATATTTACACCACACCTCACTTGATTTGGGCAGTAACGAGGATCCTGTAAGTTTGTATGAGTTCAGTCTTAGTCGTAACAAAAGCAGTATAAGATAGTTCCGAGCTATAACAACTTTTGACAAGCTTATAGCGGCACGGCCCTATGGAACTAGCTCCGGTTCCGTAATTGTCATTGTCCAGTCCTTTTTTTGGTTATTAAAGTGAGGAATCTCGTTTAAAATAATCATCAATATGGCTAAATTGCTAATCAACCAGTCAGCCACCTAACCATTATAAGTCTTATCTCGAATACCCCATAAGTCGACTAGATAATGTGCTGTAACATTTTAGTAAAATTGGTGTTGTACCTCGATACAAGGGTCGTTTTTAATTTTATAAACTAATCTAGATAGAATAGATTTAGTTGCATGAGAGCATTTAGTACCCAAAAATAAGTGTCGAACATATTTCAATGATACAACGGTTTTGTAAAAAATAATTCTTTAAAAAAAAACCGACTTCAACAAAAAAAACTATTCCATAAAAGACTTATATATGGTTTTCTCATGGATGCCATTGTCAGAACTGGACCAAATTGAAATGGGACCACACGGGAAGCACCAACTTTCAAATAAAAAAATAATCATCAAAATCGGTTCACTCAGTCGAAAGTTCTGAGGTAACAAACATAAAAAAAAGACATACAGTCGAATTGAGAACCTCCTCCTCCTTTTTTGAAGTCGGTTAAAAAAACAGTCAGTCGTAGGACTGCACGTCAGAAGTGAAAACATAACGTCATAATGTATTTGCATATACATACACACACACACACATCTGTATATATATAATTAGGTTAAAAATTAAAAGTAGGTAACAACATACCTAATTGCATATACATAGGGTACACTGGAAGTTCTGCGCTCCTGGCCGCTCATAAATGTTTGAATTTCGAGTGTTATATTTTTTTTAATACCGGAAACTCGGCTCCGTCTTACGAATTTTCAATCAGGGTCACGTGTCCTGACGCGAGTTTAACATTTTTTACCCATCCCAAAAAGTGCACAACGCCGCTAAAGAAGTTTTCAATAATAAAAATGAAAATTATATTCTAAGATGCAATGGTTTGGAAAACCTAGGAGAAAACAGATAATTTGAATATAACCAAATATGTTTCGTGGGGACCAATAATAATAACTGTCGAAAAATGAAAAACGACTCATGTGTCAAGTTATTACAACACTGATTTTACTAAAATAAACTATAAAAATGTTACAGCATATCCGGCATATCAATAACTGTAAGCTGACATTAACGAGATGGTTAAATTAATGATTTGAATAGAATCACAGTACCTTATTACGTTAATAGAAACTAAAAAGATTTTGGTTTAAACGCCAAATATATTTAAGATAACATTTTATTGACTAAGGTTTTTAATTGGCATATAATGATCTCATCAAAAAAAATATTTTAATAGAAATTGCAAGCATAACTTTGATGTTAGTTTGTTCCCAAAATCAATCAATCTGTTTAAAAAAAAAACAACAATGTTTTTTCTGATATGTAGACGTCTGTACTTATATTATTGCGGTATTTCCGGACCGATACGACCTTCAAACCTTCAAGAAAAGAGCGTACTCCTATCTCAAAGGCCGGCAACGCACATGTGACTCTAGAATTGCAGGTGTCCATGGGCAACGGTAGTCACTTACTATCAGGTGACCCGTCTGCTCGTTGCCCCCTATAATATATAAAAAAAAAATATTCCGTAAACAATTTAAAAGCTGTATTGTTCTCGAGTAACCGATCGTGAGGTTATAGTTATATAAATGTACTTGTACTTACAATTTGTTACAATGTTACTTACAATTATACACAAAAACACATATATTACACAAAATCTAATAACCGGCTTGACCCGGGAATCGAACCTGGTACCCCACCGTTTCGTCATAAGACCAGTGAGTTTAACAAGTAATATAAAAATACAGCAAATTTATAAGCATCCAAGTTATAAGCGCAATAAATATAAGAAAGTTCTACTAATAAATTGCATATCATACTGTGTACAGTAAAATAAACTCAGGCTTATGATTCCCCGCTTGAAATTACGCATAATTAAGTAGGTAGGTTCTGCGTATGCCTGGCAATGTAAACATAACCAAATGTACCTACTCCATTATATTTTAAACACTTCATTACATAATCAGCAGGGGCTTTCATGCTGCGCTGTTTATAGAACAAACATGTGACAATACTTAGCGCTTTGCGTAGAAAGTGCTTTTTGTTTCATACTTTTTTTTGGGGTTCCTTTTTTAAATATTATTTAAAAAAGGAATGCATTAATTTTGTTTCTTTTTGGGATCAAAATCTATACGTAATTGGTGAACAAAACAGCTCATAAAATAATTTCTGAATCTGATATTTGTCCACAAAACTGAAGATACAAGAACCTATAAAAAATGTTGATTCTGAATTTTTATACCACGAAGGTCATAAACAGTCACATTTGCCCATGGGCGTTTGATAACACCATTCGTGTCACGGCCTTATAAATATCTTTTGATGGCCTTTTCGCTGAACTCTATGCTGTAGACCTTAGAGGTATTTATAGCAGGTAATTTTATAAACTTCCTTTCATACCCTACAGTACACAACACTTGGTTTTCAAGTATCAGGGGTAACCCCTGCCGGTGGCGAGTAGTGAAGAAGTAATCACTGATATCATCGCGAACCGCAAACAATTACTAAGATCACAAACGATTGGAATATCCAATATACATAAGGAGGTGGAAGCTTCCCTGAGACTCAACACTTTTTCTCTGCAAGGAGTCGAAAAGCTTAATTTGGTATCTAAGAATCAGCTTTTGCTTCACAGTTTCGCCTTTACCTAATGTAAATACCTGGAATCTCAACGTCAGAAATCCTAGTACTCTTTAAAAAGGAGTATCTTGGACATATGCAGAACGCCTTGGTTAAAATGGACTAAATTTTGTCTTCCCCAGTCTATTATTTTTGTAAGATAAGATCGTTTAAATTCTGAAACAAAGTGTTTATGGTTTTCCTTCACTGTGGACTGATGGATGTTTATGACCCACGTATTTATTGAGTGTCCTCACTGTTCTGTATACTGTAAGCAATGGGATGTTGTTGACAACCACCTAAAACAGTAACAGTGAATAAATAAATGTACAGCATGTTATTGAAAGCAGGATAAACAGTTTTGGTGACAGCATGAAGTCTTTAGCTACCCTAACGTCTATATTTTTACTACGCTCTTCGATATGAGCTGGTCAGTGGATCTGATCGACTGCCAATTTTACGCACTGGTTGCACATATTCAGCTTCCACGAACAGATTTGTATTGTAAAGTTTTAAAGCGTAAAAAGGCACGTACTGGTTCCAATTCAGCTGTTAGTATAGCGTTTAGCCTGTTTGGTTTATGAACAGCTAGAATGATTAACCCCTATTGATTGATGTACAACATCTAACGACCACACCACATAATGGTACAATATGGTAGGAGGTAACTAACTGTACCTAAGTACAGTTAAATTGCCATTATGTTGTCGGAAAAGTAGTAGGCATGTCTGGCAAAAGTTTTTTTCGGACGCTTTAGTGAAAGACAAGAAAGCACTGCTCCCAAGGGAATAGCTCAGCAGTCCCTTGAAAATTGTGACGACAAAAACGAATTTAACTAATTTTTGGTATTCTGAAGCCTTTAAAAAGCCTTTAATTGTCATGTTTCTCTTTATTTTTCTTTTTTTTACTTTGAAAAGCTTACAACAATATTACAAGCTCCCGTATTGGACTACTATCTTACTTTTAATAAACACTTTTAAAAAATAGCACCTTGGTAGCAAAAGAAAAAAAGGTTGGTGGTAAATGATGTATCTTAAATTAGATCGTTAACACAATATTAACAATTTGAGAAACAGCAACATAAGGCCTGATCTAGTTGCAAGCTGCATGGAGTTTAAATGAATGTTGTTGGGCACAATTCAAATATGTCATAATTTAAGTGTGACAAACCAAATTAATCCAAATCATGTCCAAATTGTATCAAAGCTAAAGGGAGAAAAGGCAAAATAAGTTCCGTGAACCAGTGACGTACTCTGATAGGTGATTTCATCACGAGTCACGCATAATCCCGGCCGACCGACGAGAAACGAGCATTGCCCAGAAGCGATGAGCTGTTGCCGTCTCCATGCCAAGAAAATTTTGCTAAAATGATCAATATTTTAGTAACAATTCTTCTGATTTACTTAACAAAAATCAATATTTAAGGTTAACTGAGAGGTGTAGCCTATACTGTTCCTCATGATTCCGGCTATCATACATACAGAATTTTTCAAGTCCGACTGGTAGTTCCAGAGATTAACGCGTTTAAACAAACAAACAAAAAACTCTTCAGCTGTATTAACCGACGAAAAAAAAGGAGGTTCTTAATTCGACTGTATATACATGTTTCTTTTTATGTATGTTCAGCCCTCTCTCCGGTATTTATACCGATTACCAATTTTGATTATTTTTTTTTGTTAGATAAGGTATACCTCAAGGGTGGTCCCATGTCAAGGAAGTGAGAATCTGATGATGGGATCCTGATAAAATTGAGAGAAAACCTCGAAAATTGTAGGAACGAATCGTGTTTCTGTTTAGTTTTCATTACTTTATCAGGTATTTGCGTTCAGAAATCATCACATCATGTAGCTGAGCTGATGATGAAAAAAAATCATCAAATAAAAATCTTTTTAACAAAAAATTAAACCGACGAAAATAACTAAAAAGCAAGAAATAAATAAACCTCTTAAGTCTTGAGCTTATTTACATAAACTATCAAATTCTATATAAATTTATTTTGATATATTCTTATAGAGTATAATTGTTCAGTTTTTGTAACACATTGTTGGCGAAAAAGCAGGGCTCTCCCACGACAATGACGATGCTTAAATTGAGGTTAACAACATGATTCTTAAGTGATTTAATATTATTGATCTTTCACTACTCAGGGTTATTTTTTAAATAGTCGCATGAGTTAAATTAAATTACTATTCTTGTTAACACCTCAAACACGTGCATGCTTGTGTTCGGAGTGTTATTCCGTCAGAACTGTACTGGATCTTTTTCGAACCCGCTAGCAGTAGATCGCAATTCCAATGTTTTGGTTATTAAGCTACCTGCGCTTGTAATGTGGTTTAATAATGTCCAGACTTCTTGATGTAGAATGTATATTCATATTTCGTAGCAGTTCCAAATACATTAATGTTTAAACGACGTTGTCCATTGTAAAAGGCGAACGCTCACCAATTCGTATGCAGTTACTAGAGTTCAAACTTCGTCTTGAACTAATTTTCTGTTCTTGAGTTTTGGTTAAGTTTCTGTAATATGACCCAACAGTCAGGTATTATAAGTTATATTAACTAAATACACTGACGAAAAAAAACAGTAGAATAGATTAGAATAGAAATAAACTTTATTGTACATCGATTACAAATGAATAACAAAGAAATCGCAGAGACAATATGTACTATAGGCGGCCTTATCACTAAAAGCAATTTCTTATAGGCAACCTTTGGATGTACAAAGACGAAAGAAAATAAAAGAAATAATGGGTAGTTTTTGGTATCGAAGTCAAAGTCAATTTTTATTTATTCATCATCCTCCGCGCCTTTTCTCAACTAAGTTGGGGTCGGCTTTCAGTCTAACTACGATACGGCCGAACTTTGATATTTTACGTGAATCGACTGCCATCAGACCTCCACAACCCAAGTACTAGGCGATATCGATATTCTGTAGTTAGCTGTAGTAGTCAAATTTCTTTATTATTTCATAGAATTCCTTGAAACACAATGTCACCGCAAAGTAGGTGTAGGTTGCTTTGTCGAAAGTAAAACAAATAATATATTAAATAAATACTACTGTGTTGTCAATAGGTAAGAGCCTTGTAAGAAGAAATCGGGTAAACAAACTCACAGACACTTTTTGAAACCAGATAGTTACAATTTTTTGTGAAATAATGTAATACAGCACTGTTTTATCGTGCGCTAATGTTATTAAAATTCAAAGCAAACTAAATTAAGCATTGAAAGTATGGATACTGAAAACTAAACATAATAAAATTAAACTAAGACAAAAAATACATAAAACACAGAAGATTGGAAACATATAAGTTAAATTTCTATTTAGTAATTGAAATAGCCTTTTGGTGATGAGGTGGAAGATCCTCATGGATGTCCTCCGCCCTTTGGGAGGCGAAGGGGTCTGTCGGACTAAGCCCCGGTGTTCCGCTACTTGCCTATGATCGGGGGAGCGAGAATCGACATTGCATTTTTCCGCAACCTCCGATAGGCATTGACCCGTCTCACCCTAGACGGGTCCCGTCACCCGGTGCGAATATCACCCGTCGGCCGCACTCTTCTGAGAGCGCAGGCATCAAGTTGTAATTATCCTTCATAAATATTCATAATTCATAAATTCATCGGCAAAAATCTTTGAGAATGGATTTCTGAGATAGGAGGACTAACTACATACAAGTTTGTAAGCTTACGGAGCTCACGGTGCGCGAGTCGGACTCGCACTTGCCCTGTTTTTTTATGTGGAAGTTCAATTTCAAGTTTGATGATACAAGCTAAAATACGTCCTATTGTGAGTTAATGATAGTCTTTATTTTCTTATTGTGAATTTTCATATTTCATCTTGGAGACTTTTTTTTCAATGGCCCCGAATAAATGGACTGTTACAAATATTATCTTACCTTTGACTGTTTTTTGCCCCGTTACATTACTTGATGTTTATGTTTCCGTATGATTGTAAGGTCGTCCGGAGGTTGGAGCCTAGGTCGATTCGAAATTTTTATTGATGTTTTTGTAGTAAATAAGTCTAGAAATGTATCCGGTAGAGGATAACAGGCTCATGGGGACGAGTCTAAGTAAAGTAGGGACTTCGTTTGACCAAAAATGCTAAAGTGCATCGAGGATTCATAAGTATATGAAAAATAGGGACTTTACAAACATACAAACAACGGACACAAAGAACACCCAGACTCGGGCTGGAATCGAAACCACGACCTATGGCGTAGCAGTCAGGGTCAGTAAATACTAGGCCAACAGGCCAGTCAAACAATATAATACAATAATAAAATACAATATAATAATACCACTCATTAAGAAACCTTATCGTCAAGTACTTAAACATGTTAAATTTTACAAACACTGGGCTCTATTGTGTAATAGGAGAATCTACTTTAAGTAGAAAAAGATGCCAAGGCCACTCCACAACCGAGCAGCAAAGTCGTTTTCTTTGCTCTACAATTAGACTAAATAAAATTGCATTCCTCCAGAAATTTTCCAAGACAATGTCAAGTCCGAATAATCACTACAATTAGTGCATGATCACATAAATGACGCATGACAATAAATCGACCCTCTCGTCATAAATATGTAATGCAAGAAGAACCAGCCTAAGATGTGACCACAAACTTGACAGATAAAGTCTGTCAAGTTTGAGTGTGCATGACGACCCTTGCTTATAGTACTCAAAAACCTATGAAGTGTCAAATTCAAAATCGAATTATTTATTTGTTTTAAATGGGGTAGTACATAATGTGGTATTAAAAGTGGCGAACAGGTAAATTTTACCCAAAAAAAATTGCATGTAAATTTAACATATTAAAATAAATTATATTATAGTCATCATTGTATCACATTGCTATTTTGTATCATGTTGCTGTAAGTTAAACTTAACTTTACCACTGACAAGAGCTTTTAATATGTACATTTACAATTGCTCGATGTTTAATTTCGAAATACGACACAAGATATGTTCACACACTGATCAAATATTCGACATCATTGTACACATACACATGTACATAGAATACTAATGTTGTGTACACTAAAATACATGGTACAACATAGTCAATAGAATTGCGTGACTCACACAACTCTGAAACTACTTTTAAATAAAAATGTGTGGAAATAAACTACATTCGCTTTCGCATAATTTTGAAGCAAATTTAAACATTTTAATCGTTTAAACTATTTTTTTTTGTAATTTGGGTAAATGAGCAGTAACAAAATACAGAGTATGTATACAGTTTTCTTACAAATGTAACTTTTTTTTTTTTGTAATGTGTTGGAAGATCCTCATGGATGTCCTCCGCCCTTGGGGGTTGGGCTGAAGGGGTCTGTCGGACTCTTACCGACTAAGAACCACCCCGGTGTTCCACTGCTTGCCCATGATCGGGGGAGCGAGAATCGCCATTGCATTCTTCCGCAACCCCCGACAGGCATTGGCCCGTCTCACCCAAAACGGGTCTCGTCACCCGGTGCGACCGCCACCCCTCGGTCGCACTCCTCTGAGATGCGCTCTGCCTCTCGGGCCTGTATCTGTTCGGACGACGACTTCCCCAAAAGTTCGTCGACCGCAGGCCGGTTCCTACGGTGGCCGGAGATCATTGAATGCCCTTCGGCGCCCGGTGCGTCTACTCCGGGCAGGGAGAGCTGTACTTCGCTCTCTCTCCCGTTCGGCCGCCTCCTTTGCGGACGCATCACCTCCTCGCAGAAGGCGGCGACGGCGTTCCATGCACTCTCGCTCCGGACCATGGACAGAACCACGACCGGCAGCGAGAGATACAAATGTAACTTAATTAATGTGTCACTAACACACACATTTACCACAATTTGACTAAAATTTGCGCCAGAACTAAGAATGTGCAAGGGGGATTTCTTTTTTTTAAATTTATTTACCATTTTGTTTATTGTTATTATTTTATTTATTTATTTATATTGTACATAAATTAGACATGAGGATTTAGATTACTCTATCGCTTTGGAAGGTCATATTGGCAATTAATGTTCATTACCCTTTGGCTAGAATGTTTTATAGTCACTTCAAACTTGCACTAAATAGGAAAAAGTTTAGTCACTCGCTTTCTAAATCTTATTCAAATAAAAACAAGCATTCGCATCCCGCGCGTTTTTCAGAACCTCTTCTCAAAAGAAAACTTCTCCCTACAAGACCCAGGAGATTGGCATCTACAGGATCAAAATACCTGCATGCTGTCTAAGCATAATTTGGAATTTTAGTTAACTTGGTCAGCAAGTTCAAGGACAGTGTAGGGTAGAAAGAAAGAAAGAAAGAAAAATATTTTATTTGCATCTTTTACAAGTTAACAGAATAAACATACGTTTTAACAATTGGTAAAGAAGATCAAATAGGGTACCTGCGTCTACCTAGCGTACCTGCGTAGGGTAGCGAGATCTTCTTGCTTTTCTAATAATCATACACGGCCACGCGCAACAGAAACTGGTCAAATTCTATCTATAGGAAGTATCCCGTGTGCTGATACTATGCCACGCACACTACGCATCGGACAAGGTGTATCAAGTCGTACAGCACATGTAACGATGACTGCATTTATCCTTGATCCGTTCATCGGAACTGTAGAACGAAAAGTAACGTTCAGTAATGTACCGCTAACGGAACTGCAATCGATATTACGATGGTTTACATAGCTTTGAACTTGAACTTAAGTTTAAGCCGTTATTTTTTTACTGTAGCTATATATTGTTTTAGATTTTTGTGCTTTTATAGTTTACTAATGCACACTCGTGTAAAATGCTCGTACATTTTACTTGATGATATTTATTCTATTTTCAACACATGTTTTCATAGCTTTTTGGACAAGTTTCCAGTGATAACTTTTCCTTCAGGCACTCTAGCTGCTCCCAAGCATAATTTTGTATAATATATTATAACAACAACAATCCCATCTTTTTTATAACTGCCCTCAGATGGGAATTCAAAGTTTCGAAAGTCAGAAAAAAGAATATTGACATTCATTACGTAACATTACGATTACATAATGCACACTGTTACTGCGTACCCTCCCTGGCCATTTCTAGTATGTCTTTTAGCCTAAAAACGCAAGCTAAATATTACAAAGATACGTCGACGAAAAGAGGAGAAAGCTCGAATTTTGTTATAATTTGGTGCTCAGAAAGCGAAGTCCTTCATATAGTCCCAACTTGGTTGCAGGTATTTCGAGTAAATAAATACCGCTAATACCTTTATTTATATGTAAGGAGACTCTGTAGTAACATTTTTTAGGACACAAAATCTTGGAATCCGTTGTCGAATCATTGGAATCTACGGTAGAGGAAATTAACAATTTCTGCAATCCTAAGACTGTTTAGCAATTTCGATGATTTTTAGGGAGGCTGAATTTTTAGACGCAATTTTTGTCTTACTCTGCAAAAATGAAAGGCTCTTTGAACGTAATGAATACAGGCTTTGTAAAAGAATGTAATTTTACTGAGCTGTCTTTTACAATGTACTTTTTTTTTGTCTTTTCTTCTTTCTTTTTAATTTAAACTAATTCATTTTCGTGTTTCTTAAATACATAGTAAAGTAGTAAAGAGTATCTCTTATACTTTACTTTATAAATATCAACTACATCATCCTTATTCTTCGCGCTTTTTCCCAACTAAGTCGGCTTTCAGTCTAACTAAGATACGGCCGAACTTTGATATATACGTGAAGCGACTGCCTTCAGACCTCCAAAATCCAAGTACTAGGCGATATTGGTTCTGTAGTTAGTTATTGATGTTTTCTTATGTATGTTAATGAGAAACATCTGAATCATTGATAAACTCAAGGAGAATTTTGCCAGCCGACCCGATAACTAAATTTCTTGCAAACAATCCATACTAACACCCCATGCTAATTTGCAGTCAAACCGAGGAGAGCGTGTAATTGTTGCGCTCATGTGTGTTTGTATACTGTTCAGAGATTCGTTTCAAAGGAATACGTTGCTATGAGCCAAATTTACGATCTTGTAATGTTTTGGTTAGAATTACGACAACATCATGTCATGTCGTAAAATTGTTCTGCGAAATTTATATTTACATGTATTTAAAACTCACGCAAGACAGCCTTTTAGTTGTAGGAGTCTCCTGTTACTGTAGGAAGAGTTCGTAAACGTTTTAGCGTTAAAAATGACAAGCTACTTTAAACCATAATTATATATTTAAAGATAAGCTCATGTGGTATTTAAATAAGTTAATATTTTTATGGTTTTCTAAACGTTGCATTGACCAAACTGACTTACTATATTGCATATAGTTTTACTTGTACTTGTAATCGACCTCTAAAAAGGAGGAGGTTCTATGTTCGGCTGTATGTATTTTTTTATATATGTTCACCAATATTTCCGTCATGTGTGGACCGATTTCAATTTTTTTTTTTTGAGATTTGCGGAACTGATGATATCTGAAAAAAAACGAGGGTTACCTTCAGAAATGAAGGACAGATGTAGTGTTTGTTGATTTTTTTTTAATTAAGCAACATTGACGTTTAAAGTGACTGGCCTGTAGGTCTAGTGGTTAGTGACCCTGATCGCTATGCTTATAGGTCGTGGGTTCGATTCCCACCTGCGTCTGGGTGTTCTTTGTGTCCGTTGTTTCTATGTTTGTAAAGTCCCCCGCGACACAGGAGTCATTCCTAATGCGGGAGGTGTCTTTTTAAGAAAAAAAAAAGTAAAGAATGTAAATTAGACATGAAATGACGAGTTCGGAGACGAAGACGATAGTCAAAATTGAAATCACATAATGTATATTTGTTGTAAACACTTTTAAAAAATAGCTAAACCGACTTCAAAAAACACTAAAAAAGGGCACAGAAAAGTGAACAATAATCGATATCAAAATTAATTGAAAAGACTACATACATGTGACACTTTTAAAATAATAGGTAACATTATAAAGGCACTAGGTACCTACTGGTCTGTTTAAAGTTGATGCGGTCCGCCAGGCATGATCATTTAATTCTGGTCGGACGATTCTGCTTTTGTATTACAGGGACACAATACCCGTTTATCTACTGATGTAATAATAATAGATGGAAACCGTGTACTTCGAACGTAACTCCAGATTACATCCAAACAAATTGTCTCTTTTATATCACTAGGACTCAATAGGTACTCATGATTGTATTCGCAGAACGTTCGGAAGCGCTGAGTGGACGGCTGTCAAAATCAGCGTCGGAGCTGTCATGCGCGCCTGTCGCTGCGTCACCGCCGCGAGCTTGTTCCGCTCACCACCACGCCCCTCTCTCAGTCGTGCATCGGACACAGCACTTCTTTACTAATTTAAAGGTGAGTAATATCTTTTGGGGTAAAAAAGATTAGAAAAACTAAAATTAACAATGATGTAATAGGGAATCGAATTAAAAAGTAAATAAAAGTTCCACTATCCACCTCCTGGCTCTGTCGAGACCCTCCACGCCTTGTTGCACTTGTGTTATATTAAACTCATCAAACGAATCATTATGAGCCCAAATTCGATGGCTGATGGATTTACTAACAGCCCAGTGCAGTCCACACCTTGCTCCGTCATCAGATGCCAAATTGCCAACTCCAAGACGCTAAATTATAGATATGGTATGGAATTGTATATATAGCTCAGGAGTGAGATGGGACTGTAGTTCTTTGAAAAAAACGTACTCTCGCACTCCCATGCCCTCCGTCAGTGGCGGCCCTACGCCGGTGCGAGCGGTGCGGCCGTACTGGGTGCCATCATGTGGGGGCGCCGAAATCAACCGGCTGGGTACTGGGTAATACAATACACTCCGGTCTCATTCATGAATGCCACGAAATGCTGGAAGTCCAACCAACGAAATCCGCCACTCCATTTCAAAGGCATAACATTTTTTTTCACACGCGAGCGGCAGCGACGATAAGCTGGCAAAGAAGGTATCTACAATATTAGTGGCGGGTCCAACTACATTGCGGCCACTTCGCTTTTGGATAAGGCATCGGACTCATGAAGCGCATACCGGTTGTTAAAACCAGCTTAAAATCAAAAACTATCTAACGATCCTTATTAAATGTAATCAGAAATAACACACCAGAGAGTGGACCTACATTAGTTACTTTACTTTTACGTCAGTTTATATTACAGACAATTGCTAGATACATCTGACTAATTTCTAAATTATTTATATATATATCTCTTTGTATTAGATAAGTATTAGTTATTCATTTTTAAAACGATAAAACTGTTTATTTATTCTGTTAAACACTGTCTTTAGTTCATAAACAGTAACGGATATAACTGTATTTTTAATTTCGTTAATGCAATGCCATACAGACTCATTTTTAGTGAATGATTACAGGAGATCTTGATAGATCGAGATAGATAACGTTAAATAACGGGAACCTGTACCAAGACATTACAAGTCCCTTTTTTGTAGTTTTCTTTTATTTTATTGGTAGTTATGAGCCCAAATTAAATTTTAAATTTTTTTTTTTTATTTGACCTAGCTAATTCGTGTTCATTTCCTTTTAAGGAATGTCCGAACTACTTTTTACCTGTCATTTATAGAACTATACTTTTATCAACCTAAGTGCTGCTAGCCATAATTAATTGCCATAGTAAAATACTAACATCGCGTGTTACTTACATCCAGACATGCAACAACGTTATTTGCACGACAACTCAAATATTACACGTCATATTTTTATTCGAAAAAGAATGGTAGCCGTCAGTAAAAAAAATTAAAAGTACCGGATAGGTATTTTTTTAAAGACAAGATTGAGTTTTTGGTAGGGCCTCTAACAGATGACTCGCAGTTTGCACTTAAAAATGTTCAACACAAAGTTAGGTATATGATACTAGCCTTGGATAGCATAAAACATAAATAGTTATAAAAACTGCGTATTGATACTAATACCAAAAAGTAAAGTACTACTCTGCGCTAAAACTATTTATTTCAAACATGTTATTTCTGCGAAGCGTGTATTGTTTAGAATGGTATCGAAGACTCGACGCTAAAACTTAAACCACTATTGGTTCCCAGAAAATTAATTATTTACAGAAACATGTCATTAATGTGAAAGGCGTATTATTTAATTCTGTATTAATGATGCCAATGCCAACTAGTAAACTAGTAACGTTTCAGGAGATCTAGTTATCAACAGGTACATTTTACTCGTATTTATGCGCAATGCCTATTCCAAATATGAATGTTGACATTGCTCGATTAATTAATTAATTATTAGATCGCCTGGCGGTCGAATTTCGAACGTTTTGAATGTCTTATTTTATTTCATAGACCAGGATAACATGAACTGTCATTGTAGACTTTTGTATCATGAGTTCATGACAGTTCAAAATATATACTGGATACTTTCTGTAGCCGTTTTTTTAGTTTGTGGTACATATTGTTTAAAAATAATTTTAGGTTTCTGTATTTGTTCAGATTTCTTCTATTATATAAATTTTACGTCATCTAAATTTCACATGCCTGACAAAATGATAATTTTGTATTACTATTTTAAACGAGCAATTCTTGTATGTATGTATTTATATTTCGGGTATCTTGGAAACAGCTCTAACGATTTTGATGAAATTTTTTTATGCAGATACAGTTTTGCTTTTTAAGTTCAACTGCATAAATATATACAAACACAATTTTACAAAAACAAAATGTAAAAAAAAAAGATAGTTTTACAAAAAGCTAGCGAGCGAAGCTCGATCTCCCAGGTACTTATCGGCAATTTCTTTTCTATGTAATTATTTTATATATCGATGTATTTTTCCTGCTTACTATGTAAGTAATTAATAAACTAAAATTCTCCAAAAAGTATTCTTTTTCGAATAAATGACTATTGAATAATTTATTATAAGCAAAGGCCAGTGTACAGCTGTAAGTCAGTCCCAAAGGCTAAAACGGAATCAACACAGAGATTACAATCACAAAAAAATAAATTGGAAAACTTTTCTCAAACAAAAAGAAAGTAATGCTCTAAACTCATGACAAAACTCGTACTAAAGTTTATTATTTACGATCTCGTGTCGTTTAGATTTCCAGCGACAATCTTTGTTGCTATATTTCATAGCTTGATAAAGCTGTTTTTTCATGTTTAGGTATTTTAGATTAACTAGTTCAGATTAGTAATACGGAATTAATATGTTTAAGAAAACTGTAAATGTCTTTAAAGATATTTGTATTAGAGTCAAGCAAAGATTTTGGATTCAGGTTTTGATAACGCATCTACTGAAGAACAAATCTAGCGTACAAGAAATTGATACAAAAGTGAAGAAGAGTAATACTAAGACACTGCGTGGCATATTCTATTATGGTAGCTTAATAATTACCACATACTATTAACAATATCTTGAGACACCTCACACACGGCCGTGTGACCCTCACAAACTAGGCAGAGCCTGTACTATGGTAAACAGACAGCTGATAAACATACTTATATATTACTAAATAAATGCTTTTTTTTTCACCCCACACATCCGTTTGATCCCAAACAAGGCCGAGCTTCTACTATAGTAACCCGACTGCTAATAATACTTATACATCACTAAATACATAACAGTCAGGATCACTAACCACCAGACCAACAGAACAGTCAAAAATGGGGTCAAACACCTTGTATGGTTGGTATTTCATTATGTTGTCTCTACAATTTTATGGTACTGGCTTTGTTTTTACGTGGTACAAAATTCCAGAGTGCCTGTGTGTATGCGTGCGTGCGTAAGTGCGTGCGTGCGTGCGTGCGTACGTGCGTGCGTGCGTAAGTGCGTGCGTGCGTGCGTGCGTACGTGCGTGCGTGTGTTGGTTGTGTATTTATGCCAGAGAGAGAGAGGGATAGAGGTGGCAATATGAAAACTGCAACAATAACTAGCTTCTCCTAAAATTAATCTCTTTGGCATGACACTCATGGTTTGGTCTCTCTGGTAATATTAACATTATAGTATGATTTTAATATATTACGGTACCCGCTAAGGATTGTTTAATCTTCCTTTACATTAATTTAGTTAGCAGCCGTTTTCCGTATGTTTTTTTTTTGTTAGGGAAGTTGGTGATTACCAAGTTACTTTAAACGTAAACTATAAAATTTATACAAAATACATGCATATAAAGCAGACAGAACATACCGGAGACAAATCTGGACAGTAAATAAACAAATCAATTGAGAACTGCTTGCATAAATTATGTCCTCGATCGTCAATTGCTACAGACACTCATAACCCACTTATTTACTGTTTAATTTTTCATGACCTTGCCTTGCATTATTACTTAAAGCCAATTTTCAACATACACAACTCCTATGAAGTTGAACTGCAACTCTATGGACAAAATAAAATATTGAAACCTAATTTTTGAATTCCATCAGACTATAATATACACACAAAGAACCGCTTAGAATAAATCTATATAAATAAAAATCAATATTTATATGTTTGTCCTCTATGTGTTCCGAAACCATTGATCAGATTGTCATGAAACTTTGAATAGCGAGTGTTCCTGGCCCTAAAAATCGATTAAAAAAAAATGGCATTGCAAAACATGATAGGTGTAGCTAGTTTATTTATGTTAAGAAAACACTAAACTTTCTATGCAAATAGGATAGCGACTATTGTAATCGGTCACCCATCCATGAACCAACTATTACAAGGTTGCTTAACTTTCCTGGTCGCTTAATCGATGCTGTCATTTTATTGGTTACAAATTATTCTCTTGTCAACGATCTGACGACAGTTCGACCGTTTCTTCAAGTGTGAGCGAGATAAGAAGTTTTATGTATTAGTTAGAATGCAAACAAAATACATACATTGTCATCTTTAATAGAAAATAAACACTGTATGACATAATATATGTAATTCTTTGCATACAGTACTCCCGTGACTCACACTCGAATCGTTCGTGTTAGTGTTTTTTATTGGTGAAAATCGTATTTAACAAAAACTTTTTGAAGTGAAAACTTCTTTAGGCACGTTGGGGACTTTCAGTATGACGGAAAAGCTCTGAACTCGCCTGACCGTAACGTTCAGATACATATATACAGATGTGTGTGAGTGTGTGTGTGTGTGTGTGTGTGTGTTTTCACTTCTAACGTGCAGTCCTACGACTAATAGTTTTTATCACCATCTATGGACTTACAAAATACTTGCTTTAAACCGTCCTAGACTTGAACATCTATGGTTGTTTGAAGTTAGTTCTTTTTCGTGGACGTTTTGTAATAAGGTCAAAGTGACTTAGCAGTCTGTTGTCTATTGATTTTAAAATTAGTACTTTTTATACCACGTCGGTGGTAAACAAGCATTCGGCCCGCCTGATGGTAAGCGGTAAGCGTAGCCTATGGACGCTAGCGGTTCCAGAAGACTCGCATGCGCGTTCCTGGCCCTTTAAAAACCTATAAAATCCATTCTTGAAGAACACTCCATTTTGCTCGTGAGAGACCCATACTTCGGCACGTATGGGCCGGCTCGACCGGAGTGATACCACGGCCTCACAGAAAACCGGCATTGAAGCAATGCTTGCATTGCTTTTCGCCGAGTGAGTGAGGTTACCGGAAGCCCTAACCCTTCCCTATCCCTCTCTTCCCCCACTTCCCCTAAAGGCCGGCAAAGCATTTGTGACTCTTGAGTTACAGGTGCCCATGAGCAGCGGTAGTCACTTACCATAAATTTTCTGTGAGGCCGTGGTATCACTCCGGTCGAGCCGGCCCATACGCGCCGAAGCATGGCTCCCCCACCGTTATAACTTTTAAACGGATAGTTTGTTTTTAAAAAATATTTTTTTAACTGCTTGCTAAGTCATGCTCTTTTAGTGATTTAAGTAAGTATTCCAATGTCAGATACAACCTGTATAAAAAAAACAGTCAGTCGTAGGACTGCCCGTCAGAAGTGAAAACATAACTTCACAATGTATTTGCATATACATACACACACACACATCTGTATAAATATAATTAGGTTAAAAATAAGAAATAGGTAATAACATATCTAAATTATACATTTTAGGGTAAATTATACAATTATAGGGTACACTGGAAGTTCTGCGCTCCACTCATAAATGTTTGAATTTCGAGTGTTATATTTTTTTTAATACAAGAAACTCGGCTCCGTCTTACGAATTTTCAATCAGGGTCACGTGTCCTGACGCGAGTTTAACATTTTTTACCCATCCCAAAAAGTGCACAACGCCGCTAAAGAAGTTTTCACTTCAATAAATGCTACTTGTAACGTATGCAATCATTTAAATTCATTTGATTCAGTTGAAGATTTATTCAGTTGGTACTAGACTGTTAGAAGATGCGCGAAGATTGCAGACAAAAATAATTAAAGAAATCTAAAGGCGCGTTGTAAATTAAATACTTAATCAGCACTCCAATCCATTAAAAATAACTTCTCTTCTTTGTGGTTATTGGTGATAGAATACATCTGTACAGTGTACAAGAAATGATTTTAGGAACAGTAACACAAAAGACACATCTTAATATGAAGTGTGCTCGTAGAAGCGTTTCATTATTCAACAAGAAGGATAAAGAAGCAAAAATTACGAAAAGGAAGTCCAGTTTATGGGTACGTATTTTAATTAAGTACTTACTAAGGTTTTTTTATACACAATTATACAGTATACTTAACTAAATGTGACTGGCCTGTTGGTCTAACTGGTTAGTGATCCCGACTGCTGCTGCGTAGGAATATCGCGATAAAACGTAGCCTATGTGTTAATCCAGGTCTCCAGCTATCTACATACCAAGTTTCATTGCAACCGGTTCAGTAGTTTATGCGTGAAAGAGTAACAAACATCCTTACACCCATACATCTTCACAAACTTTCACGTTTAAAATATTAGTTATAAGTATTTATAAACATGCAAAATTCTTAGTGCCCTTTATACTGTTCTAACCTTAATCATGAAATGGCGTTAGTTAATTAATTATAATTCCGCCTCCCACATGAGAGCTCAGTATTATGAAGTTTATGGAATTATTAATCAAATTAATTAGTTTGAGGGCCGTGCCATTTTATGGTAATAACTAATTGCAATACATTTTACTGATGGAAAGCTATGCTTTTATGTACCTATGTGTAATATATATCTATACTAATATTATAAAGCTGAAGAGTTTGTTTAATAGAAAAAAAAACTCGTCATTAAAAACATTTTTTTTAAATATATGAGACTCGGACACATTTTCCATACATTTTCGATCAGGGTCACGTGTCCTGTCGCGAGTTTAACGTTTTTTACCGATCTCAAAAAGTGCCCAACGCCGCTAAAGAAGTTTTCACTTCAATAAATACTACTTTTAACGTATGCAATCATTTAAATTCATTTGATTCAGTTGAAGATTTATTCAGTTGGTAAACTACTAACTACTAAAAAAACTAACAAAAAAAATATAACTAGTAAATTTTTCCATGTTCCTTTTTAACTTAATTTTAAACTTTCGCGTTCCGTGATATAATTACGTATTTATACGGGAATTAACGCGATCACGAAATAGGTTTTACATACCTCTGAATTGAGTTAGCGAGTGACCACGGCCAGTGCAACCTGGTCGAACCACATTCTCTCTAGTCCCTAAATCTTAGAAAGAAAATACTTTCTTATTTATATTCTCCCACTTATTTTACATTCTGTTCTCAAAGAATTCATCAAAGTAATTTGATCGTTATACGGCCTGGATATCCATTATTTAGTCTATGAAAGTAATGTATGTATATTACTGTAAAAAAAGGGCTGTTCCACTGCTCCCTACCAGCTATTACTCCTGGTGGGGACAAGTGGAATTGAAATTCTACTCATCCCAACTAGTGATGGTGTGTGGTAGGGAAGAGTGGAAATAAAATTCCACTTGTCCCCACCAGGAGTGACAGCTGGACTAGTGGAACAGCCCATAAAAATTACCGTTATTATTTTCAAGTTCTTTATTTTCTTTTTATTTTCAAACCAAACATTAAAATTATTTTGGGGATAGCAAAGTGTGACGTCACAAGTTGTTATTTCATACAAGTTTCAACAAAACTTACCGTTAAGGCTTTTATTAAGTGATTTGACTTAACATGTTTGCAATATTTTCATATTATGGAAAATTATATGATCATAATAAAAGGATGTAGTCTAATGCAAATATGTTACGCCGTTTCCAGGAAACCGGTAAACATACATACAAAACTATATAATGTTACTGTAAAAGCCCGAACAGCATTTACCGTGTCTCTGTGGTTAAAACCTAATATTTACCGTGAGGATGGTGGTAAAAGTCCGAAATTAACTATCATAGTTATCATACTAACCATTTCGGACTTTTACCAATAAGAGTTGGTAAATCTTAGGTTTCACTAGGTAATCTTAAAATTTACCGTAGTTCGGGGTTGTACTTATACAGGCTGTATCTGAAAAAGGAACACTT
Source organism: Euplagia quadripunctaria (assembly GCA_963859945.1). Classification (NCBI taxonomy): domain Eukaryota; kingdom Metazoa; phylum Arthropoda; class Insecta; order Lepidoptera; family Erebidae; genus Euplagia; species Euplagia quadripunctaria. The sequence continues at coordinate 11,010,675 of OY982583.1, forward strand.
ACTTAAATCACTGAAAGGACAAGACTATAGCATGCAGTTCCAAAAAGTCTTTTTTTAAATAAACTATCTGTTTACAAGTTATGACCATTTGAGTTTCCAAGTATTTTTACCTACGTTTCTCATAAAAGCAGTTGAAATGTGTAAGGTTAAAGATTTTTAATAAATAAAAATAAATTTAATTTTAGATAATTTAAATATAAAAGGTTTTAGTCAAATTAACACAGATGTTTTGAATAATTAAAATAAAATAATTAACCAACGAATTTTAATACGCAAGTGCACAAAAATGATACACGTGAATGATACACCACGTTGACTATGACGCATTTTCTGAAGGCTTCGTAGTACGCAGGCGCAAAGACATGTGCTAGCATACGAAGATTATAGGAAACACTGTATACTTGTATTCTGTCTCATTCTCCCGCAGGCTAAATTCTATTTATAAAAATGTTTGTTTCTTTTCAGTGTGACTTTTTCGTATCATCGAATTTTCAAATCACAACGATTCTAAACAAGTTTCACTTCAAAAATACGTACGATTTAAAATCTTTAACCACCTAGTTTTTGAGTTTTTTTCAAAAATATTTTTTGTGTATGCTAGAGTTTCTTTCAGTGATTTAAGTGTTCCATTGTCAGATACACCCTGTATATAACAAGACTGCTACGTATAAATCGTTTTCATCCAATTTGTCTCTCGTGTGTGATCAATAGTCACTCATTGATTGGACAGCCCGTGTTGATTGATGCGATCAGCGCTAACCGTTTCAATTATAACGCTTCAGTTTATACGAAGTTTTAAAAGCTTTTATTAGTACTACACTTGTACTGACAGTCTTAATGGCCTCTTTCTGTAATTTCCAGTCATGCTTAGTCAAACTAAGAGCCTTCATAATTGCATTACGTCCTACGTGTTTGATCTTTTTTTTATAATGTTGGCATTACTTCGTTGTAACGTGTTATAGAAAGTTATATAGTCTTATTTATGACAGCTTTTATTTTGGTGTAGGGGCAAACGAGTAGACGATTCACCTGATGGTAAATGACCACCTACGCCCATGGGCACCTGCAACTAAAGGTAGGATTAGGGGCCGAGAGGGGAAGGGCGGTAATAGGGGAGAGGCGGGAGAGGGAAGGGTTAGGGCTTCCGGTAACTTCACTCGCGCGGCGAAAAGCAATGCTTTCATTGCTTCACTACCGGTTGTCTGTGAGGCCGTGGTATCACACTGGTCGAGCCGGCCCATACGTTCCGAAGCATGGCTCTATTTGATAGTTATATTTGACTGATAAAATGTTGAGTCAGGCTGAAATAAAAATTTTTGTTTTTTTTTTTTTATTTAAATGAGCATTTATTGTGGTAAATGTACAAATATATCACCGTCTTGTCAGTTTTTATGTCAATTTCAATTTAACACATATCACAATTTACTGTTAATATTAATTACCCTTGGACTATAAATTTTAATGCCATCAACGCATTACGTACCTAAACTTAAGCATTTTGTTATAAATAAACGTTTTGTTAGATACACATAGTTACATAAATGTTTTGTAAAGAACTAAGTTGTTGCATAATTTTTTTTTTCTATTTATAAAAAAAAGATTACTAGTAACGTGGGACACACATTACTAGTAATCTCGTTAACCCCTCCAGCTAAGCTTAACGCTCGTGTTAGGAGTGGGTTCACGACGGTGGTGCACTGGGTGGAGTTCGAACCCGCAACCACTTGATCGCAAGTCCGACGCCTTAGCCATTACGCTACCGACGCTTTTATGCAATTAAAATGCTTTCATTGACTTGATGATATGATTATGTCGACAATCAAAAGAAGGTTGATCCAAAGTGCGGTGAAGAGGCTGCAGTATCTGCTATGTCATGTTGCCTTTGCACCTCGTCCTGGTGGAGTGGAGAAATATGTGCACACAGAATGAGAATCAGTCCAACCGCAACCACGATCGGCGCAATTCAGTCGAACCGCCGGGTAACCAAAAAGCGATAAATTAGCCAGTAAAATAATAAATTATTAGGTCCCAATTTACACATTTAATATGTAAACAGAATGAAATTTAGGCAAATGTATAACGGGCACGCCTGACTGCTGGTTGTTACCGACTCGTTGTGTGAATCTCACCCGTCTCACACTGACGATTCCTAGTTCTGTTACCTAGCTAATGTACCTATTTGCAACCCAGCTACTTATATTGTTTCACAATGTACCTCATTATTTTATTACCTACCAAAGTTGTTATAGACATTACTAAGTACTTACATACTATTGTGTAAGGATTATCTGTAAACAATATGTATTTTTCTGTAAGTAAATAAATAAATAAATAAATACCCTATCCTCCCGTCCATCCTGATGGACCATGTTCACTAGAAACAAGCATACATTGAAAATTTTAAATACACTCGATTGAAAAATCCCTTCAACGAATAAAAAAGAGCTGATGATCTTCGAAAGGCTGAACAGATTATCTTGAATTATGAATAAGAACACTCCTTTTTGGGTCGGGGGTTAAAAAAACTGCGACACGAGAATTGCAGTCTAAATACAGTCACGTACACCCTACAGAAGGTACGGTGGTTCTTCTTTAGTTGCACTGCTCAATAATCGCAACAAATATTTACAGTGCTAAACCTTCAACAAACTGAACCAGTTTTGATAAGTCGCAGCGGTTGAGCAGTTGACTGCCGCATCTGAGGTCACGGGTTCAATTTCCGGTAGATGTAAAAATTTGTATGCATAAATTTATCTATTTCCCTGGATATTTCTATGTATAATACGTAATTTTTACTTCTAATTACGTTCATCCTTGTTCTCGAACTGATAGTTCAAGTTATCCTTAGCTAAGATGTAAATATACCACAGAAAAAGAGATATTTTAGCAACTTCAAGTCTTATTAACAGTTCGTACGTTTAACAGTCTCGATGGCAACGCAGCCGCAGTCGCGAGAGATGTCCAGCTGGAACTATGTTCACGCTGGCTCCAGGGCCCGATTCCAGTGGCACCGAATATGCTGGCGATCAGAGCTCCGAGCACAGCACTCCCGCGCACTCCCCACGACATCGAATGAACAGAGGTAAGTGAATAATAGTGTGGGTTGGCAAGGAGATTGGCGTTGATTCTCGCGTGACAGTCACGTCATTTTCGTAATGTCAAAACTGAGAAAATTAAATGTCGAACTACCAAAAAAATTCTGGATTACGTCTGGTGAAAGATTATGCAATGTTTAAATGAAGGAAAAAAGAAAAAGTAACATATTTATTTTGCACTTATACAAACGCACAAAAGTTTTAACAAAAAATGTTAAATTGAATAAGTAGGTAGGTACAGATAAAGACCTCTGTATGAGCCAAAAATGATTGTTATCTCAGCATTGTGCTACTTCGTAAAAAGCAGCGCTGGTACGCTAACACCTGGAAGTGATAGACACGGACAGTGAGTGTCAAGTTCTCACAATGACAGAGAAAAGTAAAAGCAGAAACTAGAAGATACGATTGTGACAGTTCTATTTAATCTATGCCTCGGTGCCTCCGTACGTGGGGCTTTCAAAAGTTTTGAAATAAGACGCTAAGTATAGAAGCCGCAAGAAACTACTACTACTGATAATGCGTTACACATTCTAGTATTCTTGTCAACTTGTCCAACCAAACGAAACATTTCTTAGGTACTTTTGTTAGTAAATGAGAACTATTTATGTATGGATTAATTATTAGCAAAGTTAAGGGTTGATCAATTTCAAGATAGCCCATTCATTTACGACAACTTAATATTATTAAATTGCGACATGTTAAAACGGAGTAATCAGATAACATTAATGCTATCGAAATACGGAGAATTGCTAGAAAATAACAATGTCTTTAGTGTACTGGTACTGGATTTCACCCGCATTGAATTATATTTTTTACAAATAAGTCAAGCGGTTCTGAAAGGTAACGTAAAGATCAAAGATTAAACACAAAACTTGAACCCTTTCTTTATAATATAAGTACAGGCTATTAATCAAATAATATTTTTTTTTCAATAGTACCATCAAAACTGTACGAAAGTGTCCTGAACCTAATTTACAAAGTATTTCTTAAGCGTAATCTACACATATTAAAATGTGTAACTGGCCGATTTCTGTGCTTTGGAGATAATTAAAAACAAAACATAGTAGAGGGGTCTCAAAAACAATAGAAGACAAAACATTTTTTTTTTAATTGTTGTTTGTCTTACAAAAATTGCTGCACGACATTAGATGCGATTTTCACAGTTTTATTGTTAGTGGTCTAATTTTAAATTGATACTGCGATATTACTTGATACACCGCCTAGAAATCAGACATACTTAACTAATAATAATTGTTGACTTAATGAACGTATAATTTGTATCTTCGTGGGGCACTTATCAACATGAATGCTTGTACAGAAATTGCTGTGTAAAGACAAACATACTCACACGCACGCAGGCGCGCACGCGTACTCATACACTAATTATCTTCATGCGAAACACTGTGGTGGATTCTACGCGGCTGAATGACTAACCCAAAAACGATTTGTCTATAAAAATTGTTTTCATACCGCGCATACTCCCAGCATTCAATTTCCCCACCAATTTCACAATTTAAACAAGTGCAGTTTCCCGTAAGCGTATGTTTCGTCATGACCCTCATCAATTCCCAAGAACAAACGGTTCAAGTCGCCGTCATTGACATCTGGACGAATTGCTTTTCCCATGATCAACTTTATGTAGATTGCTCATAGGTCAGTAGCTAAGATAATTGGTTTATAATGACTCCTATAGGCAAAACATCAAATGTCGTATATAGAGAAACTAGCTGTGCCTGCGACTTCGTCCGCGTGGAATAGTGTATTTATATTGAATCAACAGCTTAAAAAATAAGTTTTAAGCTTCTAGCTCTAAATATGACGATACTTACACCCCTTTTCCGCATTAAAAAGTAGCCTATGTCCTTTCTCAGGCTCTAGACTATCTGTGTACCAAATTTCATTTAAATCGGTTCGGTAGTTTTGGCGTGAAAGGGCGACAGACAGACGGACAGACAGACAGACAGACAGAGTTACTTTCACATTTATAATATTAAATAATAAAAAAAAAAATACGGTAAGGATTGTTTAATTTTCGTATTTGCTTTAGAATAAAGCTATTTAGCTGCCAGTTTCTAGTTTATTCATACTTCAACTTTCTGTGCTAGAAAATATAAGGGTTCTTTGCCGTATAGCGATAGCTTCTGCTTCAATTTTTATATCCGGGTTTCCCCATAAACTTACTATACTACTAAACTCATGGTTTTTCCACTGAAAATTAGATTATTCTTGCTATAACAACAAGTTTTTGCCCTCTAATTATTCTTATGTTATAGATTACTACGTTATTTTTCGCCAGCGTTTCTAACCCAAAATTTGCTCTTAGTGTTCCTCTGGGGAACTCGGCATTTTTTTCTGTAAACAAATAGAGATTTGTTTTACCACATAACACGACACCTTTCTGCAACACTAGAAATCAAGATTAAGAGTAGTTTATATTTAGATTACGAGTAGTTTAGATTTAGATTACGAGTAGTTTATATTTAGATTACGAGTAGTTTATATTTAGATTACGAGTAGTTTATATTTCTGCGAGTATACAGAGTGTTATTTCTAAAACAATTGTGTGGTGTGGTAAACGTTTAGAAGCGTTATATGTAGCTGACAAATAGTTTTAGCTTGAAAAAAAATACTGTTAGGATTGGAGGACTGTACGTCAGAAGTGAAAACATAACTAACATATATATAATAAGATCTGTTACATATAATACATACACATATATGTATGTAAACATACACATACACACACGCACATACATCTGTATATTTGTATCTGAACGTGACGGTCACGCGAGATCAATGTTTTTCCCCATTCCAAAAGTACCCAATGTGCCTTTCATTCATATCAGCCCTCTCTCGTGTAAGATACTAGCCGTCCCCGCAGTTTCACCTGCATTTATAGTCACTGCTCCGCGACTATTGGTCGTAGCGTATCGCGCGTCGATGTTATTTACGGCCTCTACAATATGGCCCTAAAATATAACCACATATTCCTGTAACACCCTGTTTAATAACTAGACACTATATGTATTATGTGTGTGGATTAACTTTTTCCTCCTATGTACAAAGAAATAGATACCCACTTCTAAATACCACACACAAGGCACAAGCTAGTATATTCTCCAAATAGTCTCATTTCAGAGGCAAAATTGTTTCGATTTAGTCTACATATTAATGGTAAATGTACCTAGCCTATTAAGCTCCTATCCCGCACCAGCCGAGTCTTAGCTCCGCATTTAGCTTATAAATTTCACAAGATAAACGATTCGAGTGAAGAAAAGACTGCGTTGAATGTTTCTGTTATAGAAGACAATTAAGTTTTTACTATAAATACTTACCATTTTATTAATACTAGGTTTTTTTTTTAGATTTTAATGCCCAATATCAAGTTAATAACGTTATATTGACCTCGAAAAAAATTTATAGCGCTTAAAGAAAAAAAATTGAAATGACTTTCGAATGATGAGTACATAAAACAACATATTCATAAAAGTAACGACGTCCACCCGGATGGCGCCCGACGGCGATTAGACGAGGGGAAAATAGGGTCTAAAAACTGACATCCCTATGCTAATATAAAAATAAAAAAAAATTACGATAATAAAAAAAAAATCTAGCGACCCGCCCCGGCCTCGCACGGGTAGAAGAGACATCTTCAACAATCATAAAAAATACCTAAAATAGTCTTTCTGTAGCTCCATTGGGAGCAATTAGGTTATTTGCCAGAAAAAGTTTTATTGTAAAATATCCCGCAGTCGAAAACCATACAGCTAGCCAAGAACATTATATTGTTAACCGACTGCAAAAAAGGAGGAGAAAAGGAAACAGAGCAGTAGGTATCCTGTACCTTTATAATGTTACCTATTATTTTAAAAGTGTCACATGTATGTAGTCTTTCGAATAAGTTTGAAATTGATTATTTTTCACTTTTCAGTGCCCTTTTTAGGGCTCCGTATCTTGAAAGGAAAAGACGGAATCCTTATAAAATCACTTTGTTGTCCGTCCGTCCGTGGGTCTGTCTGTCTGTCAAGACCCTTTTTCTGAAGAACGCGTGGAGGTATCAAGCTGGAATGTATATCAAATACTCAAGTTTACTGTCCCTTGGAGCTGTGAAAAAAAACAAACTTCTAAGCCAACGCAATCAAAAGATACAGCCGTTTATGCCGCAAATTTCCGCAAATTTTCGACCCTCGCAAGAGAATCAAAACCTACAGGGCACTTCCCGTGAATACAGAATCTTGAAATTTGGTACGAAGCAACGTCTTATAGAATAGATAAAGGAAAAATTGCGAAACCGTATATTTTTAGTTACATCTTATAATAAAAATATATTATTTAAAAGTACTTTTTGAAGTCGGTTTAAATTTTTTAATAAAGTGTTTAAGAATTAACCATTTCCAAGCCTACCTGCCCATCTACCTACTACTTACGATTTATACGGCACCACATATATATAGGCATTTTAAAATTACGGAGTGGAACAACCGATAAACGTTAATAACTGTACTTGCATCAAAAATATTCAATTGAGATTGAGGATTATTAAAGAAAGTACAGACAACCTAGTAAAGATCGCAGGCCGTCGGTAGGTGCAGAGCGCTTCCAACCGGTCTTCTTGGAACTCATTAAGGGAGGCCTATGTCCAACAGTGGACGTCCTAGGCCTGAAATGATGATGATGATGAAAGAAAGTACTAATGTAGGTATTTAACAGAAACCGTTCTCTTATACTTCTGCTAGCAACCCGCCCCGGCTTCGCACGGGTAACAGACATCTTCAACAATCATCATCATATTTCAACCAATTTACACAAAACCTTAACAAATTATACACCTAAACCTCCCTCATGAATTACTCTGTCTATTGGTAAAAACCGCATTAAAAACCGATCAGTAGTTTTTCAGTTTATCGCGAACAGACAGACAGACAGACGCGGCGGGGGACTTTGTTTTATAATAGGTATGTAGTAATATGAAGTGATTAGAGGAATATAAATTCTGTTTTGGTTGGATAATAAATAAATATTTTTTCCATTTAATTTCAACGATATTCATATAATATCATTAAAACAGAAATCATCTACTCAGTGAATTAATTTACAGTATCTAGAGCGAAATGGTACTGAGAATAATTAATATCCCAGGAGTAATTCATTAACTACGTCATCTATATTTATTAGAGAACAGCAGTAATTTTGTGAATTTGATCCTTAAAATACTTTGGTTTTCAAAATTTCTTATCCTCTTTTTAATAAAACGGCGACCGTAAGTAAACTATTTTTGGTATAATTCTAACTGCATGATTACTGCGTTCATCGAGTTACATACCTACTCGAAATTTAATTTTTAACCGACTTCAAAAAAGGAGGAGGTTCTCAATTCGACTGCGTTTTTTTTTATGTTTGTTACCTCAGAAGTTTCGACTGGATGAACCGATTTTGATGATTCTTTTTTATTTGAAAGCTGGTGCTTCCTGTGTGGTACCATTTCAATGTCTTCTAGTTCTGACAAGTGCATCCATGAGAAAACCATATATAAGTCTTTTATGGAATAGTTTTTTTTTGTTGAAGTCTGTTTTTTTTTTGAAAGAATTATTATATAGGTACATATTATAAATCGTCCTCTGAGCCTTTCCCCAACCAAGTTGGGGTCGGCTTTCAGACTAACTACGAAACGGTCGAACTTCGATATTTTCCAATATCCAGGCGATTTCGAAGTTCTGTAGTTAGACACCAGGTTGTCGGACTTTTTTTAGGCCTCCAACAACCCGTAACGAATGCCACTAATGTTCGTATGGCAACCGGGACCGACGGTTTTACGTGCTCTCCTAGGCACAGAGGGGTCACAATGTGTTAATAATGGTCACCCATCTTAAACTGACCTGGCTAGTATTACTTAACCTTACAATGTGCTAACCTACTCGGTTACCACTTAACCACGAGACCCTCATAGAATTATAAATGGGGGAATATATATTTGCCGGGGTGCCAATCAAAATGTCGCCACTAGTATTTTTAATTAAACTAATATTAACGGACTTATTCTAACAAATTTCATTCACTTGTTATTAAAATAAATTATAATCCACTTTTTTTTTAATGATATATGGGGCAAACGAGCAGACGTGGTAACCTGATGGTAAATGACTACCGCCGCCCATGGGCACCTGTAATCAAGAGTCACAAGTGCGTTGCCGCCCTTTAAGGTGAGAATAGGGGAAGAGCGGGAAGACGGGAGAAGGGGATTAGAGAGGAGGAGAAGGGGGAGAGGGGAAGGGGGAGAATAGGGTAGAGGGCAGGGTTAGGGCCTCCGGTAATCTCACTCACGCGACGAAAAGCAATGCAAGTATTGTTTCACGGCCGGTTTTCTGTGAGGCCGTGGTATCGAGCGGAGTCGAGCTGGCTCATACATACCGAAGCATGGCTCTCCCACGTAAACTTCACAGCAATATGATGTAAAAGAACTTGAAAAGATGTGGTTGCATTTGCGCTCGGCCGCAATCTATTCGCAGCCGGGTGTAAACAGGTACTCTATTACATTTATATGTTCATGACGTGTATTCATTATTTCTATGTTAAATTAAACCTCATGAATATACGTCATAGACGTATAAATGCCCCAATAGTAACATAAGATAAGTACTGAAAAGAAATAAACTGCTTTTACAACAAAAACGAAAGAGTCATTAACATCGGTTGGCTTCACTTTCTCATTTTTTTCATTATTCAGGAAGCAAAAACACATTCGGTCGACTTGAAAAATCACACACAGTAATGGGCTAACCAATCCCTTAGGAGCATAATACCCTTAGCAACCCCGCAGACAGAAAAGAATTTGATAATTAAAAAATGCTCAAAGACACGTAAAAAGGAACGTAAAAACAAAAAAAAATCTTCTCTAATCATTGAGACTATTCCAATGAGCTTGAAACAGGTCTACTATAAGTTGGTGAGTAGTTGGGTATCCTGCTAATTCTAGATAATGCTGCAGCATCAGGTCCAAGATACCATGTTATTGTAATATCATAGAAGCCACAGAGTATAAAATTTCAAATCGATCAGACCAGTAGAAGTCCATCTCTTCAAGAATTAGAATAGGGCTGACGATCTTCAGGCGGCTGAATAGATTTTTTTTAAATTATAGCTGAGATCACTCTCGATCAAGTCACCTTTCAAACAAAACAATTAAATCAAAATCTCCAGTCCATCCATTTAAGAGCTACGATGCCAGATATAGATCCACAGACAAAGATACACACTTTAAACTTACGACAACCCTTCTTTTTGCATCGGGAGTTATAAAATACGTACTCGATGAGATGCAAACCCTTAAACAAAACCGTTCTGTCGTTCTAATAAATAAACCTACATATTCACCTTCAACTGAAATTAGCTATTAATTGAAAAGCAAACCTGAACCGTTTATTCGAATTGGCTTTATTTAAATTGCGTACCTTTTCTAACAAATGTTCACTATGATAATGGAATTCCATTACTTCAAATTTAATCACAATAAATTGTTGGATGATTTGCAAGCAAACAGAGCAGGAATTGGATGAAAGCTTTCGTTGTCTCTTTTGTGCTACAATTTGTACATTATTGGACTTTACCGGGTTAACAAATTATCCTCTTAAGATGAAGATAAATTCCATTTTGTATCAAAGTTAAAGTACCTATTTGTGGAGATATAACTTAGCTTCGCCGGTTACGAGACTGCAAATTATTTAAAATACATAAACAAATAGTACGTACAGCATTAAACTCTTTGAAATTATTTATCTAGTACATGTTGTCGCCACATCAAAAACTCTTATTTATTTTATAAAAAATAGGGACAAACTATAATAGATGATAACACAGTTCACTATTTAATAAAAATAAGTTAATAGACATTATTTTGACTGGTTATACCGGTAACGCAATGCTATTGGTCGATTGATAAATATTAATGAATAGTGGGGTTATAAAAGGGTAGGAATAAGTGGAGAACGATGAATTGAGTGCGGATAGAGGCAACTTGGCAGTTACTGTTAGTTAGTGATGTTCACAATTTATATCAAGTTGTGAGACTGCTTCTTACATACAGCACTAAACTCATTAACATTATTTATCTCTTTTGTATGCAAAATTATCGAAAATTGCACAAACTTACAAAAGTCTAAAGAAGTCTAATTCCCTTCCTAAAACCTCAAAATTCCAAATGTAGGTAATGTTCGATACTAGTCTCAAATAATTTAACCTCTTTTGTCACTTTGCGCTGAAGGCTCGAACACAATGTACACTTCACAAAATCTGTGCTACAGAATCAACATTGTACGTTTCTTACAAATTAGTAGATGTACCTGCGGACTAGTTCTGGCGATCTGCCAGACTTCTTAACTAATTTATTGCTTGTTAAACTCTCCCTAAGGTATCTTCGAACAGCTTCGAGACTTGACTTATACATGACGTGAGAAATAATAGCATATGATGCGAGGCTAAGCTGTCTAGCTAAAAGCAAGTCCATGGATAGATGTTAGGTTGCACAAAGTGACTACCATTCCTACCTGAGATAGCATGTAAATCCCACAGTCGTTAGAAGGAGTGGTCTCAAATATCCTGGCAAAATATTCTAGTAGTGGCGTATCGTTATCGATTTACCACCAGGCGATATGTAGTTAGTATAGTCTTAAATATTTGGCCCCTAACCTAAAAAGTCAAGACTCAAGTAAGGCGCCCATTACACGATAGGTTTTGCTGTCAGTTTTGCCACAATCATTCAGTGATTGACGGTTGCATGATGTGATTTTGATATCGATATTATTTCATCAATCACCAACGAACATCCGTCAATCATCAAACTTTTGGTAATGATTGACGGTGATAATGGACGCCTAAGTCAAAGCAAATGAAAAATGCCGCAAGTTTTGATACTTGACATATTTGATACGAAAATTGTTAAACACTTAAAAAATTGCGCTTGCAAACTTACATTTGCTGTTAGAGAATCAAACTAATATTATAAATGTGAAAGTTTGGATGGATGAATGTTTGTTACTCTTTCACGCAAAAACCACTGAACCGATTGCGATGAAACTTGGTATGTAGATAGCTGGAGACCCGAATTAACGCATAGGCTACTTTTTATCCCGATATTCTTACGGGATCGAGACTTACGCGGGTGAAACTGCAGGGCGCTGCTAGTCGAAGATATATAGAGAAATATATATTTTCTTCAGCTGCAAAATTATTTTTGATTATTGCATCCTGAAATGTAATTATAATAAAATTCATAAATGTTGGTGAGCTAATTAGACTCCGGTTCTTGTTAGATATGGTTATTTCTTCAAAATGGAAACCTAATGTTATTTTCGTTGGCACCAATTGTAGATAAGAGACCTATAAAGTTTTAATATGCTTTTAAATGAAGTCAATAACAAGTAACTGCTTGGATTTACTTCGCAATAAGGTTTATTACCAAAATACAAAGTATAACAGCATATCCGTACCATATTGCTCTATGTATGTCGGAGAGCCAAAGAAATGCCAAGTGACAATTGTTTCGATTCTAGTAAATTTTTGTATTTGGCAACTTTAATTGTCACTTGAGTGTGTTTGGTTGTCTTGCGATGATAATTCGGTTGGCGAGCCGGGCCAAAAGGACATTGCTAAAGAGAACATGGTAACGGTCGGTTGCATTACAGCTAGGCCTGCCATCACTTAAATTTCCGACTCCGGACAAAAACTTAAAAAATCCGGACACATGTGTGTGGGGGAGCCATGCTTCGGCACGTTTGGGTCGGCTCGACTCCGCTCGTTACCACGGCCTCACAGAAAACCGGCCGTGAAGCAATGCTTGCATTGCATTTCGCCGCGTGAGGGCGGTTACCGGAGGCCCTAACCCTTCCCTCTCCCATATTCCCGTCTTTCCCCCATCCCCCCTCTTCCCACTCTTCCCCCCTCCCCCTCTTCTCCTACTCCCACCTTAAAAGGCGGCAACGCACTTGTGTTCGAGTTGCAGGTGCCCATGGGCGGCGGTAGTCATTTACCATCAGGTGACCCGTCTGCTCGTTTGCCCCCTATACCATAAAAAAAAACATAGGTGAAACCGAGATTCTTGCCCGGACACCTTAAAAAAAACACCGATTCCATTTAAATTTTTAGCTTGTTAACGGTTCATCTAACAATTATAATAGTCCCCTGGCACAGAGTGACCGGGTTTTGCCCGGACACTTTTTGAAAACCCCGCCCGAACGCTCCCCGGACGCCCTCTAAACTAGGACAAATCCGGGGAAACCCGGACGGATGGCAGCCCTAATTACAGCTAACCTCTCTTTCTATGTATTTTATATCTTTATATTTATGAATATAAAATAAAATAAACATATACCTCTTTCAAGTAATCATCACCGTTTTAATAATTTATTTAAATGAAATTCTCTATAAGTACCATTCATAGAACTATTATTGAATTTACGACAGCTGGACCTTTCCCATCGTGTAATTATTTTATACATGTGTATGTTAGATACAGTCAAAGTTATAAATCGGTCAAAAGTGCTTTTAAAGGAAAGAACAGTCAATAGTACTTTTGACAGGTTATTCAAAAGTATGTTTCACTGAAAATCATTGGTTAATAGTGATTTTAACAGCAAAATTTATTGTTAAAAGAGATTTTTTTGTTAAAAGTAAATTTCGCATACCTATTAAAGGCGAATATGTCGGGCTGCTTTTTAATGTTATCATCTAATGTACCATATTCTTGGCGAATAAATATCTTATCTTATCTTTGACTTTGACAAGTTTTAACTGATGAAAATGTAAATAAATAAAATGCGTGAGGTGTCTTTAGGATACCTGGTTGGAAGTTTCTTTCGCTATAAGTACATAATATTATATCAATATAATGAATTGAATAAATTGTATCAAAATATAGTACATATTGTAAAATCTTGAAATTAAAATTGCGCTCTCTGTGAAAGTTACCCGAACACAGTGAATAATTAGTATACAACTAACATCAAATAACTCTAGTATCGCGCAGAATGCACAGATTCCGTAAATAAAAAAAATCAACATTTTTCTTGCTGATCTGATGATGGGATCCTGTAGAAATCGAGGGAACTCTTTAAATTTTATAGGCACACTCGAAACAATTTGGGTATTTTGAGGCGCATTGAAGTCGGTGATACTTTTTTAAAAAGATAATTTAAAGACAAATCTCACATTAGGAATATTCCTGTGTCACAGGATGCGTCAGGCACACTGAGTTATTAATCTCGTTACAATTTTTTTTTTGTGTCCTAAAAACCATTTCCGTGTTTGTGGAAATACCCCAAAATATAATAATTACGTAGTTTGGATGTAACATAGGCATGTTATGCAGTAACAACAGTTTTTTGATCCGTGACTTTAGATAAGTTCCACAGCGCATAAGAATATTGACTCAGACTTTTGCATATATTATCAGTATGTGTTTTCACTGTTATGTCATTTGATGATCGATAAAGAAATTTCTAAAGGGACATTTTCTAAAGAAGCAGAGTAATAACGTGAGCGTGGCACTATCAGCCGATTGAAAATCACCAGTCTACGGTGGCTCATAACCCACCGGATGCCAAAGGAAAATGCTCATGGTTGGAAGTAAATAAAGCATGTAGAATGTTTATTTTTGCTTACAGTGCCGTAGGTGTTTTATGTTGACAGTTGTTTGTTTTCACAGGTTTCCTATGAGTAGGTACTAGTTTTCTCATGCTTACATTTTAAGCTAGCAGTTGCCCGTGAAATTTTAGTGAAATCTATCCCACGAGAACAATACATTTTTTCGGTGCTATGTGCATCTATATCTGTGCCAAATTTCATCTAGATCCGTTTATCCGTTTTTGCGTGAAAGAGTAACAAATATCCATACATCCTCACAAACGCTCTCCTTTATAATATTAGCTGCTCCCCGTGGTTTCACCCGCATAAGTCCCGGTATCGTGGGAATATCGGGATAAAATCCAGGTCTCCAGCTATCTACATACCAAGTTTCATCCCGATCGGTTTAGGAGTTTTTGCGTCAAAGAGTAACAAACATCTATACATCCATACATCCTCACAAACTTTCACGTTTATAATATTAGTAGGATTAGTAAATGACATGTTTCTCCAAGAACGTTATCAGTTGTATTGAAAAATCAACGTTTATTTTCTTTTTTTATAATTTATAATCCCGATTATTTAAAGTAACTGATTTGTTTTTATTTTTCTATTTAAGGAATATACCTATTTGAAAAGCAAGTAGAAATATTTAAAATGGTGAATAGCGCCATCTATGATTACTACCCGTAACTCATGTAGTTAGTAACACCATCTGCTGGTAACGACAAGAATCATATAGTTTGACAATGAGAAGGACTGCTTGAAGTTTTCCCTCCTGGCTTGGTGATGGCTCTTGTATCGGTTTATTTTATACCTTCTGAAAAGGAGGTATCAGAAAACTGCAGTTTCTAGTCCGAATGTTATCTAATTAGAATAAGTTATTCCTGACATTTTAAACGAGTCAAAAATAAGCACAGTTGCAGTATTAGAGGACCTCGGGGTAAAGATAAGACGTAAATTGAATAGATATTCGTAGTACTGATGATGGTAGGTACAGACCTTTCTACAACGAGCTTTACCCATTATAGTTAACGATAACTTTAGCCTAAGTTTTTATTACGGTTCAGGTTATGGTTCTATTTTGTTTGTTTAATCTTTACATAATAAACATTTATATTTTTAGTATGCCAGTATTTTCGCTAGGGGCGCTGTTAGCAAATGTATGAAGAAGACCTACAGTCTATAGTATTAATAGACTTTAAAAAAAATTAAGAATGAAATTATTAAAAACGTTTAAATATTTTGTAAGAGTTGTCTTTTTGTATTTGATCTCACCCGTATAAATATCCATGTTTGATTAGTTGATAACTACACTTTGGACTCTGATAAAATATACGGTAGATCCATCTATACATAGCGCGTTAGTGAGTGTGTTGGTAAATTTGACAAATATATATTATTTAGACAAAAAAAAATCATTGTATCTGTTTTTTTAAATATTATAAAATGACTTTACTTTTACCAATATCTGTCAATAAAATATTTGTAATAATTGAGATCTCAGCACCCTACGCATTTTTAAATGATTATTTTCTTAATCACTATTTTTTTTTAACTTATAGAAAATTATTTTCTACTTTTTAGTTCAGCTGGTTACAAAAGCGTGTTTTTTTATTTTTTATTTAAATTAATTTCGCTTCAAAGGACATTTTTGAACAAATACCAAAATACAAGCTACTAGTCAGCTGTCGGGAAAACAATTAAATTAGATAGCAGTAGTTTTCAAACCTAAATGTTCTATTTGATCGTCATTTGAAATTGATTGTTGAACCACCTCGCAGTTTAGTTTCTAGTAAACTTTTGAAACAACGTTCTATTACATCTAAAATGTTGAGAATGTTTATTTTGTGGTGAACTCTACTTGCTACTTCTACTTCGTATAACTACTATTTTATTATTCTTCATTAATGATAATTGAACCAAGGCGTTGCGCTCCGTAAGTATATTATATGAATACATGGAGAGAATTCTTTTAACTATTTTCTAAGCAAATTTCGTTAACGCAGATGTAAAATTTGGAACAGTTACTTAAAATTTGTATGTAGAAGAAGTGCTTACAGCTATAATTTTTTTAACAATATGTTTTAAATAAAAAAAGAAAAGCGAAAATGGCTACAAAAAGCCATGGTAGGTATGAAAGGTCTATACATATAATGACAGTTTAAGTTATACTGGTTAACTATATTAAACAAAACATTTGAAGTTAATTCATTATGGTCGAAGTTCGACCACCAGGCAATCTCCAGTATGTTTAAATTATCTGACCAGTATTGGCAGACCCTATTCAGTTACCTATAGCTTGTCACGTATTACGCCACACTGTTTCGAGTGATCTAACACTGTTCAGTTTAAGTGAAGTTCTCGCATTCGAGCAGAAATCAATCAAAATCAAAACCATTTATTTTAATTAAACCAATAAAAGGTATTTTTTAATTGTCAGGAGTAGTAGTCAGTTAGACTAAGTCGGTCGTGATGCTAGTTGTCTGTTCCAATACGTAGATCCTGTGGAAAAGAACAGGCAAGAAACTCCAAGGACACTCTTTTTGAAAGAAAGAAAGAAAGAAAGAAATGAATTTATTTTGTACTCCTGTTTACAGTTTACAGTGAATTCAACACACTAAAATTACATTATAAAACTATTCTTAGATTATCTATAACACAGTGACATAAGACTACAGGGTACAAAAATGGTTCTTAGCTCAGCATTGGGCCACTTCTTAGTTAAGAGGTGGCGCTGATATTCTGCTAAGACCGGATGTAGTGAATGACGCTCACAGACAACAGATAGCATTAATACATAAAATACATCTGTCTGAAAATTTTTAGAATTGTAAATAAACAAATAAAAGAAAAACCGAAAAGAAAAAAAAAAAAGAAAAAAAAAATCCAAAATACAAAAGGTATAAATAATTTTAATTAGAAACTATACATTCTTCCTGTTTAAATTCCAAATAAGACCCTGTCTCAAAGCAAACAATGCTTAAATCTCGCAAGAAGAAAATTTAGTCAATCATAGCCAAGAGAGCAATCCAACATAATCGACACCATTGTCTTTGGAATTCGCTCGGGGTTCTCAATACGACGCGACGCCGCGACGCTAATGTTAGAGTATTATATTCTATGTGTATTGAGCCCGGGAAATAAGATTAACAAGAAAAGTGTATTTGGTGTAACGTTTAATGTGTGTATTTAGAAAGTTTAATGTGATTATGTGTATATAATGTTGTTAATGTATATAAGTTATCTGTGTTATAATTAAGTAAGTTGTGGATCAAGTGAAGAAGACAAATAAAGCGAGTTTGCTGCTGCTGCTGAGGGAGGCCAGCCACCTTGCAATATAGTGCATACACAAGGTAGGTTCAGGTTTGTTGCTTTTGCATATCGAGGAGATATTGTTTAAATTTTTCTTTAAAACTGAATACCGATTTAAGGGCACGGAGAGGTGGTGGCAGGTCGTTCCAGCACCGAGTGGCAGTCAACTTGAAACTCCCTCGAAAAGCGGCAGTTCGATGTCTAGGTGTCATAAGCAGGTATGTAGATGCCCGGGTATTATGTATATTATGGTCGCTAGACCAGACGAGTTTTTTGTAAAGATATGTAGGCCTCCCAGTCAGAATAACTCCAAACAACAGAGTGGCTAAATGAAGCCTTCTACGTGACTTCATTTTTAACATGTTGCCCTTGTTTAAAAATGGAGTAACATGTGAACGCGGTGGCACTTCAAAACAAAACCGAGCGCATGCGTTTTGCACCCGCTGAATGAGCCTATCAGCTTTGCTTTGTAAGCAGGACCCATACACTGTGTCACCATAGTTTAGCTTGGCTAGTACAAGTGACTCGCAAAGCATTATACGCATATCCACAGTAATATATGGTCGTATCCGATAAAGCAGTTTGAGCCTGTAGAAACAATTCCGCACAACTTCCACGACCTGGGTCTCAAACTGAAGAAGGCCATCAAAAACCACTCCCAGGTTGCGAGCCTCCAGCACCTGCTCAATTCGACTTCCATCAATCCTAACATCCGGGTTACTACTCTGAATTTTCTGTATAATGTCTCTTGTGCCCATGATTAAAAACTTGGATTTGTTAGGGTTTAGTACTAAAGAGTTTTTCTTTGCCCACTCAGAGACTCTGTTTAAGTCGTTATTTAATTTGATTACAGACCCAGGACAGTCCTCCGGATGAAAGGAGATGTATAACTGGAGGTCGTCAGCATATAGATGAAATTTGCAGTGAGTTAAAGTGGCAGTTATGTCTGCAGTGTAAAGAATAAATAAAAGTGGACCAAGAATAGATCCCTGCGGGACACCCCGGGCCACCGGACTAAGCGAGGAAACCGCCTTACCTCCATCACTGTTATCTACCTGAACAAACTGATAGCGGTTGCTCAAATAGCTGTCAAACCAGCGCACTGTTTCATGATCACAACCATAGTAGGAAAGCTTAGAAAGAAGGAGAGAAATATTTATCGAGTCAAATGCGCGGGAAAAATCGAGTAATGTGAGCAATGTCCCTCTCCCCTGATCCCTGGCCTCCAAGATGTTATCCACAACATCAATTAGGGCTGTGGCAGTACTATGTCCAACTCGAAATCCAGATTGTCTTTCAGGGAGGATGTTTGAGTCCTCCAGATACTTCCTCATTTGACTGCTCACCACCTTTTCCAAGATCTTGGATAGACAGGGCAGTAAGCTGATTGGCCGAAGATCATTAACACCACCAGGGTTTACTTTCTTGGGAATGGGTCTGACCACTGCTGTCTTCCACTGATCCGGGAATGTAGAAGAAGTCAGCGATTTGTTTATGATTCCTGTAATAGCTTTGAGAGTATATGGAAGAGTCATGACCAGCATGTCAAGGGATATACTGTCAATCCCTAGGGCATTTGATCTGAGTCCCTGTATGATCTTTAGAACCGCTACTTCATTAGTTGGTTGGAGACGAAATGTACCCGGACCATATCTATGGAATTCAAAATAGGTTAATTCAGATATTTTAACTACATCATTTCCGGGAACCTCTAAGAAGTGTCTATTCAGAGCTTCAGGGTTACTACAGTTTTTCAACATGTGTTTTACAAATTTCTGGTTACATTGCTTATACCTATTATTCAAAAATATAAATAGACGTGCTAATGACTACTATACATTTTTAAGTAAAAGCAGTCCGGAGATGACCAGCCTCGATCAATAATCAATCAAGAACATACTCTGTCGGATCTACGAGTATTTTTAATGAAATTAATATCATACGGGGTGTCAGTATGCTTACGCAAAATAACCTGCAGTATATATAATTGCCGCAGAAAGCACCATGTAAGTACTTAAAAGATAGTCTAGCTTAAAACCATCTAATACTAATGAAATAAGTAAGATGTTTTAAACCTAGTTCCCGTTTTAGTAAGTTCCAGGTAATCTATTTTGAGCTGCTCGTGGCTAAGTGGTAACCGAGTAGGTAAGCACATACTAGCCAGGTCAATCTTGGGATGGGTGACCATGCTTCACACATTGAGACCTCTCCGTGGGGTCGGTCCCGATTGCCATACGAACATCTGTGGCACTCGTTACGGGTAGTTGGAGCCCTAAAAAAAGTCCGACAACCTGATTCGGTCGTAGTTAGACTGAAAGCCGACCCCAACTTAGTTGGAAAAAAAGCTCGGAGGAACTTTCCAGGTAATCTATATTGTTAAATGGAAATGGCAAAGGAAATGTCCCAAATCTGTTTTTAGGTGGTACATTTGAAAATACAATAAAACTCGTTTAATTCAATTTTAAAGGGATCCACCCAACAAGCGTCTTAAGCGAGAAAGCGTAGGTATTATGCAGTACCTACAATAAAGAGTTTATCTATCTTTCAATTTTTTTGTTATAATACGCATTTGATTTATAAATATTTAAGCTTAATATATTTACTAATGCAAGTGTTGCGTGTAGCGTGTCTTCTCATTCGGATCGGATGAGAGAGAGAGAGATCTATCATCGGATTTTTGGGAAACAGGTGATCCTGTTTCCCAAAAATCTCGTAACCCAAAGCGTTCCGAGTTGTTTTACAGCATCGAGGGCTACGATATTTTTAATAATTTTTGAAGTGATAACTTCTTACGGGAGGGTAAACCGCTTCGTTACGTAACGCGTTACGGCGCCAGTCTGTCTGGCTTCCCTTTCTCTCACGTATACGACAGCGGTAGTCAGGCTCCTTTACTCTAACCCACAGCGCTAGCCGTGTTAGTTTAAGTTATCACTTCTGTCGGGCGTCCCGAGACGCACACGTTTTTTTTAAATGTAATACTTTAAGGTATTGGTGTCAATTCTGTTGTATTTACTCTCTTGACTATAATTGACTAAATTTTCTTCATACAAAATGTAAACCTTGTACACTTTGAAACAAGGCCTTATTTCAAATTTAAACAATAACATATGTCGCTATCGAAATAAGCAATTTATTTGTCGACTAAAGGTCCTGATTCTATTGTACACTCGACTAAACTAAAACCTGACTTAATTTCTTCATATGAAATCAACCTTGTTTTCTTCGCAACAAGGTCTATTTGTTACTGGCGTCTATTTTTCAGCGCCACTAAATTTCAGTAAAACCTGTCAACGTATAGTCAACTTTATTTCCACGCAGCGAGAGTCCCCATTTATTCAAATGCCGTACAATTGCCGTATAAAAACTTGTTCAAAACGAACTAAGATGACGTTATTTTAATCTACACCTACGAAGACGCTTACTAAAAAACACAGAGCAAAAGAGATGGCATTTAACGGATAGCGGCTCTCGCTACGTGGTATTAAAGTTTATTTAAGCGTGTCAGACTTTAGTCGACAAATAAATTGCTTATTTCGATAGCGACATATGTTACCTACTTGTTTAAATTTGAAATAAGACCTTGTTTCAAAGCAAACAAGGTTTACATTTTGTATGAAGAAAATTTAGTCAATTATAGTCAAGTGAGTAAATACAACAGAATCGACACCAAAGTCTGACACGCTTAAATAAACTTTAAAACCACATAAACAACAACAAATAAAGTTGAGTATATGTTGACAGGTTTTAGTGAAATTTAGTGGCGCTGAGAAATAGATGCCAGTAACAAATAGATCTTGTTACGAAGAAGACAAGGTTGATTTCATATGAAGAAATTAAGTCAGGTTTTAGTTTAGTCGAGTGTGCAATAGAATCGGGACCAATATGTAACTGTTTAAGGTTAAAGCCGTCACTTGTCAAACTTCAAAATGCCACGTAGACAATTGGAGAGTTACATTTTTCTTTATAAAGTTTCTCGTATAGTTTTCTTAATTGAAGATCTTGCGAACTAGTCTTGAGTATAATTCACTCAATTGTCGGTGAGTTGGTCTGACCATTTAATGATAGACCCATTTAAGGTTACGTCACCTGTAAATAAAATGTAATAAATAAGAACAGTAGTAAAAAAAGTGTGTGTGTACTTATGTACGCACGTAAGAAGTATACATCTTAGGCGTAACAACATAAAAATCTTTCTAAAATTTTTATCCTTCGCGTTATCCTACGTTTGTAGAAAAAACGACACTAATAATAGAAAAAACGAATGAAATTTTTAGTATAATGCATTATCTAGTTAAATAAAGTTTATTTAAATATAATAAATAATACATAGGTACCGTCAATTAACCTCAAATTCTACAAACGTACTCAGAGTAATATGTAAAAACCATTTTTATCACTTATAATCACAGTAAATTATCTTTAAATCAATAAATTGTTAATAAATATCAGTCACCACAGTATATTATTTGAAAAAACATATATTTATGTATACCAATGTTTATATATTTTATTCGGACTGATACAAAACACGGTTCCGAAACACTTGAATAAATATCGTGAAGTTGGTAACTTTTTTTTGAAAAATTAAAATGTTGACTAGCTAACTTCAGGGTGTCGGTTTTTTGTGACGGTGTGCGCGCGCATCTTAAAAATTTACTCTCATCATTTTTCTCTAACGCGCCAAAAGAAGTATAACTTCAAGAAATTGAATGCTTGAATACTTGTAGTTCTACAGACTGGCAAGTATAAAACTTTTTAGCTATTATACATATACTAGCTGGTGCCCGCGACTTCGTCTGCGCAGAATAAGTTTTACACCCAATTTATTTCATTAAGCTAGAATTCTTATCTTCCGTGATTTTTAGGTATCTTTATGTGACCTGGATTCGTATTTTTGTGACCCCGATTCGTATTTTTGTGACCCCGATTCGTATCTTTATGTGACCCGGATTCATTGCACTCGACTGTAGATAACCTTTTTGGGTGTTGCAACTCTTTATTCTATAACTTATACGTTAAAACTTTTTCCTTAGTGCTCATAAACGTTACATTTTGACGTTTTAGTTTGACGTGAAATATTAGTATCGAGGAAAGTCCAAAAGTAAATTTAAATCACTTGATTTAAATTTCCTTCGGAACTTTCATAAAACTGTTTTATGAATTTCAAAAAGCTATCGAGTGGGACTGAATTTATTTATTTATTTACTAATGCGGACTGTCAACTGTAATCGCTAAATTTAAATATTATTGCCCTACATTCTTTGCGGTTTTTGCGGTTAATTAAATGAACTAAATCGTTTGAACTGAATGGGTTAAATTTTTTTTGTTTTGAAATTTGAGTTTCGATTTCGTTATTGACGCCTCTTAACTTGACGCAAAGTCAAGTTATAGTAATTTTAAAACGAGAGGAACTTTTCTAAATTAATCCCTGTGGGATCAAGAGAATAAGAAAAAGTGTGTGTGTACTTATGTACGTACGTAAGAAGTTATACTTTTATCTAGTTAAATAAAGTTTATTTAAATATCATAATAAATAGTACATACCGTCAACTAACCTCAAATTCTACAAACGTACTCAAAGAAGTTGGTAACTTTTTTTGAAAAACTAAAATGATGACTAGCTAACTTCAGGGGGTTGGTTTTTTGTGACCGTGTGGGCGCGTATCGTAAAAATTAACTCTCATAATTTTTGCCTAACGCGCCAAAAGAAGTATAACTTCAAAATCTTAATTATTTATTCGAGTACCATCTGGCGGCGTACGACCATTTTGGCAGATCTTCTTTAACATCTGATATTTTAACAACAATTTTGTTGTTTGCGGTTGGCGGTGGGTTGAATTTGCTACGTGTGGGCGGAAGCAAGTGGCTTCGTTAAGAGAATCAGTGTCGAACTACTCACCTTCGTACGTGTCCGCGTCTTGTTTCAACACCGGGCGACTTTTTGTGATAAATCAAATAACATTATCTTAATTACGCATAATTGATGTCAGTCAGTGTCAATGTTAGAATGTGATGTCATTTGTGATGTGGTTTCAGATCTAAAGTGCGTTCACAGTTTTTTTACAACTGAGTTCGTAAACAAGCACACGGCTTGGGGGTGTCGTAATTTAGCTTAGTTGAACAACTTAACAAGACATATAGTTATGTTTGACTAACGTTACTATTTTCTTTATCAGTGGCGTAACTATACCATCTGAGGCCAGTGACTAATTCATTAAATTCATTAATTCGTTTTTCTTATTAGTGCATCTTGTGTTCATGACCTTTGATGCCCGGGGCCCCCACGAGCTGGGAGCCCGTGGCATTTTGCCCAGTCTGCCACCCTATTGATATTGTTACGCCACTGTTCTTTATGTTAGTTTTTTAAATACTAGCTACATAATAATTCATAAAATGTTGATTTAATCGTCTTAATTAAGATTAGTGTATAACTATTTGTATTTCCCAAATAAATGGGAGAATTCAAATAAAGTTTTAATATAGATTTATAGATAGCGCGGCCACCGCTTTTCAGTAATAATGTCTTTTCTTTGAGTAGGTACTTACTCAGGCCCTGTGATCCTTTTGAGACTAAAATAATAATTTTAGTTCAGTAAACGGGCACGTGCCCAGGGCCTCCATTCTAACGGGGCCCCTGAAAAGGCCCACTTAAGGCAATATCCAAAAAAATACATCACCACAAAAGCTAATTAAGTTTGTAAAATTAGAAGACACTTTTCTAAGAGTTGATGTTGCTACAAGAATATTACTTAGCTTGTGTTTACCAATCGTAATGGTGACCGCACCACAGCTACAACTTCCTGACTTATCAAATATGTGATTAAAAAGTGAAATCATTAAAAAAACAGATTTTGACGATAAAATAAATTTGACCTAGAAAGATAACGGTGCAAAATCAAAATTAACGTTTTTACTTTCCAATAGGGCCACAAATTTTGTGTGCCCCAGGGCCCCGGCATGGCCTTGACGGCCTTGTATACATACAAAGTTTGATTTAGGTACAACATTTTAGAAGTAGGTTAAAATTGACTGCTAGGATTTGTTTACAAGCTATGTGATACAGTACAATACAACTTTATTATTAATAATAATTAACTGCACAGTATATAATAATAATAATCTTGTATTATTGTCACAACCGTTGAAAAACCAAATAAATAAATAACTGCAGTGTTTTGAAGTGTGTATTTTGTGAATGGATTGTAAACGTCTTTAAGATGAAGTTTTTGCAGAAGTTCAAAGATGGCGGTAAGTAACTTTTAAGTACTTTAAACTTTTGTACTATATATTGGTAAAAGTAGTACTAAGTAACAGTACTGTAACGTGGGCTGACTTTAGAGTGGCTCATAGTAAGGGATACAATATTCCAGTTTAAAGTAATAAAAACATCCCCAACATCCAGTAATGGCTAAGGAGCCGCCTTTGCCAACAAGTAGTTGCAGCTTCAAACCCAGTCAGTACACCTACTTCCAGGGCTGGGAAAACTAATGAAATTTACCCAAATTTAAAGCCCTTTAGACATAGTTTCATTGACTTCCACTTATAATTAATGAAAGCAATACATTGCAGACAGTGATATTTTTTCCAAAATATTTTACTTAAAATTGGTCTCCTGTAAACTTATCAAAATGGCGCTTGAGTCAATTCGCCTCAGACCCGTCGATATATATAGCTTACTTGATATTAAACGGCCTTCATCAACTCCCCCCTGCATTTTAACCTACTTAGTTTCAGGTAGCGGTGTCAGGGTTAAAGAAATATCTTTATCACATAACGTGTGCTTTTAAAAAAGCCCACCTCTGACTTCAGCCAGCAATAGATTTTTTAACTGGGGTTGTAGTCAATTACTAGGCGATATCAAAGTTCTGTAGTTAGACCAGCTGGTTGGATTTTTCTTTTTTTAGGTTTCTACCTACCCGTAACGAATGCCACAGATGTTCATATGGCAACCGCGATCGACGGCTTAACTTGCTCTCCGAGGTACAGAGTACGGAGGGGTCTCAATGTATTAAGAATGGTCACCCATTCTAAGACTGACTTGGCTATTATTACTTAACCTTGCAATGTGCTAACCTACGCGTTTACCACTTAGTCACGACCCCACTTTTAGCTAACTAAATGTAGGTATTAAAAGATTCCGTCCGCGGACACGTCACCTTTTCACGTGTAAAGGAATTATCATTTGCTTGAATGGTACAGAAGATAATATTTTCGAAGGTTTGTAAAGTCTGTTAATTAATGTCGGTGTTTTTATTTATTGCTGTTAGTGCTATCTTTTTACGGTTTTTTATTAGCATTTTTCATGCTCCATCATGTTAGTACAGTTAAATGAAACGATAATTCCATAAAAAAATAATCAAAAACAGCTGATGCTCAGGTCAACGGACGCGCGGGTGCCGAACTCGCGCGCCCTTCTACGTCAGAGCGTCAGCTGCTTTTTATTTATTTTTTATGAAATTATCATTGCATTTAACTGTACTAACATGTTGGAGCGTGAAAAATGCTGAAAATAAAATTTACAAAAAATAATTCATCGAGATCGATTTTTTTTCTGACCCATCATCAAAGGTACCATTAGTACTATCATCTGTCTTCGTTTTCGGTAGCGTTTCACCCAAATTCTGTATATTGAAATAGATATTCGACTTACAAATTAGGTAATAAATTATAATCACCGTATCAACAGTTGAAGGCGCAGCACATTTTTCAAAGCGAAAAGACTGTCGGGATTCCGAATAAAGCAGAGTTTTAATAACATTAAAAATATCTCTATCGAATTACGTCTATATTGCATTTAAACCTCGTCACAAGACTGTTTTGATATTTTATTATGTACCTACATGGCTACACACAGACAGTTTTTCATTTGCAAATGACGCATTGTTTGTTGTTACTTCGCATATTGAGATAGTTCGATTTTCGGTTGAAAGTTCGAAGAACTGAAAAGTATACTGTATAGATTATATTTAACTCTTTAATATTAAAAATAAAAATATATATTAAAAACTTATTATTAATAATTATTATTTACAATAAGTTAATTTATAATTATTTATTATAAACACATTTATGAATAAATTATATTCAATAAGTGACCATGCATATTAAATTCATGGTCACTTATTGAATAAAATTTCCAATTTCAATTTGGTTATTCATTGTTTTAAAATATATTTAGAAATATAGTATTTCTCTACTGAGGAAGATACGCTATTCAACAAATAAATAAAGTAGTAGGTATTATCGTTTATGTGCGCAGTCCCCTCGACGTACACACTGGTATCCACCATGACGTATGTCACACTTTCGAATATGTTTTACGAGCATTCATTCCTTATTTTCTCCCTTGCTAATTGTTATATGCTCCTTTACACAAATTTCCTATTTGCGCAATTCCCTTCACTGCAATCTACACCTTCGCAGCAATCTTCATCACGTGAGAGGTGGTGTATTTTTCTCTGCCATGTAGAGTCTGATCTCTCTCCTTCACCACACCCACAGCGTCGGTCCACTAAATGCCAACTAATCTCTTTCCTCTTGTGCCGCGTTCCAATAAACAAGAAACGATTCGTTTTGCTTACGGACGGTAAAATTTCGTTGAATTTTCAATGAAAATTTTACCGTCCGTAAGTAAAACGGATCGTTTCTTGTTTATTAGACACCCTCGGTGCCGTCCACAAAATGTCAGAACTTTGCCTGGCGCGAAAGGTTATGAGATGGGGTATCGATTTGAGGAGTACAATTGAAAGAAGGCTATGAAGAAATATTAATTATATTGAAAACTGATCGATTCACATTAATACATTAATTTTATATTTGCTTCATCGAAGTAGCTCCGCGACTTGACAGACATCCGCTCTGTCTCCTGGCTGCGGCGATAGCTATTTGTTCTAATATTTTTATATTTCAAATAGTTCGAATATAATTCAGTGCGGACTTCTCACACACCAGTACTACCGTATGTCACAGAGGTGTAACAATACTTACCTTAACTACCTAACCTTAACTTACCTAATCGGAACCTAGAATTATATTTGACAGTTAATTTTCGAACAGCCTAACAACTGTTATTTGAAGATTGTGAAACAATAATGAAGTACTTGTAATGGTTCACATTCATTAATTATAATTGTATTGTTTAATTCTCATATTGTATCAACTAATACCCTATTTTAAATATTTTCATAAGTCTTCGGTAGTATAGTGGTAAGTATCCCCGCCTGTCACGCGGGAGACCGGGGTTCGATTCCCCGCCGGAGAGAATCTTTTTGTGATTAATTGTAATGTATAGTGGTAAGTATCCCCGCCTGTCACGCGGGAGACCGGGGTTCGATTCCCCGCCGGAGAGAATCTTTTTGTGATTAATTGTAATATATTTTAGATAGTATTTGTCATACCAAAATTTTTATACTTGACTCGAATTTTATGCATGCAATTAAATTTTACGTGTGAAAATGTTCCTAATTCTCTATAAAAATTTAATAAGGACCACTTACAACTTTTTTTTTTGTAACTGTTTTATTTATTATTATGATTTATTTTTGGTTTAATATACATAATAAATAATAAAAAGAAACGTAATAAATTATATTGTGTCTACAGACAGGGTTCATTCATCAAGAATATATTATGTGGACAGTAGTTAAAAGTACGGAGGTAATATCATAGATGGCGCTTTTACAAATTTTCTTCATTGTAAAATGTTTAATAATTATGGTGAAATATCTGAATTGAAAATACTAAACACTTTTAACTTTAGTTCAATGTTACACCATGTAGTAATTTTCTTGTCTTATTGTAGTTTTAAATGTCGAGAAAAAAAGAGATCGTTTTTTTTTTACTTTTGTCATTTCTGAAGTGAAAACATTATAGGCACGTATGACAGTTTTTTTATATGTCTTTTTTTCCGGAAATCACGAGATTAAGTGATATTGTAGAAAACAATTTACCAGTTTTTAATTACACACGTTAGGGGCCCTTGTAGCCTGGGGGCCCCGTATCATTGATACGTACGATACGGCAGTAGCTACGCATATAGGGATATATGTATAAAAATAAGTTAGTGAATCCCTGAATACAGCACAAATCATGAAGAACTGAAGAAGTAATAGTAATGTATGAGAAATAAATATAATCTACACTCATAAAAGAAATTTAAAACTTATTGCAAAAAAAAACAATTAAATCCATCTATCCGATGACGTAACACATTAAATATTATCCTGGGTGCCAGAGTTCATCGTAAATACTATGTCGTGTGTGGGAAAAAAAAATCAAGATCTTCTGGTACAATTCACCATGATATTTATACCCAAAAAGAGAAATACCCATTAATGTACGCAAATTAATGGGTAATCTAGGTGTAAGTAATTTGTTTGTGAAAATAGCGTTTGTGTAAGCACTCGTTGTAGTGCCTAAATAATTGTTTCCAAATTTTCAGTTTGCACACGTTAGCCATTAAGAAATTGGAATAAGAATGTGAATATAATGTAAGTACTAGAGTTTAATCGGTTTTCTATTTCAATACTTTTCGAAACTGGTGACCCGACTTTTTTAGTTATTTCGCCGAAATATGAAAACGTGACAGTTTCTTCCTCCTATTTTTACACTTTCATCTGACAACAAAGGAGCAAATGTGATTTCATAACGTCGCGACATATGAGTATCATAAAGTTTATAACAGTGACATCTATATAATAAGGGCAAAGTTGAATGTCTTTCGTGTGTCAATATTTCAAAAAGCCTTTTTTCCTTAGCTTTTTTCCGTTTAACAGACCAGTGAAAATGTTATAAGAGAGCTCTTTAATGAATGACTTTCACCAAAACAGCTACATCATCCTGCAAGTTCTAGTATCTGAGTTTTTACATAAGTCGACTATCAAGATCGTCGACTCTCATTCTCTATGTATTATGGACGATTTGGCAACACTCATCGTAGCCGTAAACTATAAAAACTCATACGAAGGTAGACAGTGTTGCCAGATCTAATACCAAATTAATTTAAAACATTTCAGCACCAATTTAAGCCAAATTTAAAAGACAATTCATTTAATTATTCAAGAATTAAAGTTATTTTTCCCATTAGAACTAGGCTTCTAAATCAAATATTCAGTTATGTTTATTATGCTCCTAGTTTTTGCAAAGATATTATATGAAAAGCATATAAACGTAAATATGTATTATAATTCTTTACATCACTGTTCCCTCTCTTGTCTCCCTCATCCCCCCTCGGTAGGTCCATGTACTAGCCGCAAGTAGTTGGTATTAGATATTAGCCGCGCCCAACTGAAAAGTTCGAAGTCGACGACAAGTGCACTCTTATGACAGTTCCCTGGATGTACATTTTACATGTTAGACGTCATAAAAAAAGTTTAGATATATATTTTCTACCTGCTGTGGGTCCGATAACATGAAAGAGATTAGTTTTAACACTAATGGCAAAACTGCCCTGTTTTATAGACCGTAACATTATAATGATGCCATAAAAATGTTTACCACAGTTACGCAAAACGATAAAAGGGTCACCGTTTTAACACTTTTCGCGTGACCTGCATGTAGCGATGGGCAAAAACTTTACTTTAAATAAAATACAAATTACAAAATACTTTTTCGCATGTACCTATTTAAAATATCAAATAGAACATTATAATATTTTCAAAATATGTACATATTTAAAATATAAAATACGAAATACAATATTTTAGCCATTTGCATTTGAAATGCAAAATACAAATTGCGTTTATTTTCTACCTTAAAGGTATATAAACTAACCAAACGATTATTTTTTTAAAAAAGTACAACCTATTTTAATGAACTTGGTATGTTGTAAAACGTGAAACTTATATTAGCATAAAAAATCTTTTCAAATAGGGTATTATTATACATTTATTTTAATTACATATATAATTTCTGCTAAAACATCAAAAACCAACAGATGTAGACTACTGGGTACTAGCACAGAGTATATAATAGTACTAGTACTAGTCGAATGTCATCACGCTACGGCCAAAAACCGTAAGATCCGTAAAGCGTAAAAAAAGTATATAAGAAGTTATACTTTTATCTAGGTAAATAAAGTTCATTTAAATATCATAACAAATAATACACACCGTTAACTAACCTCAAATTCTACAAACGTACTCAAAGTAATATGTAAAAACCATTTTTATCACTATCGTGAAGTTGGTAACTTTTTTTGAAAAACTATAACGTTGTATGTCTAGCTAACTAATTAAGCGCGCATCGTAAATGTATTTATCTAATATCCATACATGGCCAATGGCGGGCGGTTGACAATGTATTTTAAGAACATGTTAATATGTATAAATAAACAACTAAGCAACCTCTTTGCATATTTCGGAATCTCAAGATCTAATTATTTCGGGATCCGTATCTCAACTTGGAAATGGCAGTGAGAAGTGTCGCATTGCTCCAGACATTGTCAACGTCATTTAAATATTCAACATTTTGCGATTTCGTGAAGTATAAAGTTAAAGAATGAGGTGTGAGGCAAAGGAATCCTAGCCAAATTACCTCTCGGCTCCGGATTCCTTTACCGTTTCTTTGTTTTGGATTCATTGCATAAGTTGCCATTTGCAAAATTTAAAAGTAAGAAATAATGTTGATTTTCAGATTCAGATTTTCAGAAATATTTATTTGAAGGAGAAATAATTATTGTACATTTCTCAAATACTGACGTTTGTAAGTATATGACAAATGTTAAATGTGAGTGACAGATTTACAATAACCTTTATCTACCTGTGATGAATTTACTCATATTTTAATGCATGTGACGAATTTACTTTCAAGGTGGTGTTTACAACATGTGACGAATTTACTTTGTGACGAATGTAAAACAACCCCTTCATTAGGGTTCCATACCCGAAATGTAACCAACGGAACCCTTTTATTAAGCCTCCGCTATCCGTCTTTCTGTCTGTCAGCGGGGTGTATCTCATGATCCGTAATAGGTAGACAGTTGAAAGTTTCACAAAATGTGTATTTCTGTTGCCGCTATAACAATAAATAATAAAAATAAATAAATTAAAAATTAAAGGGGGCACCTTCCTAGAAACGTGTTTTTTTTTTGCTTTTTTTGCTCGATCGTTCTTGTACGATGGTGCGGTACCTTTCATGCGCGAGTCCGACTCGCACTTGGCCGGTTTTTTTTTATTTTTATTAAGCCTACTTATTACTATTTTTTTATTTATATTTGTCGTTCTACTAATAGGCTCATTATCCGGTATTTCTTGTTTATCTCAAATTTTATCAAATGAAGGTACTTTGGGTTTTATTTTTGGCCACCGAAATATACCATAGTTAAAATTCAATCGAAACTTAGGTGACCCTCTGGCACACACTGTTATGTCGTTTATACATAAGGCTATCAAAGTTACCTTAAAATAGAACACGCTCTATCCGCGCTATATTTGGTGTTGCCAGTCAATAAAACCTGTTTACCAAGAGAGTTGACATTTCAATAACATTAATAACAGGTGAAGGTCAAAAAACAAAGACAATCAACATTCTTTTTATTTATGTAAACGTATTGTGTGGTTTGAAATTCGAACTTCAATCAAACTTTTTTGTTACATGTTTTTTATTAATTAGAGTTATGACATTCGTAACTACATATTTATGTATTTATAATATATTTTGATAGATGGAGGAGGAGAATAAAGTTATCTACGAATGTAACGGAATCTTGCAATAAAATATTACAATGTTACTAATTAAATTTTTTGCCAAAAAGCAATAAAAGTACAATTTAATTAATAAAAGAAATATTACAGAATTTAAAAGAATAAAATAGGCTAAGGTAACCACTTAAGTAGACCATACCTATAAACCACCTTAGTGATTTAAATATGTATACTCCGTAATAGTAATAAAACACACATAATGAAAAATGTAATTCTCAAAATTGTCCATCCCAGACAAAAAAAAACGAGAGTTGCTTCTACTACCAAACTTTTCATGAAAAAAATTTATAAATTATTTCAAAACTATCACTGTTATTTAACCAAGTAAATATTTCATTTATAACACTCTATAATATATGTCTCAGTGGCGCTTGGCTTTTTTAAATTCTTAGTAAAAACAAAATTTAACTTTGAAAATTCTTACGATTGAATGAGAATTTTAAAAGTAAAGGTTTTTTTTTTAAATTTTGCAGAAGCTTCTATTAGGTAAGTAGTGAAAATCCTACAGCTGGATATGATTACTATTATAAAATAAGTTATTTATGTCACGCCGGAGAGACGAGCAAGTCTTTGCGGTTTCACTAGGTATATCAAGTCACCAAAGGCAATATTTTGGCGCCACAAGTAAAATATTTTTTTCCGGCGAGCAACTAAGAACTCCAGACGACTAACGAACTTAGACCTTATAATAAATATTTACTTATAACTATGCCAGTATTATATCAAATTTCTTTTGAATAATGTATGCATAAAAGGGTTTCTAAACTTAAAAAAAAGATGAAATTCTAAAACAGTATTATAGAATACCGCAGTCGAAACTGTCTTATTCAAATCCAGTATGCTAAATAGAAATGGCAGACACTGTGCTCCATGGGGATTCATATCGTTTCAAATTCATAACCTAAAAAAAAATCTACTTGCATTTCTGCGAACATTGTCGATACGCTACATAAGCGAGGCATTCTCATCAGTACAGAAAAGGCTTAATAAGATTAGTTACGCATAATGAAGCCACAGAATCCGTACTAATATTTAATATTATAAATGCGAAAGTAACTCTGTTTGTTTGTTCGTTAAATTTTCATGAGTAAACGGTTGAACTGCTCGTAATGAAATTTGACAAGGGGATAGATTATATCCTGGGGACGGACATAGGCTACTTTTTATCCCGGAAAAAATTAAAGTTCCCGCGGGATAAATTTGTATCTTCAAGCACAATTTATTATTAAACCAAAATTTTCCTTTTACCATTTACATTGTCACAGCATTCTTTTTTTCAATAGACCAAGAACACAGAAACTATATGCTATAGACAATAAAGAGGAATGTGTAGTGTTGCTACTCAATAAAAATATGTACGTTAAAGAGAGACCTTTATGCTCTGAGGAATACGCTAGACTGTGGAAATTAATATTCGCCCTTACCGACAGTGCACTGCGCTCTCATTCAACGTCATCATTCATCCCTAAGGTCGGCAGCCACGCTAAGGTACTTAAATTGATATACCCTTGTCAAAGTACGCCATTTAGTTTGATTAGTAGCACTGTTTTCCGGTGTGTACGACCAGCCCGGAACACCATAATAACAGCTTTCTCATAATTACATAACAAGCTGTGAGCTCCGTAGGTTTTATGTATGTTCAAGAGCTTCTTCAGACAATATGTTAAGACACCATCTGGTTCTGCTTAGCTCCACAAGTAATTTGTCAATATATACTTATTGAACAGCTTAGTCGAGCGGTGTAATGTTAAATGCATTCTACTACATACTAGGTAAGTCTGCATAATTTAGCAGGCTTTTCTATGACACAAATTAACTGCAAAATTATTAAACTGTTA
Organism: Euplagia quadripunctaria; assembly: GCA_963859945.1. Taxonomy (NCBI): domain Eukaryota; kingdom Metazoa; phylum Arthropoda; class Insecta; order Lepidoptera; family Erebidae; genus Euplagia; species Euplagia quadripunctaria. The sequence continues at coordinate 11,045,238 of OY982583.1, forward strand.
ATACCTATATACTTATTTGGGTATCTGGACGTAATGACTACACTACTACCTCGCTTCGCAATCACAATGTCCGACACGCCTTTCGCCATACATAGCAAACGTAGGCTTTATGGCGATACAAAGTTAAAAGAAACAGTTACACAAATGTTGACCAGACTCTGTTTTATTCTTATTTATGTGTAGTGCTCCCCATAATATATAAAAAAAGAAAAAAAACTTATTTCCGTGTCGTGTAATGCTCGCCATGCCTTTTTGTTATCCTGGATTATTTTTCTTCAGTCAGAACCCTGTACCAAAATGCCAAATAAAACTGTTCGCAATTTCATAATAATACATAGAATACATTGAGCCAATACTGTCACATTCACAATATATATTATAAGGTCGAAACCTGAACCTCATTCTAGTTTCTAGAGACATAACCAGCCAGTACGCCCCCGCCACTGATCCGAGGCAGACGCGCGTTCTTGTATTCGAAATTTAATTTTCCCGCCTTGGTTTTACCGCGCTTTTACTATTACATCTCTTCTGCATCATAATGTTAATGATAACTTTTTAAAATTGGAGTTAGTTACTTTTTAATTTATTGCCTGTGAATAGTTTTTTATTTAGTGATGTAAAACGGATATATAACAGAGGATTATCAATGGATTATAACAGGATGACAGTGTAATAGTGTGCTTTTGGTTTGTGAAAGTGCTACGAAACTAAATTAACACAATTAACTCTGGAGAAAATGTGATTTGCAACTTATGCTTCTTGTTTTCCGTAAACAAATTAATTTGGCCGTTTCATTTCAAGGATTAGAGTGGGTAGAGAGAAATTTGATTTTCGAAATGGTCTAATTTCCAACTTGGGAATTGAAATGCTATCTTAAATCTTATTTACTCAATGTTGCTTTCATTCCAATGTAAATAGTCTACTGTGACTTGGAATATTACTCTACGAAAATTTTACATCGACAAAATATACCTAATAATATTCTTATTAAAGTGGTTTTTCAATATTATTGGAAGGTTCATTGCCTGACTATGTTTATTTATAAGACACTAGCTGTTGCCCGTGACTTCGTTAGAAAATTCGCTTAGAAATTCAAATTTATCGCACGGGAACCTATTTTCTATTTTCTATTACTTCTACAAAGTATTAGAAAACATAAAAAAATCTAAATAAAATCGGTTAAATCGTTCTTAAGTTATGGCCTGACCTGATTATATATATTATATAGATAATAATATCATTGTCATTAGGACGCGGGAAGGGAAGTCGCCGCCGCGCCCTTTGTTTAGAGGAAGTCTTTAGAAACGGTCTGTGTTCGACACAGGACATTGTATAGCTGAGATAACAATGATTATGCATTTTTGATTGAAAGTAGCTTGCAGGGATGCTGCTTGCTGAGATAGGCAAAGGTAGGTATATAAAACCTATTTCGCGAACCGCTAACTCGCAAACTTCGTGGGGCATAACATCCTTGTTGGGCCTCACAAGGTGAGTGAGCTGTGAACGAACCTATTATAATAAATGATAGTTACCATTTATACAGGCACGTTATTTACCCTGCACACATATTATAAGCCACAATTCCGGTAATATAAATGAGTATTTTTATCAAGAAACATAGACAAACCCAAAACCGTCGTGTATATTATACAATAATTAAACAATACTACACGAGACAGATCTATACAAGACGGTGTGTATATTAAATGTGAATTTAAATCAATAGAAATTATAAGAAATGAGAGGTGTAGAATTCAGCAATCTTGCTTTACCGGTGATAAATCGACATGGTCGACATTGATATTGACATTAAACATTAAATATAAAAATGTAATAGAATCATCCTATTACAAGGTTAAGGTTAGGAAAAGGTTACAAAAAATGTGAGGCAGCGTGACAAATAGTGATTTATATTTGTGTAACATATTTCATGGAGGGCCTCAAGATCTTTTGTGTATACAACTTAACTTATGAAATATAACTCACTTAGATTATATTATTAGAAACTAGTGATATCTCTCGGGTTTGCGGGATACAAATTTCTTGAAAGGTACATTTGTTTAGGAGTATGATGACACTCTCGATCAAGTCACCTTTCAACCAAAAAAGAAACAGTCAGTCGTAGGACTGCACGTCAGAAGTGCAAAACATAACTTCACAATGTATTTGCATATACATACACACACACACACACACATCTGTATGTATATAATTAGGTTAAAAATAAAAAGTATGTAATAACATATTTAAATGTTTACATAGGGTACACTGGCAGTTCTGCGCTCCTGGCCGCTCATAAATGTTTGAATTTCGAATGTTATATTTTTTAAATGTAAGAAACTCGGCTCCGTCTTACGAATTTTCGACCAGGTCACGTGTCCTGACGCGAGTTTAACATTTTTTACCCATCCCTTTCCAACGCCGCTAAATAAGTTTTCACTTCAAAAAAACTATATCACAATTGGTCTGTGATGTCACATTGACATACAAATACACAGATATAGCATCCCTACTTTTTCATCAGGGGTTATTTACACATAAGATAATATGAAGTTTAATATTTTAACCATAATAACGATATTTTTTTTAAAAGAAGTTTAAGCAACAACTAAAAATGAATATCTTAAATGTAAATAAACTACGAAAAGCCAGAGATGTCTAGAGATTGAATCTGTTGGCTTAAAACGATGGTTCTAATTGCTTTAACTTTATAATATTAATATTAATGAGTTTGCGCACAAGTGAACAAATCTATGCAAATGTATGAAGTTGAAGAGTTTGTTTTATTGAAAGCGTCTTGATCAGTTATAATAAACAGTCAGCTTTGAAGAAAATTACGACTTAATTTAAATAAAGATAAATAATAAGAAAGGCTGGTTGTTTATTAAGGAAGGTTTACAAAGGTTTGGATATTGTATGTTATTGTTGTAACCTATTTGTTTGTGTACAATAAAGAGTGCATCTATCTACAATATATGTTTATAAAATAACACTTCTATCCATAAGGAATTTATATATATAAAAATGAATCCCTATTTCCCTTGGTCACGGCATCACTCGTGAACGGCTGGACCGATTTCGCAATTTTTTTTGTGTTCGTTATTGTCATGAGAAGGTTCTTATGGAAGAAAACAATTAGAAAAATTAAGAAAACTTAACGACCTAATTAACTTTTCTAATGTAACCTTAGCGCTTTTGACATATCTGTCAGTAGTTTGACAGTTGGCGCTATTGAAAGAATGCGCGTTGCAAATTATACCAATTCGAATTCAATATTCATAGTTAAGACAGGACAACGTCTGTCGGGTCAGCTAGTACCTAATAAAAATAACTTGAGACACTTCACACACGGCCGTCTGATCCTAAACTAGGCAGAGCCTGTACATGGCAATCAGACTACTGACAAACATACTTGTATATTTCTAAATACTTACATATTATAGATAAATTACACCCAGACAGAGAACAAATGATCATGTTCATAACACAATTATTTGTCCGGGGTGGGAATCGAACCCGACCTCTGGCTCAGCAGCCAGGATCACTAACCACTAGACCAACAGGCCAGTCAAGTGGCCAATTCTCCTGTCCATAATTCGGGAAATAGCTAAACTGTAATTCATTTATATATATTTCAACATGTACGAAAACAACACATAAATTTTTTGCCTACACATTTACGCGGCAGTACGGAGCCATGTTTACTTAGACAATATAAAAGGAACAATGTATAGGGATCGGTGATCTCTTCCAGATAACCTTTGTACATAACAATTATTTAAAAATTCACTGTTTTTCTAGTAAGTAAGGCTAACTAAAATGTAATCTACGTGTAAATATAAAGATTGATTATGAATAAAAAATGATTAATGACTTACAGATATTAATGGGCGTAGTTACAATATTTTTGTCTAAATTATTGTGATTTTCCCTTAATGATATTGCGACTGAATTGTAGGATTATTCAAGAATGAACCCCTGACTCGAAAATTCCTTCAACGATTAGAAACCAGCTGATGCATACCACTTCAGCCTAGTCTCCAGTGGTGGTGACCCGGAGTTTTTTTTTTATTATGTAGTTGCTAAGCAGTTACTGGTGATTATTAATACGTGAGAAAAACAATTGTGGCGCCCACGCTTCGTGTATTCTACATGAAGCACTACTGACTAATCAATCAATCCATTTACTCAGTGAAATATTATTTATTAATTAAACTAATTACAGGTTTCCTTCCGTAATTTGCTCTGTTATGCCGTCAATTAGCAGTAACATAGTTTATAAGTAAGTTAGCAACTTGAACTTAATTACGATAGACATAAAGCTTGTAGACTAATACAATTACAAGTTCAACGCTATCTTTGGAACTGCAACTTGCTCAATTAATTATCAGATAGAACTTCGTACTACCTAATTCCGTTAGTTTTGGTAGATGCTTGTAGTTTGATTGTCCTTGCGGTATGTGGAAACGATATGTTCATTATCATCTACCTACTCTTGTCCCAATTTCAATTGGAGTCGGCGCAATATGTGCTGTACAAACCCTACAAAGTTTTGGCTGATTCTTTTTATGGCTGGCCGCCTTCCTGACGCTAACCCTCCTTGGGAATGTAATCGTTTTCAGACGGGACAAAGGATGAAGGTAAATTGGGGTAAGGAAAACGTATAGGGGGAGGAACCTACGGTAAGGGATACCGCAAGTCTCGGATGAGGAACGAGACTGGGACTGCAGTAGCTCGCAGAGGTACAATGCCAGGGTCGCGAATATCCTATATAGCGAATATACCCGAATATCCTGTATTTCCTGTAACTGGAGAGGCCACTGGGACCGGTACACCACCTGGCAACAAATCTGTAACATATATTGTTTAAAATTTTAGCTTTCTGCACTTTTTTCTGCTATTTATAAACTTTAAGTAATCCAAATTTCACATTTCGCGTTTGTTTACGTCGTAATTTTCTTAAAAATGCGTACAAAAATTCTCTTAACCTTAATTGTTCGGACTTATACCGGCCGCAGCGTTTTGCCATAGTTCAACGCGACAAAACATTTATCCCATCACCTTGATAATTGGCAATCCACCACTGTGTGGTTCTCCAGAAATGTTTTGCCTCGCACAACTAATCTCTGGAACAAATTGTCGCCTGCGATATTTCCGGACCGATACGACCTTCAAACCTTCAAGAAAAGAGCGTACTCCCATCTCAAAGGCCGAACAAAGCACTTGTGACTCTTGGGTTGCAGGTGTCCACGGGTAACTCCTTACCATTTCATAGGTAGGACAATGGTAAAGTTTTCCCGAAATTTAAATGACATTAATAAATTAAGTGAGAATTTATTAAATAAATCCATTTTGTAATATATCTGTATATTCATGATGGATTTCATACTCTAAGTTTCTGATAAACCATTAGGGTTTTTATCCAGATTACATGAATGTACTTATTAAAATATATATGTATTTGTTTATGTATTAAAGACGTATGAAGTACTGATACATGTTATACATTGATTTATACGATACGATGAATGTGTGGGTGCAATCTTAGAGACTAATTTGGCGTTGGGTTATTTTGAAGATTCACAATAGCAAATATTTTATTGACTGCGGCGTCTGGCTATTTTTCAATTCCAAACGAAGGTCACAATTCTTTATTTATAGTTCACCGTAAAACTAAGCATTATACAGGGCAATAAAGCAACTGATTGGCCTGTTGGCCTAGCGGTTAGTGACCCTGACTGTTATGCCATAGGTCCTGGGTTCGATACCCACCCGAGTCTGGGTGTTCTTTGTGTCCGTTGTTTGTATGTTTGTAAAGTCCCCCGCGACACAAGAGTCATTCCTAATGCGGGAGTTGTCTTTAAAAAAAAAAAAACAAAAAAGAAAATACTACTGATTTTGGCCATATATATAAGCGTCGAAAAATTCATATTTTAATAATAATATTAGTTTAAGTTTAATTATGAAACATTATAAATGAAAGCTTTAGATTATTATGTTTATTATAAAGTTATTATCTTGTTATAATAAACCAATTCCTTAAAGACTTAGAATTTCTGGCTTGATGTAATTTTCAAAAAGGATGTATTTTAGTCGTGGGAGAGCCACGCTTCGGCACGTATGGGCCGCCTCGACCGGAGTGATACCACGCCCTCACAGAAAACCGGTAGTGAAGCATTGCTTTTCACCGGGTGAGTTCCTTCTCCCTCTTTTTTCCCGACCTTCCCCTCTCTCCCCCTCTTCCCCTACTCCCAGCATAAAGGGCGGCAACGGACTTATGACTCTTGAGCTGCCGGTGCCCATGGGCGGCGGTAGTAATTTACCGTCAGGTGACCCGTCTGCTCGATTGCCCCCTATATCATAAAAAAAATATGCATCTCACATAATAAATGTTAAGTTAGTACAGTTAATGTCACTTAACATAGTGGTTCTAATGTTTAATTATCCCACTAATATTATAAATGTGAAAGTTTGGATGGATAGATGGATGTTTGTTACTCTTTCACGCAAAAACCACTAAACCGACTGCGATAAAACTTGGTATGTAGATAGCTGGAGACCTGGATTAACGTATAGGCTACTTTTTATCCCGATATTCCCACGGGATCGGGACTTACGCGGGTGAAACTGCGAGGCGCTGCTAGTTATTCATAATTAAAAAAACAAAATTACATAAAAATATTTTCCGATATACTTATAGATAAATCGCCACTTTACTTTCATATTTTTTTCGCAGCGTTTGTCTAATTTATAAATAAACCTAATAACATCCCTCCCCACCAGAAACTTACTTAAATCAATTTGCTGTAAGCCGCTACGAGGCTACGTCGTAGACCCAGCGAGTCTACGCCAATACCTGTCTTATTGATTGTGAGATATTGGATTGCAATTCAATAGACAGCCTTAGATTTACTAAGATCTTTATCATTTTTATACATTAATATTTTTTTCTACCTTTTCGAATTGATTTGGCTAAGTACAATCTCGAGAACTAACTGGCAACGAAGGAGACAGAAAGCTTTTAATAGTTTCGAAGGCATTCGATCTTTACATGTCGATACAGGTTAAGTTCTAAGTTGGCTGTACTTCGGACCGGTCCAGATTCTTTATTCTCTAAAGACTATCTCTTTATGTAGACTATCACAACCTGTGAAGTAATATCGATTGAATTTTGTAAGTTTACGTACATAACATTGGCTCCCAAACTACAGTTTTCTGTAGGTTTACTGACAGCTCCAAATTTGAATGAAAAATCTCACTATCTTAATTGAACTTAAATATCGAACAAGACAACGTCTGATAGTTCAGTAAGTAAATAAATAAAGGCAATTGCGTATATTCTCTTGAAGATAAATATATTATTAGGTATCAGACGTGACGTAATTTAAAAAAAATAAGAACAACACTGCCACTAGCATAGATTTATCTGGCCTGTTGCTGTAATGTTCAGTGATCCTGACTGCTAAGCCAGGGGTATGAGGTTCGATTCCCACAAATTTCGAGCATACTAATCACACAAATTATTATGTGATGAGTATACTCACGGAGCAAAGCATACTCATTTGTTATGTGACTGGGTGTAATTTATCTATGTTATAGCATTATTTATGTATTTAGAAATATATAAGTATGTTTATCAGCAGTCTAGTTACCATAGTACAGGCGCCGCCTAGTCCAAAGTTACTGTAAAACAATTATTACCAAGACATACCTAATAAAAACAAATTAAGAATGAGATACCGATCGGGTTGGTTCGCTTTGCTTGTCTCTCGATCAAAAAGAGAGTTAACTACATCTTAGTGCGGCTATTTATGGCATGATATCGGATATGTGACATCTCTTTTTTTTTCGGCTACCGGCACCTAACAATCTTATATGTCTATAAATAGACAAGTAATAATTGACACTAAGCACGATACAAGCAAAGAGTATACAAACACTACGTGATACAAGTTTTATAACAAACTGTTCCAAAAATATCTTCCACATTATATTTATCTAAAGCAAAACTTTCGCCGTTTAGATTCAGCATGAATGCCAAGAAGGTTGACATTCTTCACCCACTTTTAGCATCTGAATTTCAATTCATCGCTATCTACAACCTATATAGCATACTATATTCGAGAACATACATATATATATATATATATTGCTATATCCGGGGAATATTCCGGTTGCCGGGACTTTAGGGTCGCTAGCGAGGGGAGAAGAATTAAAAGATTAGGCAAACACAACTATAATAAGCATTAATGGTAATTTATAATAACAATAAATTCAAACAAATTAATATTTCTTGAGTCGTCCGTGAACACCGCATAGCGGCTGTCACCGAAGTCCTTCCTAATCTGTCAGTTGTATAATTCAAAATACATTTATTCTAAATCAGTGCGGACTTCTCACCCACAAGTACTATTGTAATTCACAGAGGCGTGACAATATATATGGTGTACCCATTAGAATTCTCGACTACTATAATACATATAGCAGTCGAGAATTTAACTATATTCGGTAACAATAGGTGTTTCAATAAAAACTTTCAAATAAAATTTATTAAAGACTTATTTTTAAATGCACATCAAAATACTCATCTGCCATCAATTTATTTACATCAATTATTAGATACGTAAGTAGGAAAATATTATTTTCATATCAAATAATTACACATCAAATTAACCAGAGCGTACAAAGGTAAAAAAAAAAACGTCACACATATAGATCATATAGGCATATATTCGTGATCGCGTTAATTCCCGTATAAGTACATAATCATATAGGCTAGGTTTAGGTTTGGTTAGAATTGCGACCACAACGAGAACCGAATTCTATTGTAAAATCATAACAACGAACTCGATATATTGAGTAAGCTTTGTTTTAATAAAACTGAATTACAAAGTTTATTGTCCACTAGGCATTATCAGATATGCATTCATAAATAAATCCGCTTTTCAATTAATAGCGATGCGATATGAACTCAAGTTGTGGCTAAAATAATAATATTTTGAGGTAACTATTTTGGTCTCCAATCAGTATTTTTGATTAGGATTGGGATTTTTTTAAATAAAAATAAGATTTTTTTTATTTACAACTGTAAATCAAAAAATCTTAGTTGGCCTTTAATAAAAGCTTGTATTTAGTTAAATTATTAAAGGCTAACTTTGGCCCACAACATCACCCACGTTAAATTTATTTTACTCTCCCTCGGGAACAGTACTAACTCTTTTACTGGATAAAAATTCTTTTCCTAGGTCTTTTTCTATATGCTGAAAACGTGAATGTAAAATTGCATGGTAATCCGCTGAGTAGTTACGTCGTGAAATAACAAACATACTCACTTCACATTTATAATATTAGTTAGGATATATGGTTTTACTCACGTGTGTATTTCAGGGATGCTCAATAGTTTCAGACCCGACGTGGGTCCTTTATCACTACATATTATAAAACAAAGTCCCCCGCCGCGTCTGTCTGTCTGTCTGTTCTGAAAAACTACTCAACGGATTTTCATGTGGTTTTCACCAATAGACAGAGTGATTCATGAAGAAGGTTTAGGTGTATAATTTGTTAAAGTTTTGCATAAATTGGTAGAAATATGATGATGATTGTTGAAGATGTCTGTACTACCTGTGCGAAGCCGGGGCGGGTTGCTAGTTGAAGGATAAAGCAACCATCCGCGTCGGTATCACGCGCCACACTGCTAGTGAGTGAAAGCGTACATCAATACAAATTGTAAATATGGTTTTAAATAATTTTTTGCCGACAGAAAGTTAAAAAGCGCTAAACGCTTGCTTATTGCCACCTGTGAGTTTAAAAAGCGCTCAACGCTGCGCGCCATATTTGAATATAGCTCGAAAAGTACGAGATTTCCCTAGAGGATATTAACTACGTGACGAAAGGCTAAGCCCCCCCTCCGCCCCTGTGACCAAGCGTGGTATTTTAAAGCCCCCCTCCCCCCGCAGAACGGGTCACGTAGTATGCTAAGCTTCTGTCTATAGTATCTCCTGTGAAATTAGTTACTATTCCGAGAGACATACACTATCCAACGATAAAATATCTGTCCTATTGGACGAGGTCTTTGACCTTGAAAACGAGCCAAGCGCTCGACCTTACGTCATGTAGGTCATTCCTGATATAATCAATGTTAGGAAATGAATTTGGCGGTAAATAAACGATTGTTTATGTGGTTGCACAAATTGTGGCTCAGTCTGATAATTTGCATAGATTTAGCATCAAATATTCAAGTATTATCATTTTGTTCAGAATAACCGATATAATTTCGATGTAAAAAACCGATTTAATTCTATGTTAGATTTTCTACAAGCTTCAAGAAAAGGTAGGTACTATATTATGTACTTTATAAGTGACTTACCTGATTAAAATATATTGAACTGTATTTGATATTTTGAGAAAATCCATAATGGTGTCAATTCTGTTGTATTACTCTCTGGACTATAATTGACTAAATTTTCTTCATACAAAATGTAAACCTTGTACACTTTGAAACAAGGTCTTATTTCAAATTTAAAAAAGTAGTTAACATAATATGTTGCTTTCGAAATAGGCAATTTATTTGTCGACTAAAGTCTGACACGCTTAAATTAACTTAAATACCACGTAGCGAGAGCCGCCATCCGTTGAATGCCATTTCTTTTGCTCTGTGTTTTTAGTAAGCGTCTTCGTAGGTGTCGATTAAAATAACGTCATCTTAGTTCGTTTTGAACAAGTTTTTATACGGCATTTGAATAAATAGGGACTCTCGCTGCGTGGAAATAAAGTTGAGTATGAGTAAAGATGAGTGAAATTTAGTGGCGCTGAGAAATAGATGCCAGTAACAAATAGACCTTGTTACCAAGAAGACAAGGTTGATTTCATATGAAGAAATTAAGTCAGATTTTAGTCTAGTCGAGTGTACAATAGAATCGGGAACACCATCGGGGAAACCAATAATTAACTTTAAAAGTTATCGAAGTTAGTTTTTATGGATTTTCTTAGTAACAGAATGAAGCATTCCAAATTAAAAAAAATATGTACGATTTAAGTCTTTAACTTAACACATTCCACCTGCTTTCATGTCAATTCAAACAGTCATAACTTGTACACGGATAGTTTTTTTTTCAAAAATTCTTTTTGTAACTGCATGCTTCAGTGATATAAGTAATGTTCTATTATCTGATACACCCAGTATATATGTATGAAGTTTTAGTAGGTAGGTAGGTTTGTTTGATTAGTACGTAATTGACCCTAAGAGATGAAGAGAATGCAATGTTTCTGAATCCTAAATAGGAAGGTACCTTCCCTCGGTATGCAAATAAATAGTCCCTTTTTGTTTCGAACCCAATTGTCTATACTTAGGCTCAAGTCTCCTTTTTTCCAAATTGTATGCTAGTGCACGTAAAAAGAGACTATTCTATTGACATCCACTGAACTCACTTTTAGATACTAAGCATTACCTGTAAGAAAAAAAATAATAACAATTTTCTAAGGTTTGTGGTATTTATTTGGTTACATTTGGGTTAATAAAAATCTTGAAATGATAGCTAAGTAAAGTAATTCTGATAGTCACAGACAGATTGGAAAATTTAGCCTTTAGCTTATAACTAATCCTACTAATATTATAAACGCGAAAGTTTGTAAGTATGGATGGATGGATGGATGGATGTTTGTTACTCTTTCACGCTAAAACTACCGAACCGATTGCGATGAAACTTGGTATGTAGACAATCGGAGACTTGGGTTAACAAATAGGCTACTTTTTATCCCCTAGATATTCTCACGGGATCGGGACTTACGCGGGTGAAACCGCGGGGCGCTGCTAGTTGCAAGATAAACCTTTCAATATAACACGCCGCTTTCTTTTATCTTATAACCTATTTAACGCGCGCCCATTGTCCAGTTACAAAACAACAATACAAATGATTTGTGACTCATAATGAGAACTCGAATTGGAAATACGTATAGACTCCTCTAGGCTAAAAAACTGCGGATTCCTTATTACTGCTATCCTGAGGTGACCCGTCCAGTGAATCCAGATCCAAAATTATATTGTATTTAAATCGATTGTACTATAACAACCCTGTTTATTATCGATCAGGCACTAGAATACACCAGTTAGACAAAGGGTTCCTCTATCTGAGAAGATTTATAGACATAATGCATTACTGCTGAACATCATTAAAAACTTCGAAAACATTATCCAAAATACTGAAGTCCTCCTACTTTTTTATTATTTCAGAATTGATTTTTTTTATTATGGGATAGGAGGCAAACGAATAGACCGGTCACCTGACGGTAAGTGACGCCCATGGAAACCTGCAACACAAGGGTCACATTTGCGTTTCGGGCCTTAAGGTGGGAGTAGGGGATGGGGGAGATTTTCGACGGTTTTTTGTTAGGCCGTAGTATCACTCTGATCGAACCGGCCCATACCTGCCGGAATCATGGCTCTCCCACGATTGAAACTTAGTTTTATTATTAGTCCACGACTTCTATACTGAGGAGGTAAGAATTCAAAACCTCGCTACAAATAAAACGTATATAAGTAGGTAATTTGTTCAAACATATGCGACAGTCTTTATCTACTTATGTAGATCTAGATATGTAGATGTTTGAACGATTTGCATACATCTTTCAATTGTTTAATGGATTCCGTTTAGCCTGAAACGCTTGGAGAATGCTTTCAATGTGAAACATTAAACATGTAATTCGAATCGAAGAATCTGTCTATTTGAGGGTATGAACTTACTTTGTTTTGCAAATGGAAATAAAAACTGAAAATGGAATAAAATGAAAAAATAACCAAATTGATTGAGACAGATAAAGGTTATGATTGCAGTATCCGTATGGGTTTGCCTTACTTAACGTTTCAATTATGTTACTGGCTCTCACTCTGTTACACACTCATATTTATTAAAGGTAGACTAGAGGAAAGTATTTTGTAAGGGTGTTTTGCCGAAGCTATTGTCATCAATATCTTCTACCGGATACGTTACGTCTGCGTGTTGTTAAAGATAATTTTCTAAAAGAATAACTTGATAACTATTTAACTAATCGGGAAATCAAGTTCCAAACCTCACGATCGCTAGCAATACATTCTGAGCAAACCACGGCAAGTGAGGTTTCTCTGAAATCTTTGTAAAACTTGTCTAGCACTACATAAAGAAAGTTTTTCAATAACGCTTGGCTCTTGGCCAAGCGATTTTTTATCGTGATGCAGAGCAGTTGGTTAAATTGTGTTCAGCAGATATTCGCCGCCTTCTCTTTGGCATTACTTCCTCGCAGAACGAGGCACCGGTATCTCATGCTCTCTCGCACCGGACCATGACCAAAACCAACGTCTCCATTGAGAGGTTACCCCGACACGACGTCGCGAGGTCGTTTTAACAGAAAATCTACTATTTCTCCTGAAAATTACAATTTTGGCGGTTTTTAAGATGCAAACATTAGAGTTTTACGGTTTTACAGTTCTTGATTATCATTTTAAATAATTGACGTAGGTATAAGATTCATGTGAAAATGTGTCTGAAAAAATAATTTCCGTCATCAAAAATCACAGCGAGAGGACCGGGAAAAGTTACTATGAATAAAATATTCTGTTTATAATTCTGTTATTTTAAATTAGGTTGGCGCGTTGCCTAGTCTTTGTCTCAGAAATTTTTCCCTAAAATATAGATGAATATTGACCATTTGTTTCAATGCTGTCCTGGTAACGAAGAGCTTTAATGCGACGTTTGAAATGTAAATTGTGGGTCTTGAAGCGTCTCTTGCATTGACAAGTTTTGACAAAAAATTAAATGTATATTTAAAAGCATGACCATGACACTTTTTTCTCCAGATAGGTAAGCAGACATGTATGAAATCCAAGTTTTATATTTCATGTAACCGATAGCTATATAATCATGAAAAATACCAAACTCTTGTAACTGAGCAAGTGGTAATATTCCAATGTCAAACGCTCTAGGCATCAAATCCTCACCTCAACATGACATTCGGTTACATTACACACTGCAACATCGAAACATAGTAGTCAAAATGTTTCTCATAATATTTTTAAGGCGTTTAGTGCCCTCAGGGACTAAATTCATTCTGAGCAAAAGGGGGTGAGCATATACAGCTCACCCCCATATACTCCCAGGGAGTGAACAAAACAAAACAACCTACCAAGCCCTATCAAACGCAACGATACTTAAGTAAATAATAATACAATAATCAGGTTTTACGAGATATTGTCAGTCGACACTTAACACTGTTTTATAATAAGTTACAAAACGTTACACACACATCATTACCCAGTGACAATCCTCAAGGGAATCTTGTTTGGTTGGTTACAAACGTTGTTTCAGACGGAGTTTGGTTCCAAAAACCAATTTTTGTCTGACACTTTGTAATTCTCGAGTTTTTAATATAATTTTATGGCTTTGAATTTTCTACGTACCTTTCTATTTTTAACCCCCGACGCAAAAACGACGGGGTGTTATAAGTTTGACGTGTCTGTGTGTGTGTATGTCTGTCTGTGGCTTCGTAGCCCCCGAACGGATGAACCGATTTTGATTTTGTTTGTTTTGTTTGAAAAGTGAATTAGTCGGGAGTGTTCTTACATATAATTGAAGAAAATCTGTTCAGCCGTTCGAGTCGAAGGTTTTTAAATTGTAAATTTATAGTTAACATTGTTTCTTCTCCAGCTTGTGGAAGAAAATCATCACATCTCACAGAAATAAACAGTACCGTTATACTATTTTATCCTACCAATTTAAATGTATAATGAAATTATTTGTGTATGCATAAACTTGAATAAATAAATAATCACTCCTGAAGAAACTGAATAACTGTAGTATTTTAACACTGTGGTAAGCCGTTAACGTGTACGGTTAAGTTTGTTCTTCTCTCTTGGGTGAGTTACCGGATGGTGTAAACCAGATTAATAAAGTTCTGTATCCGTCCCAGAACTTTGTAATTTCAAGGAAGTTACAAACACCAATACTTATTAACTTACTCACACCGTTAAATATAGTTTACGTGTATTCGTTAACGAATCATTAGCATATTAAATGATTATAGTTTTTTGACGACTTTACAATTAATTAACACGTTCGACAGTCCGTTGTGTATGGTCATTAATTTCTCAGTAACGGGCTTAACTAAAAGGCTGTAAATCGTTTAGTAACGGAACGTCACTTTTACTCAATAGTTGTACGGGAAGCGGTTTGAATTAAAAAACACAAAACTTTCAATCGGGAAGATGGTTTCAAATTATCTACAGCGTGGAATCCAGTGTTAAAAAACATGCCACCTCCCTTTTATGCGCAGTCGGGTGAACACCAGAATAGGGAAACATCGGTTTGCTTACAGAATAGGGACACTGTTAGTATAGTATATGACGGTACATGGCGAAATGAAAATATCAATAATATCGAAACAGTGGGGGTGAATGAAGAACCTTGTACCTCACGATCGCGACGACGGAGGGCGTGCACCGCTGAGCCAGTCAGTCTATGACCACGGCCAGAGCAACCTTGTCGAAACGTCAGGCAATTCAGAGGTATGTAATACCTTTTCGTGATCGCGCTAATTCCCGTAAATACGTAAATAATATTATGTCATTTTGTTCGGTGTAATATAACCGAACACCTTAGTAAGCAATAAGCGAGTCACGCGTTTACCTAATTAGATCAAACGTGTATAGAGTCAGTGCACTGTGTGCAACTGTGACATTCGGGTGCATTCATTGAAACATTATAACATTTTCATACATAACATTTAACTAACATTTTTAACTTTTAAGAACTTATTGTGGAACTGAACAATATATTATTAGTGTGTAACATTTAAAACATCTCTTTTATTTAACAATCACTGCAAACCTCGCGCTACACCGTACATAAGTTTTGGTCCTTCGAGCCGGCGAACCAGCGACCTATGGATGTTCGATGTAAATTATATGTAGTAAATTTTTGGAGACTATTTCTGTTATGAAATTCTCAGCAGCAGCTTGTGGAAATGTACCCGATAGATGATAATAAGCTTAGCTTAGATAATATTGCGTGATATTGAAAATATAGCTAGCGAAATAGGAGTATGTGTAAGCAAGGCATCTATGCCTGCCGCATTGGGTTTATAAAAGGTCAAGAAACGAACAACAGCACTTTATCAAAACAGCTCATGTCTTATTTTTTTAAACTTAGTTAGGACACAAGCACACGGTCTACTTGATATAAGAGTAGTAATACCATTGGTTTTTTTTTTTATGGTTAGAAGGCAAACGAGCAGACGGGTCACCTGATGGTAAATGACTACCGCTGCCCATGGTCACCTGCAACTTCAGAGTCACAAGTGCGTTGCCGCCCTTTAAGGTGGGAGTAGGAGAAGAGGGGGAGGGGCGAAGAGGGGAGAGAGGGGAAGGACGGGAATAAGGGAGATGGAAGGGTTAGAGACTCCGGTAACCTCACTCACGCGGCGAAATGCAATGCAAGCATTGCTTCACGGCCGGTTTTCTGTGAGGCCGTGGTAACGAGCGGAGTCGAGCCGGCCCATACGTGCCGAAGCATGGCTCTCCCACATAAATTAGTGTTACAAAACCAACAAAAAAGTACTGTGTGTAACCTCTTTCATGCCTTACTATTTTAAACATACTTTTATTAGCTTTCACTTGTAACAGTTAGTTATCTAAATAAAACTTGGAAGTCAATTTTAATCTACTTCTTTCTTTTTTCTTTTCTTTTTAATAAGACAGGAATTCCCGCATTAGGAATGACTCCTGTGTCGCGGGGGACTTTACAAACATACAAACAACGGACACAAAGAACACCCAGACTCGGGTGGGAATCGAACCCATGACCTATGGCGTAGCAGTCAGGGTTACTAACCACTAGGCCAACAGGCCAGTCAACTTCTATTATTGTCATATCGAAATGAAAGTTTGTAGGTAAATGTAGATTGTCTAGGGGTTAGTGATCGTGACTGCTAAGCCAGAGGTCGTGGGTTCAATTCCCACCCAGAACAAATAAGTGTGTGATGAGCATGATCATTTGTTCTGTGTCTGGGTGTAATTTATCTATAATATGTATGTATTTAGCAATATATAAGTTTGTTTATCAGCAGTCTGGTTGCCATAGTACAGGCTCTGCCTAGTTTGGGATCAGACGCCCGTATGTGAGATGTGTGAAGTTATTATTATTATTTAGTATCTTGGAGCTGATCTGACTATTGAGCCAAGAGGTGGATAGTGGAACTCTTCAGTGGCTACTAGTAAACCCCTCGAGTTTGGACTCGCATGATTCGTTTTGCAGAGTCCCACAGATTGGACTTGCTAACGATGGTCTGATGATCAGGAGGTGGATAGTGGTACAGAGAGGCATAGTTAAATTAGGTTGGCAAATGGCATACAGCTATACACAGTGGCGCTACTAAAAAAAAAACATTTTATCCAGCCAAGTACTTACTTCTTTCAAGATAGGCTGAATTACTGCTTACTAACTGATGTGGATTGTACCATGCCATTAGAATTTATACAGTTACTTTACGTTAATAAGGTCCTTGGCAATAACGACGCTAAAATGAAATAATATTATGAAGAGAATAACTGTTAACGTCGCGTCGATTGTACACGTAAACTCAAACGACAGACTGGAGTATTTATAATATGTATAACTATGTTGACGGGAATTAACGCTATCACGTATTTAAAAGGTATTACATACCTTTGATTTGCCTGACGTTTCGATCAGGTTGCACTTTGGATGACGACTTGTTGGCGTAGCGTAGTCGGCGGTTTTTCGGTAGTGATACAATTGTGTTAACTGAACGTAAATCTTAATTCCCTACCTAGCAGACGATGGTTGTTATCTAACCTGGTACAACTAAAAAAGTAAAATTGAAAAAATCACACTTCAAGATAGAATTCTCTACTCTACGGCTGAAATACCCGAGTGGCGTGCCGTTACTTCCAAACTCTTTTATACATATAAAGACTTGTACGAAATGCCAATTAAAAAGTTGAAATTGATTCAAGTTACAGGGTGTCGTACGTGTCAGGGTCCGTGTCCACGACTAGGGCACGGCGTTAAATATCGATTGGTACCTACTTGTATCCGCCCTGGCTAAGACTTGTCTAAATCATGGCAAACCGGGTCATGTTACATTGAGCGGCAGCCAATCGAAGGAGCTTACAGCCCAGTCGGCTATGTTCTCTTAGCAGTAACCTATAAGACATTTCCAAGACCTTGATTGGCACGTGCAATATTTACCGAATGTACAAATGCAAGCTAGTAAATGCACGATTTGGGTAATTGTTTAATTTAATGTATTCTGTGGAATTGTGCCATGGACTGTAAAACTAGAATGGTTGCAAATTGTAAGTTTAGAACAATACTTCCTTCCTTCTTGATTAACATTTATGGAAACCACATCTTACTTACTTTTAAACTTTCTCATTCCATGATAATATAATTATGGTGACGAGAATTAATGTGATCACGTAATTAAAAGGAGTCGGCCTGTGCAACCTGGTCGAAACGTCTGGCAAATCAAAGGTATGCAAACACACCTTTTAAAATACGTGATCGCGTTAATTCCCCGTCAACATAATTTTATTATCACATCTTACTGGTTACAAATAGTCTTGATGTTTTATAGCTTTTTTCAATTAACGGGTTATCATGCACAAGATTTTTTCAAGTTGTACAGTTTCTTTATATTATATAAATTACTATAACTTGAATATAGCTAAGTCATAAACTGTGTTACTTTTAGGTTTGTTTACTTGGACCATCCCAAAGGACGTTTCAAATTTATCTTTATGATGAACTAGCAGCGCCCCGCGGTTTCACCCGCGTAAGTCTCGATCCCGTGGGAATCTGGATAAAAAGTAGCCTATGCGTTAATCTAGGTCTCCAGCTATCTACATTTTTGCGTGAAAGAGTAACAAACATCCATCCATCCATAAATTCATCCATCCATACATTCAAACTTTCACATTTATAATATTAGTGGGATGTTCTAACAGCTGACATTCCAAGGACTATTGTCAAGATTTTTAATTTTTACTTGAAATATTGGATTTTTCAACCAATATGTTTTGTCAGCGGCCAGAATTAAAAGATTTTTGAGTAATTAACCTCCTTTTTAATAAGTACGGTTGCCAATCACTTTATGGAGCATGATAGGTAACCTTATCCTACCCCTACCCTAGCAAAGACATTGTTAGTGTTGTTAGTAACAGATTGTGTTTTTTTGCAATCTCGGTTTTTTATATACAAAATACATTTTTATAGTTCTTATACCCAAATTTATTCTATTTAAATTATACAAGAGTAACCAAATTATAAGTGTTATATAGATTTTTTTAAATTGTTAATTTAAAAAACGTCGTTTGAGCAATTGCTAAGGCGTGTGACTTATGATCGGGTGGTTACGGATTCGAATCCCTTACACACCCGTACACTACCGATGTGAACCCACCAACAGAAGCAAGCCACATATTAACAGGAATGCTAGTAATGACCGATCTACGTAGTGAATAATAGTGATGAGGTATTCTCTAGAGGGGTCCCTTGCGGGTACATATACAATGAGAATCGGAGCATATAGAAAGAAAGAATTAAGAAAAAAAAGTATTTATATCTCAAAAGTGACGTGATATGAAATAACATATTGAAAATATATAAAAAACTAAATATAAATAAAAACAAAATACGGTGACAATTGCCTTGCATGCACTTGCACGTCACTTACTGAAATTGGTCACCGCTCAGCATTGATGCTGATGGCGCCGGCAAAAAAGTTGCTGCGCGCCAAACAGCGCTTATTTTGAGCGGTGACCGTGTGGAGTAGGTGTGCACATATAAATAAATGAATAATATTAATTTTTTTTTCAGCTACGATATCCTAATAGTAAATAATTAAAACTCGTCTATCCTGCGGGCGACAATGGGCGATGCGTCATCCGTCAAATGACGCAGGCCCTGTAAACCCCAAACTTCCGGGACGCTTGTAGGCTCTGTCAGGAGGCTATACATGTAGGGTTCCGGATGTCTTATTAAAGCTGTTCCCGGATCCCTCCTACTTAAGGCGCAGTACGGTACACCGTGTGGTTTTAGTCGGTTCGATTCCGACACACCGCCCCGCCAAAAACCCCGGCGGGGTGACGGCCCGAGGGGGTTTCCACACGCACAAAAAAAAAAAAAAAGGAGGCTATACATGTAAATGTTGGTTGAATATGACACTAAGGCAAAAAAGGCAATATCAGTATTAATATTTGTATATTTTGTGAATTTATTTTTGTTATTGTATATTACTTAGTACTTTTTCTAGGTACATAAGGTTAAAACAATTACAGATTCTGCTGTTACCTACTATACAATTTAGGGTAGAAAAAAGGAAATCTGTGTTTTCTTCGATTTGAATGTTGTGTGGCGGTACTACCAACGATCAACCAAGAAAGAAGTCAATAAAAGTTTGTCTCTTATGATGAAGAGCCCACATTTAGCCGGGACAGTTGAGAGATCTAGAAACTTCTGTAGCGTTACACTGAAAAATGTACTCAGTTTATTTAATTTGAAATAGTAACACTATTTCCGCAAATAAAAAATATATATGTGCAATTTCTTTACCCAGGTTTATGTGTGTCTAGAATACCGGAGTGGAACACATAAGCGGAGTGAAAAAAATCCTACTCTCATGGGAACTACTCTAACGAAACGCGCGCTCATGTGAACGAATGTACGGAAAACCAATCTCAAAGCGAGCGTCAAGCAAGCATCTCGGATCAAAACGCGCGTTATCATGTGAACGACTTGAACAATATGTGTGTTCTTGACGTTCTTGCTGACGCGCATCAACGCGCGGTAGCAAAACGCTCGTCCAACGCCCGTCATCTGAATGCATGCGTGCATTGTCACACTAAGTGTAAGGCCACGTGGCCTTACACTTAGTGTGACAATGCACGCATCTATAGATAAACAAAAATATATTTTTTTAATCTTTATAGCTTAAATTCGATTCCATCAAGTTAACCACATATATATTAGATAGAAGATAGACTTAATATATTAGAATAGAAACTTTCGTGCGTCTTAAAAGGTCTGAAATACACAAACCTTATATCCTTAATTAATATTTCAGATATGTTTGAAAAATGATCTGACCAAAGAGGATGGCAACACTAGGTTAACTTTGTCCCGCTCCCAGCACCTTAACACTTTACAAGGGTTGTCGGTAGGACTACTAAAGTTTCGCAAGTATTTACGGCCCTATTATTGTACATATTTCTACTTGTAACAAAAAACCCCACAACAGGTCAGAGAGCAATATCATGTCACAAGTTGTAAGAAAAAATCTCAGGGGATCTGTCTATCTCTTATCAGTTTTACATTTAAGTGGACCACGTAATAGCCGTATTCACATATGCTATTTTCATTATAACGTTATAGCCATGGGCGCTATCAGTAATTTTTAGAAAGAAAAAAGTGTATGTGTGCGATTCACACACGGCAGAAGTGAAACTTCAGAAAATAAGATCAAGATATACAAAGAATGGCCTTAATAATAAACAGTAAGCAAACCTGAAGTCCAGTTACAACTGTACACAACTTTCAAAACAAACAATACTTCGTTTTCAATATAGGTCAAGGTTGAATTTAAATGTAAATTTGTAAAGAATCAATTTAGTATAAGTGAAATATGGAGAAAAAATGCACAAAAATTACACTACGTTGACATTGACATATAGTACGCAGGCGCAAAGACAAATATTATAGGAACTTTATCGTAGGAACTTTATCGTGATGCTTCCGTTTCATCGAATTTCAAATCACAACGATTCTAAAGAAGTTTCACTTAAAAAAAAAAACATTGTCAAAACTCCTTCTAAGTGACATCGCCATCTAAGCACTTTATGTTAGTAGTTTCACGATGAAATAGCTGCAAAATGAAACAGCTATACCGTGTACACCCAGTCTTAGTTGTAAACTTTAAAATGAGATACTAAAATTAATTAAACGTGTACATTAAGATAACTTTACAAGTGTAGTTGCAAGTTTATATCTACAAAATACGGGAATAAATTAAACCCTTTGAACAATTTACACATGTTTGTATTTTCGCTTGAAAAGTAATAAGGGAACGTACCCATACTACGTGACCCGTTCTGGGGCGGAGGGGGGGTCTTCAAATTACCACGATTGGTCACAGGGGCGGAGGGGGGCTTAGGTTTTCGTCACAAAGTCAATATCCTCTAGGGAAATCTCGTGCTTTATCAAACTATATGCAAATATGGCGCGCAGCGTTTAGCGCTTCTCAAACTCACAGCTGGCAACAAGTAAGCGTTTAGCGCTTTTTAACTTTCTGTCGGCAAAAAATGATTTAAAACCATATTTATAAATTACTACGTGAAAACTAGAGGGGAAGGGGGGTCTTGGTATATACTACGGGTGGTCACCGAGGGCGGGGGGAGGGGTATAAAAATTGTAAAAAAATGGGTCACGTAGTATGGGTGCGTTCCCTAAAGTGAAACGGCAGGGACGAAGAGTCTTAAATATAGTTGCTGCCTTTCTTATCGACCTCCCTTTTGAGTGTCATATCTACCATTCAACATAGTATAAGTATTTACTGTATGCGCGATTTGACGATTATAGTGAAAGCATTTGTTTGTGCTCCGAATAAAACATACTCTATGACAATTGAATAAAGTTCAAACGATTCAAATCGTTAAGTTGGACCATAACAATCTTCGGGAAACACGTCCCCGTGGCGGAAGTTTGTGATTATATTTGCATATGATTGGACAAATTGCTCTTTGATTTTTCTTCGAGGTAATTCTCAGCAATCTGGAAATAGTATTAACTTCACACATCTCACACACGGCCGTCTGACCCCAAACTAGGCAGAGCCTCTGGCTGCTGAAGTCAGGATCACCAACCACTACACAAACAGGCCGGACCAGGAAATGTACTGCATCGATTACAATAGCTTCCACCCCCCTATACACTTATAATATCACATAGACGCGTCACATACACCTCTGTGTACCCCTTCTTGTACATACAGGCTTCGTACAGTAGTGAGTATAAAAGAGAAAACTCAAGAGAAAAAAAAACAGTCAGTCGTAGGACTGCACATCAGAAGTGAAAACATAACTTCACAATGTATTTGCACATACATACACAGACACACATCTGTATATATTTAATTAGGTTAAAAATAAAAAGTAGGGAATAACATATCTAAATGTATACATAGGGTGTAGGTACTTGAAGTTCTGCGCTCGAAGAACATTTATGAGCGGCCACGCTCATAAATGTTTGAATTTCGAATGTTATATTTTTTTAAATATAAGATTCTCGGCTCCGTCTTACAAATTTTCGATCAGAGTCACGTGTCCTGACACGAGTTTAACATTTTTTACCCATCCCAAAAAGTGCACAACGTCGCTAAAGAAGTTTTCACTTCAATAATCCCATTGTTCTCTTAAGTTTTAACGAAGCGACGTTTCTATTCTTGTATGTATCGTATCAATTTACTTCGCTAACTCGCGACACAAAGTCCGGTAGAACAAAGATTACTTTGTGTGACTAATTATTATGTGATTTTATTTAATCTAAATGGTTTAATTAACGTACCAATCAAGGAATGCACGTAAAAGTATTTTATCACTACTTACTACTTCATTAATAAAGTTCATATCACAAACATTCATTGTGTAGAAATGAGATAATGGTGTTTGTATACAATTAACTATCTTTTGGCGGCAGACAGCGGAGGCTTAGTAACAGGATCCCGTTGGGTACCCTTCGGGTATGGACCTCTAAAAAGGGTAATAGAATATTAATCAAAGTAGCAGATATAGTTTCAATCATTTGATTACTAAGATAGAGAATAGTATGGCTGGCTCAGTTTAAGAAAAATCCAAGTGTGAGACATGAGGTAATTGAAAGTAATAAAATGTTGAATAATATCATGTTTTATGTAAACAGTTGATATAAAAATCATAAATGTAGTTCTCCTTCCTACCTATACAATGAAACTCATTTAAAGTAATTGACTTTCGTCACGATGTGATTCACTTTACAAACATTGCTATGTCTACAATATTAAATTGTGTTTTGATACTATCGTACATAAATTCTACCTCCGTTTGTGGTGTCGAGCAATCGGTAACTAAAAAATAAAGCTGACGGATGTTATAAGTATATTTTTTCTTCAATTAATTAAAACCTTTGATAGATTTTCGTGTTCTTGTGATTTTTAATTTGGATGTGTTCGCTGAACAAGTCTTGTGATGGAATGGTTAACGCGAAGATTGTTAAATCGCCGACGTAAGTAATATTCAAGTTGTTAAATCCGTCCTAAACATTCTTTTATTTCTGAAGTAATAGTGTATTAGTGAAGTAGGTAGTAATAATAATAATAATAAATTAACACATCTCACACACGGCCGTCTGATCCCAAACTAGGCAGAGCCTGTACTATGGTAACCAGACTGCTGATAAACATACTTATATATTTCTAAATACATACATATTATAGATAAATTACACCCAGACACAGAACAAATGATCGTGCTCATCACACAATTATTTGTCCTGGGTGGGAATCGAACCCACGACCTCTGGCTTAGCAGTCAGGGTCACTAACCATTTGCTGAATCTCATCATGAATACACATACATCAATTCTAGTATCTCTCTTACATGAGACAAAAGTGAATCTAATTATGTAAAGATACGGGAATTACGCAACCTTTGAATTGCCTGACGTTTCGACCAGGTTGCACTGGCCGTGGTCACAGGCTGACTGATTGTGTTAATTCCCGTATATACATAATTATATCAAGAAACGCGAAAGTTTAAAAGTGAATATAAAAAGTAAATCTATTTGGTAGATGCATTTTTTTTTGAAGATGCATGTACCAAAATGTCACCAAACTCAATTATGGCAACGTCATACCACCTATATATACAAGTCCATATAGGTGGTGGTTGAAATTTATTACAGAGTGAAAAATTTGGGCTCTATCTCTCTCTCCCCCCCTCTCCCTCTCTCTCTCTCTCCCTCTCCCCCCCCCCCCCACACACATCCACCCATCCACACAACCACTCAACCACACACACCCACATACACCCACATACACCCACACACACCCACACACACCCACACACACACCCACACACCCACACCACACATTTATTAATAAGGAGCTAAAAAAACTAAATGTCTATATTAGCGCCCTCTAGTGGATCTATATATGTACTATTAGCGTGAGGTGACGTAACGAGTTCACTTTTTTTATCCCACACCAAAAGTGCACTTCAATCGTGGCTAAAAAGTTTTAACTTCAAAAAACTTGATGTTTTATGAATAACGGAATCATTTAGAGAGATGTATCTTGTTTTGTGTATGTCGTGATGAGATGTACCCACAGAAATCTAAATAAGATAATTTAGATTTCTGTGGATTTACCCATATATCTCACACATATATCACAATATAATGCTTAAAAACTATAAAAAACAGTTGAGTTATTTTTATTATAAATGTGCAAATATTATAAAACTGTGTGACATTTAAATATTAAAATAAAGAATGGAAGCGAACGTAAAATGTTTGTTTTCCTACAAATTTATGTCACTATTTCCAAACCATTGAAGAAGTAGGACGACCGACACCAGGGAAATTACACGATATGTTTACTGCTTTGACTATAATGGTGAACATTACATGTATTTCTTAACGGAAAAGTATCGCATATAAGGTTTTATAGCTAACGGTGTGCAGCTGACAGAGTGCAGCTTACCGGGTGACGTGGGCGTTTTACGGTACGGGGATTTTGTGATATTCTCATAATTTGATATTTTTGGTCAGGATGTACCTATTACAATAAACGGTGAATCCCTACGTGAAAGTCTGTAGGTACTTGTCGCGACTACGCTGTGTGATAGTAACTTACAATGTGTGAGTGGCACAACGTCATACAGCCACATACAACGACAATGTACGTAAACTACACCGCGTAGTGACCCAAGCCTGTTAATAAATCTTTTTTTTGGCACGAAGTTCCTTATGGGGCGTTGCGGAGTGGTACCCTAGCCGGCAAAAAACGTCCGTAAAATGTAAAAAAAAGCGTAAGATTTTTATTTATAGTCTATGGCTATACAGTGTCTAATGTATAGTCTACGTGATGACTCTTATTATTATTCATAACTAGCGGCCCGTCCCGGCTTCGCATGGGTGGACATTTTTTTTTTACATTTTAGGATAAATAAAGATAATTTTACTTATAATTATGCTAATTGAAACGTACATGACTCAATTTGACTAAATTTTCAAAATTAAAAACAAAGACTTCAACCTTTAAACTAATTTCCATTGAACTTTTAAACTTTCGCGTTCCATGATATAATTTTGTATTTACGGGAATTAACGCGATCACGAAAAGGCATTACATACCTCTGAATTGCCTGACGTTTCGACCAGGTTGGACTGGCCGTGGTCACAGGCTGGCTGGCTCAGCGGTGCACGCCCTCCGTCGTCGGGATCGTGAGGTAGAAGGTTCTTCATCCATCCGCACATTTTCGATATTTTTAATATTTTCGTTTCCCCATGTACCGTCACATGCTATACTAACAGTGTCCCTATTCTGTAAGCAAACCGATGTGTCCCTATTCTGGTATTCACCCGACTGCGTATAAAAGCGAGGTAGCATGTTTTTATCACTGGATTATCGCGTCACGTACAACTCTTAAGTAAAAGTGACGTTCCGTGGAAACTCAATCCAGTGATTGGTACTCGCTTCGAGTGCATGTTCTGCAATCGCTGATTTGCTAATCTGTCGGTTCTTCACAGCCAATCAGCCTGCGACCACAGCCAGTGCAACTTGGTCGAAACGCCAGGCAATTCAGAGGTATGTAATACCTTTTCGTGATCGCTTTAATTCCCCGAAAACTTTTATTATTATTATTTTTGACTTTACGATCAATGGTAGAAATTTCATTTCTACTAACAAGGACGTTTTAATGTGCTTTTGACGCAGATTTTTAACGCCTTTTGTAATATACGTCTTAATAAACACTCGTTAAATTTATTATTTATCTCAAATAATTAACGTGATTAAGCATTCATCTCTCTATATAAATAATAAAAAGAAATTCTATTTGTTAAAAGTGTATAGTGTGAATAAGATTTTAAAGAGAAAAGTTGGAAAAGTTACCGGGAAAATGGGGAAATTCAGGAAAAACTGAATGCTCTCTTGACATTATAACAAATTATTAAAACTATTTTTTTATTTCGTTGGCCAATATAACTTGAACTGTCATTGTATAAACTTATGTACCATGAGAGATCTACCCATAACTGGTAAAATTTCACGTTAATGCCTTCACGATTTTTTTTTTAAAGGGGTACAAAGAATTCTCTTCACGAATTACGTACGGACTGCTTGTCAACGCTGCAAAATCTCAAGCTCTCATTATTGGTGGCAGGTATATGTATAATAAACTAAACCATTCTATATTACCTCCAGTTTTATACCAACGATATTTTTAAAATGAAGTAAATGTCTGACCGTACGTAGTTATTAATTAAACGGAGTTGATTGAAACGTACATAAAATGAAACTTGCGGCAAACGAAATAATATTGTGTATGGTTTTAATCACTTTTATACCATACTAGTGATAACCTCTCCAAAAATAAATCTCTTAAAACTTGGCACCAAAATGTGATTATCACGCATTACCAATCCTCAACTCCTGCCTTCATAAACAGAAACACAATACTATAATAATAATGATAAAATTATTTTATAGGTAATGCAAACGTATTTGAAAAGTTAGGCCATGATAATAGGATTCTTTTTTCAGGAGCTATGGTCAGAAAAAATATGAGGTTCTTCATGTATTTGTATGTATGTTCTCAAAGTATTTTTGACGTGATAACGTCTTATAAATCGATGAAAGCCGGCTGCACGCACGAAAAAGCATAAAAGCATGACTCATTGTCACGCTCCGCCTGAGACGAGCGTGCAAGCGAGAGCGCGGAACAAGCGATAGATAGAGAGGCACAATCGGCTTAAGCGTTCGTTTATTGACATTGATTTGATTTCAGTTTATTTTCATAACTATTTGTTTGTGATTATATTTTAACAAATTATTTAAATTAAATTTGCAAAAACTGTAAATAATATTTGAAAATTAAAAATTAATACTTTTAACCAGAGTTTTAAAAATATTGTGTTTTCTTATGACGTTATCACGTAAAATTATCGTCCGTAAACCAACTTTACAGACAACCAATATTTTACATGTGTGTGACACATACATGTATGTCATCTGACATATGAATGAGTATGACAACTGATTTACATGATATAGCAAAGCTTAAAGAATGTATTATTTGATAGCACTAATCTTAGGATGTATAATTATGTAAAACGGTAATTAACGCGCTCACGTAATTAGGTTTTACACACATTTGAATTGCCTGACGTTTTCACCAGGTTGCACTGGCCATGGTTAGAGGCTGACTCCGCCCTGGCTCAGGTTAGCCTGTGACCCGTTACGTGCGCGGCAATTCTCATTTACATAATTATATACCTATCATGGAACACGAAACTTTAAAAGTTAATCTTTGGATGAATCGAATCTGGAAAGCCTTTTTTTAACACACTTTTATATTAGCTTCACTTGTAACTAACAAATTATGTACACACGTATTCGCTTCGGCACGTATGAGCTGGCTCGACCGGAGTGATACCACGGCCTCACAGAAAACTGGCATTGAAGCAATGCTTGTGTTGTATTTTGCTGAGGAAGTGAGGTTACTGGAGACCCTAACCCTTTCCCCTTCTTACCCCTTCTCCCCCACTCCCCCTTCTTCTCTCTTTGGTTTGATTTGTAGTCACTTACCATCAGGTGACCCGTCTGCTCGTTTGCCCCTTTTCCCATAAAAAAAGTAAATTTTAACTACTTTTAATTGTCGTATCGAAATTAAACTTTTTAGGTATATGTAGTTTGGATGATAATACTATAATTTGGCATCTTAGAGCCAATCTGATGATGGAGCCAGGAGGCGGATAATAGAATTCTTCGGTGGCATGTTAGTAGCCCCTCGAGTTTAGGCTCATATGATTCGTTTTCCGAGTCCAATAGATTGGACTTGGTAACAATGGAGTAATAATGAAACCAGAAGGTGGATGGAAGAACTTTTGTTTCATTTTAATTCGGTCCGTTGTAAACAATAATTAATATAAAACTATTTGCTCATGCGGGACGACTAACGATTACGTAAGCCTATAAACATATACAACACCTGTGATATAATATAACCCTCTTTACATAACCCTCCCTTAGAGGTCTGGCGACCCTAGTTACCAGCAGAAATAAGCTATATACCAGCGGAGCTAACAGTGGCAGGGTTGTCTTATGTAGAGGTGTATTTATTACACCAGAAAGGATAAACCGCACGTAGTGGGTGTCACGTAACACAACAGGAAAAGTGTTACATAAATTTCAAGCTTTGAAATGTTCAATCCATTCAATTATTATAATACTAGCAGAGCCCCACGGTTTCAACCGCGTAAGTCCCAATCCCGTGGGAATAACGGGATAAAAAGTAGCCTATATGTTAATCCAGTTCTCCAGCTATCTACACACCAAGTTTGATCGCAATCGGTTTAGTAGTTTTGGTGTAAAAGAGAAACAAACATCTATCCATCCATCCATCCAAACTTTCACATTTATAATATTAGTGGGATTATCACACTATCACACTAATATTATAAAGGCGAAAGTTTGTGTGTGTGTGTGTGTGTGTGTGTGTGTGTGTGTGTGTGTGTGTATGTTTGTCACTTCATCACGCTCAAACTGCTGAACCGATTGCGATGAAACTTAGTACGTACATAGCCGGAGACCTGGATTAACACATAGGCTACTTTTTATCCCGATATTCCCACGGGATCGGGACTTACGCGAGTGAAACCGCGGGGCGCTGCCAGTATATAATAAAAAGCAAAATTTATTAATAAGTACTATTCTATTTAATTATTGAAAATGGTTAAACGCTCCTCTTTAATCATCGAAGTCTTACCTATTTCGTCTTTACAATACCCTTCATGTTTTGCATCTCAAAGAGCGTAATATTCCTTCAAAGAGTAACAAGATGTTTGAAATGCATAACGCTCATCTCTTCCATGAATAAATTCTTTATTCCATAGCCTCGGGCCATACATGTCTGCTGTTGATAGCTACATCATTGGCATTGAACAGAAAATGAAACAAATAATATGTTCAATTATTTAGACAGCCTCGGCTCATTTCGCGAAGCGGACTTCTGCCGCGTTCCAATAAATAAGAAACGATTCGTTTTGCTTACGGACGGTAAAATTTCGTTGTACGTTGTACAAGTAATTCGTGACGCCATGTTTGACTATTGACTAAGGATGGACGTACCCCACTTTTGGAACATGGGGGCAAACATTTCTTTAAAAAAAATCTCATTAAAGAATTTTTATCATATCAAAGTTGTAAAATGTGACTAGGAAACCATTTCCAATATCATCTCTTTTCTTATTAATTTTGAAATCTGCTCATGAATGACTATACTCTAAATTGATTAAGCATTTATATATACTCATAATAGTGTTCTTACAGTTACGGGATCAACGTAAATGAAACCTATTTATCAGCGGAGTATATTTATCGTTATACTGGCAGGCTATTAGTTGTTCTGATACCTGCAAATGGGATTGTCTTATAGACAAAGATTTATTTTATTTTTGATTGATTTATTTAGATACATTTCCAATATTATTACAGGAAAACTCCCAAGGTAACTTATAACTAATTATAATAAATGATTAGGTATAAACAATTAGTATTAATAAAAATAATGAATGTAAATTAATTAATATGACCGAAATAATGCAATTTTGCGCTTCTTTTGTGAATTTCGGGACACTACATAAATACGAAAAACTTTATTCCGTCAGTTACAAATACGAATTACAAAGTACCGATTTTCATCATTTCGAATGGTTCAAAATTCCTAATAAAACGACTCCGAATTATCATTCATCCTATTTTTATAATTCAAAAATTTCAATATTCTTGACGTTTATAATTACTATGCTCAAAACACCGAGTTTCAATAGATCGAAAAACAAAAAGTCCGACTTAATGATAATTCGAAACTTCTAACTTAACCTAACCCAAATGATTCACCAATAATGGAGGGGATCTGGCCTCAGCGGCCGCTGCTATGGCACGCTCGCTGCGCTCGCTCGCCTTCGCGCTTTAATGATTACAGTTCTAACCTAACCTAACCCAAATGATTCACCAATCCTAATTTTAGCAGTTTATTCGAAGTATTGAAAATCGGAATGTTATTTTTCCGACCTAGAACCCAACGAGTAATTGATTCTTCGAACGTATAAAAGTCGGAAAACAAAAAAATCGCATTTACGACTTTCAGTAAAATAAATTTCGTGAATTTTAATAATAGACATTCTTAGGTATTATGAAATTCGGACTTTTGAAAATCGAAACATCGAAATTCGGAATATTTGGGTGTTCTCATTAAATAGTCTATGTCCATCTGGAATAATGAAACTTTCAAATGTTAAGGGCGCTTTTCCAATAGTGACAGTGGGAGATTATGCTGCACATACACACTAGCTCATAACTGTCCAAAACCACAAATACGGCAATCTCTCGTGATCGAGGTTATTTTCTAAAATATATCGCAAGCAAATGTGATTCCAAATATTCCCAGTGCCGACGAACCGTGTATGATCTTAAAATGTTCATTGAAAATTCAATGAAATTTTACCGTCCGTAAGCAAAACGAATCGTTTCTTGTTTATTAGAACGCGGCATTAGTATACTTGCGTAACAGACGAATAGTCTTCTCATTTGAGAAATTGAAATGTTTGTATATGCAAGTTTTAAAAACGTGTGACTGAATTTTAGTGTCACCGCAATATTGATGTCAAAAAACTGGTAATACTAATATCACTATGGTAGTATATTGGTAGTATTTTGGGTTTTTTTTTCATGGTATCCCTATACCAAACGGCAAATGAGCGTCACCTGTTGGTAAATGACTACTGCCGCCCATGGGCACCTGCAACTCAAGTGTCACAAGTGCGTTACCACAGTGCGGTACAAGAGGGAGAGAGAGGGGGAGGGTTGGGTGGCCTGTATTTTAGATTAACATGCAGGTACATGGGATCCGATATTGGTTGAAAGCTAGTAATGTCATACATATGTAAGTTCATCAGTGTATACAAATTCGTATGTTCATTATTCTCCTTCCTCCTTGATTAAAATACCATACGGGTGAAGCCGTAAATTTACTACCTGTCTTAAGACTGTTTTTTTATACTAGCCGTTCCAAGCAGTTTCACCTACGTTTATGGGCACTGCTCGGCTCTTGAGGGTCGTACCGTGATGTTACATAACCTATTACCTTCCTTAATGAATACTTTATCTAATACGAAACTATTTTTCAAATCCTACTGGTAGTGCCAGAGATTTGCGTGTTTAAACAAACAAACAAACATAAGACTATTCAGGTTTATTGGAACGCAGTTCCTTATCGCACGTTACGCTTCAGACACTCGGCGGATCGGGGTTAGACGGAAAAAAGTGTTACCGTAACGAAAAATTCGGACCGCGAGTTGAGGCACTGGACGATTGAGAATCCACAGATAATAAAATAAATTTATTTACGCCATCTGTGGATTCTGCGCGATACTTCTGTAATTTGATCTTTTTTTTTTTCGTTTGGGACCCCCCTCGGGTCATCACCCCACCGGGCCTGCTAGTGAAGTGGTATGTCGGAATCGAACTGACTAAAACCACACGGTGTTCCGTCATAAATGAGTCTATTGCAAGGGATATACATTAGGAAGGAAGTCCCCGAGATCTGTAATTTGATCTTGGTTGTATTAGTTCGGGCAACGTTCACAGATGGCGCAATTTTAATTTCGAGTTTTTACAATATTTACTATATTTAGATACAATTTATTCAGTCCATTATATATATTTATATATATAGCAAAAGGAACTTCATTCTGAAGACACCTCACGCATTTTTATTATATTAGTGTGTATATTTTTATTTAAACAAGGAGTAAGTGCTGTATATGATAAAAATATAAGCAAACAGCATCAGAAATCTGTTCATATATAACATTTGTTTTTTATTGTTGCTGTTTTACTTAACCAAACCCCATGTATTAGGCAAACTTTAGATGGGGCAATGGTTCGTTTGTCGTAAATAACTTGCGAGGCCGTCGTCATCTCGGCAGCCTATTTGTATTCAGTATGTGACTTATAATACTTTGAGTAATCTATTATACTGGGGGAGCTCACAAGCTCTTCACAAAATTGCAGCTGTAAAGCGAGAGCTACATTAGGCCGACGCACACGGCTGAGACGTCCTACACGTGTGCACCTAAAATCGACGCAACGCGCATCCGCAATCGCTCATTTTACGCTGGTTTCTGACTCTGTTATCAGTTAGGTACTTAAAAATCAATGAATCGGACAGTGAATTTGAAGAAGATTTACTTTTTTTAATGGCTTTAAATCGCTTTAGAGTATTAAAGAGAAAAAATACAATAAAAATACGAAATACTGTCAGACGCGTGGATTATCCCTCCACCATCCGACGAAGATCTGTAATCACTGGATTGGCGTCGCGTAGGGAGCGTTGCGTCACATGGCGTGGATCTAATGTAGCTCTACAAAACTAGTTGCCATATAAAATATATGGGGTCTAACGTCCAGATCGGCGTACGTGGCCCACGTCAGCCTAATGTAGCCCTACCTTAATAGCGATATACGCATAAAAAAGGCTACTGTTACGATTCGAAACAAAATTATTCAAACGTTTTAGCGAGTTCTCGCTCTTTTTGACAGCGTAGTGTAAAATTGTGTTGAAATACAGATCTTTGCAACCTCGTAATTTTCAAATCGTTTCTATATTTATAAGGACTTCGCAAATTGATATTATGTTTATCTTGGGACGTACGAAGTCAACCTTAAGTAAATATTTTCTAAAACTTATATAAAAACTAGCAACCCGCCCCGGCTTCGCACGGGTAGTAAAGCATATATAGATTTTTTCCGACATCTTCAACAATCATCGTCATATTTCAGCCATTTTAAAATCATAATGAATTATACACCTAAACCTTCCTCATGAATCACTCCGTCTATTGGTGAAAACCGTATGAAAATATGTTTGTTAGCTATTGAGTTTATCGCGAACAGACAGACAGACAGACGCAGCGGGAGACTTTGTTTTATAATATGTAGTGATAATATTATAGTAGTGCAATTTTTATAGCGACGTTTGGGTACCATAAATTGATGCCCCAGAGTGATAACAGTTTTTTTTTTTATGTCTGAATAATTCTACATGTTTATAATATTACAAGAAACCTTTTATGTATTTGTCTCACACGCGAGAATACATATAAATAATATGTATTCCATATATATATGGTAATTGCTATACTTAATCCTTATTTTCTCTTACATTGTGGCTGTACCGAATTGCTATTCTGTGCAGAATGTCTCAATTTCGCCGTTTGTACTGTTAAATTTGGTTTATTTTGCTTATACTTTGTCCTTGTTGTTTACGATTCATTCCAGTTTATTTCCTGTAAATAGAATATTCTTTTACATTGACGACAATTTGAAGTAGTTATTTGAAAATCGCATGGACTTTACAAATATACAACTAACACACATGGTAGAATAAGCTTCAGAACTGTGTGTGATTGAAACACACAGAAAGTTCTAGATATTAAAGGAAGTGACCTTAATGGTACCATACCTGATTTTAACTCGAGGTGAATTCGTCCACATCTGACAACAGTATGCTAACATAGTACTGTTCATATTTTTGCTAGATCACCAGTCGTCAATACAAGGCTTGGAAATAAACCACCAAAAAACCACCATTAGTAGGTATTAATGTTTTGGCACAGGTAACTGGGTAAGTAAGGGTAGTTTGCAAAAAATATCTACTTTCGTGTAAATGGTAAATATAGAACGTGACCAAATGGTATGAAAAGTAAATATTAAAAAAAAAAATTACACTTAATCCCGCAATTGATTCCCGAAGACAACAGAACAGGTTGGCATTACGGAAATCTACCGTCAACACCCTGATGTTTAAGAAAAAACTGTCAGTCGTAGGACTGCACGTCAGAAGTAAACACACACATATTTATATATATACACACATCTATAAGTCATCATGACAATATATTATGTAATCTGAGCGTGACGGTCACGCGAGTTCATTGCTTTGTTCCCGTGCCCAACGTGATTAAAGAAGTTTCACTTCAATCATATTTTTACATGTATTATCGAATGTCCCTTTTGAGTAAATATAAGGGTCTCTGTAGACTAAGATTCTAGAACATTCTTTATTAATAGTAGATTATACACGAAGCACTAACAGTAATCGCGGTTATAACCAAGGCCTCTAGAGGTAATGTCAAGTGCACCAAGACAAAGAGAGCTTTGTACCTAACGAGCTACTTCCACTTTTTATACATTTTGTAAGATGACAAAAGCTAGGCAAAGAACGTATTAAGTATGCATAGTGTTGGAGTCAATGCATTCCAAAGTATGTTTACTATCTAAATTAATCTATTTGAAGCGGGTTTTTGTATGTAGATAGACTTCGGGTCGGAGTGGTGCCGCAATATTCTCTGATACTAGCCGTCCCCTGGAGTTTCACCTGCATTTATGATCACCGCTCCGCTCCTATTGGTCGTAGCGTGATGTTATATAGCCTATAGCCTTCTTCGATAAATGGGCTATCCAACACTAAAATAATTTTTCAATTCGAACCCGTAGTTTCTCAGATTATCGAGTTCAACTAAACAAACAAACTCTTCAGCTTTAGTATAGATACGTGTTTCATTATTTACTATGTTCAGGCCTAGAACTTGATGATGCAGGCAGAAGGTGGTACTTAACAAAATAATTATTTTACTTTTTACTTTAAGAGTTATTTACAAAAGGTTGTATAAAAATAAGTAAACAAAGTATCAAACAGTACATATCATACAAGCCGCCTAATAGTAATAATAATAATAACTGTCGAGTTACCATACTACAGGTATGTGCACGACCCAGTTCTCGAAAATGGTCGTGCAACATTGTACTGGGATCGATCAATCATCACTAACAGGACTATTGTGGCCAATAAGCCTGATATAGTGGTGATAGACTGATTAGAGCGCCGAGCAATGATATTATTGACATCACAATTCCCCATGAGGACAATCTCTTATAAGCCGAAAAAGATAAACAAATAAAATATTCGGACTTATCCCACGAGATTGTGGGATGTGGATTCAGTAATCATTGTGCCGATAGCCATTTCGGCCCATGGGTTAATTGCTAAGAGCCTCGACCAACACCTTCAGAGGCTCATGTTAGGCAGCTGGATTTAGAGCCTAATGCAGAAGGCAGTCCTCCTCGATAAGGCACGCATAGTGAGGAGGTTTCTGTCTCTGGAACCCTAACCACCGGTAGCTTGGTCCCTGTACCCGATACCAGTGGGAGTGATTTACTCGTTAAGACATCATATGTTCATAGTTAAGTCGGTTAACAAGGTGTAAGTTAGCTAGAAAGTATCAAAACAAATTGTCATGGCCTCTTTTCCCTAACCTAATCTACGCATTTGTAATATTTTCTCACGTACGTACTTACGTCAATTTTCTTCCAAAATATTTTCGTATTCAGAAATAGGGCATACAAATGAAGACATTTACATCCTCTTATATATTAAATTATTCTAAGGTTCCAGGGTCAAGGTTCAGGGCAGTCATTGCCGTTGTCCCAATTTTTTGGAGTTTTACATTGAGTATTACATTGAATATGAATTAAACAAACGATGAAGTAAGCCGACTAAACTGACATCGCGTGCCGGCTTTCATGATAAAATATTAAGGTATGTGTTCACTAATGTGTAACTAAATTATTAAACTAATTAAAATTAAGAGCAATACTAAAAGCTTTTTTACTGATAATTAACTAAATGTTTTACACTCGGCATATTGCATTACTATTTCAGGGGTTTGGCACTCTTAGACTACCTTGTTCCATACCCAGATATTATTATAGACTATAATTTTTGGATGACCTGGGTGGACTCCAACTCGAAATAACCATGGCATTATCCCCTCAGTAGATTAATGTCACGCGTTAAAAAATTATGCTTACCCAAATAATTTACTCAAGAACCGTATCGACTGTGACCACATTTTGGACCATTTAATAAAATCCGTGTATTTAAAGTTCGGTTATAGATTCAACTGAAAATTTAGAAGGATTTAGATCTCATATTTAATGGGAATAAAACTGAGTGGATGGTTCGGTTACACCACTACCACATAATATTTAAAAGTATAATTTCTAATTATGTTCCTTGTTGATGCATGCCTGTGTCGACATAATGTATACTGTATTACATACATTCAGTAAACAATATTGTAGCCATTTTGTGTAATTAAGTTGCTTCTAGTTCCGAGAAATAACTAAAGAGTTTTTTATTAATATAAATGTTTTGTTACTCAGGTTATTATATTTCTGAACCATATAGAGTAAATAAAGCTCCTTTGCAGTTTACTATTGCTTATAGCTCAAAGAAATATTTTATTTTTGTATTAAAGACAACTTAAGAATCATTCTTAATGCGATTTATTTTTCAGTCACATGAAAGCGAAGCAACGGATCAACTGCGATTCATTAAACTAAGTGTAGCTAAATGTGTCTTATCCAGATCTAACGAAACAAAAGCTAGTATAAAAATCAAAGTGCCTCAGTAAATTATTTTTTGTAATCAATTTTTGAAGTTTATCCTCCATATTTCTTTATCGCACTGTCACTGGAAGTACCATTAGTGTCCCTAAAGAATTACATATCTATATACATATATGCCTAGGTTGTATTCATTAAACCGTTCGTGACAATTACAGTCTGATGTTTGCGCGCCTTTATGTTAAAATAATGCATGATATTGACTAACACTGTGTACCTGACCATCCCTAGAGGCTTGGAACATCACCTACTTATTACAAAGTGTATAAACCTATTCAGGGTTTTATAAAGTTTCCTAAACTAGTGTAGTCTGTAAATTAACTTCACAGGTTTAATCAACGCGATATAATCTGTGCTAATTATTATAAAGCTCAAGAGTTAATCTTAGTTTTGTATATTTGAGAGAGCTAATCTCAGGTACCTTAATACCTTAATTTATTTTATTGGTGCTAGATAGTCATTTACTCGATTAAGTCTGTGGGTTGTGAAGCATCACAATACAAACTCTAAGAGTGGAAGAGTAATGATATTCATTTAAAGTAGGTATAAATAAGTAAATTTTAGGTTCATTTTAACTGCAGGTTACGCTATGCTCCATGGTTTTATTTTAATCTGATTAATGTCCTAGATTGATGAGGAAAGTGGTATTATTACTGGTACTGGTATTTATTATTGTTTGGCTTTTAGTAAAACATTTATGCATCATAATTATGTTTATTTGCAATAAACCCGTTCAATTAAAAAAAACCTTTTGAAGTTATACCACAGAATACATAATAGTGCCAGTTATACTTCTTTTGGTGCGTTATGGAAAAATGATGAGAGTAAATTTTTACGATGCGCGCGCACACCATCACGAAAAACCGACACCCTGAAGTTAGCTAGTCAACATTTTAGTTTTTCAAAAAAGTTCACGATAGTGATAAAAATGGTTTTTACATATTCCTTTGAGTACGTTTGTAGAATTTGAAGTAAGTTGACGGTATGTATTATTTATTATGATATTTAAATATTCTTTATTTAACTAGATAAAAGTATAACTTCTTACGTGCGTACATAAGTAATAAAAAAAAAAAAATAAGTACACATACACTTACACTTACACTTTTTTTCAATTTTTAGTTTTTTAATTAGATTTTTTTCCTTTTGTACTGTATTCCACTAGTCAAGCCCTTTCATTTGATACCCATATTGAGGTAAAAATATGTAATCCTATCTATTTTGTGGTGGCGGCGATCTTAACCTCAATACACATTATTGTGTTATCATCAAAACTAAAGGTGTGCACCATATTTCAGATCAATCGGTCAACCGAAACGAGGTAAAATTTCAATTAAGTACTAGATTTGACCCTCACAAGACAAGCAAGACAATCTCAATCAAAACCGTTTAAAAACACCGTTTAATAATATAATAGTTTAAAAAAACACGCTTTTATAGAAAATCCAACTAAGAAATAGAAAACTTTTAATCGAATTATTGTATTGTCATTGGTCCTTGACATATGTGAAATCTGACCGTTTAAAGGGGGTCAAAATCGCGCCCTAAGGAGTCGGTTACAAACAAACATACGAGTGAAGCTAATATAATGCGTGTAAAAACTATAGTACACTTCTGGTACTGTTGGATTAATTAGCATTCACATAAAACTTTTGCATTTGAATTCTTTGTCAGCGCAATTCCGTGAACGAAAAGTAATAATTTACCGCATTACACAGTATACGACGGCACACTCGTGCGAAAAATGACCTCAAGCTCTGGTATATCTATCACATGCACTGAAATTTTGTGGAAGAAAAAGCACTAAAATAAAACTTAGTTTGTATAAAAGCTTGTTTAAATTTTGTTTTACAATATTAAGTAATTTATTTTTTACATTGTAGCAGCACTAAATCGTGAAAAATATAAAAGCAGCCTTCATTTGATGTGTCCATTTGATTCATAACTTATCCATTTCATGATACTTTAGACTTTTAGATCTCTCAGACCTTAAAACCTCTCTCGTCTTCCATTAAAACATTTTGCCCTTCCCGCGTATCGACCCCAAGACCCGAAAGCGGTAATTTCACTTATTACTAGTCGTATGTCGTACTACCACCGATGCTTTTTTTTCTAGAAAGAAACATGTAAATGTTCTTAAAAAGCAAAACCTTACCTAAATACGAAATTTGATCCAAATCGTTAGAGGTATTTCCGAGACACACGAAATTCCACTAATATTATAAATGTAAAAGTTTGGATAGATGGATGGATGGATGCGATGATTTGTTACTCTTTCAAAAACCACTGAACCGATTGCGATGAAACTTGGTATGCAGATAGCTGAAGACCTGGATTAACGCATAGGTTTTTTATCCCGATATTCCCAGGGGATCGTGCCTTACTCTGATGAAACCGCAGGGCGCTGCTAGTAAATTTATATTACACACAAGAATTGCTCGTTTACAATTATTATGGATCGTATATAGATCATGGAAAACAACTGAGCTTTCAATAATGTTAAAATCGGTTTGTTGTTGCTTACTCAAGCTAAGTAAGCAGCCCTTACTTGAAAATACGTGTTTAAGCATTAATTTGGCGTTTTTAGTAAAGTTGTATAAAAAGGTTTTTCTAAGATTTTCAATAAATATCCAATTTCTCTCTGTGTAAAAAGCTCAGTTGTATGTATATGGTTACTATTATACATAGGTACTTAGCATAACAAAATGGCCTATACGCTTTAACATTTGATTTGAATAGGGATTACAGACCTTTGTCAAAAAACTGCTAGTTCAAATCAAAGTACACCGGATTTACAAAGAAAGGATTATTTATATTTTATATTGGCAAACGTTGTGCATTCGACTGAAATAGTTCATAATTGATTATATAAAAATGAATCGCCAAATGTGTTGCTAAGCGCAGAACTCGAGAACGGCTCGACCGATTCGGTCATTTATTTTTATACTTTCATTAAGGCACAAGGAAGGTTCTTATGGAGAGAAAAAACATGAAAATTGCGAGGAAAATAGTAAAAATAAAACTTCTTTTCCTATACAAACCACAGAGTAAATAGTAATTTAAACACATGTCCCAGCTGTCAAAATTTGACGTCAATCAATAACTTTTGACAGAACGAAGTCTGTCGGGGCGCCTAGTTGTTAATAAAAACTAATTACGTTTAATAAATTTCAACCTTTTTCACAGAAAAAACACATTTCTGTCTAGGAGTAATATTATCATTAAACTCAGCTAAACTAACTGTACTATTATGTATTCTGTGGCTAAACTAACTTTTAAACTTTCGCGTTCCATGAATATACAGCGTGTAAGTTTGAGCTACGCGAAAAACTTACAAAAACCTCTTTCTTTGGATTCTTATCACAATAAAAAAGTCAGTTCATCATAAAAATGCGAGATTAAGGATTTATAGTCATTAGTTTAATTTTGCGCTACGCAATTTACGCGATATTCTTTTTGTGCGGTACGGTGAATGACCTTCAACGTTTGGCGCCGTCGAAGCAGCTGATTGCATACATGTTGTTTAACTGCAGTTTTTGACTGTATGGGGTATTTATTAAATTTTTTTCGGTTACTCATTTTGATATCATTTTTAATTAAAAAAAAATGATTTTCCGGCAGAAAATTCCAATGATTGAGAATGATGGTCTGAATATTTCAACACCCTGTATAATTACGTTTAGGGAGTTATGCGATCACGTAATAGGTATAACATAGCTTTGAATTGAATTGACTTTCATCCAGGTTGCACTGGTCGTGATCATATGCTGACCATGGCCCATTACGTG
Source organism: Euplagia quadripunctaria (assembly GCA_963859945.1). Classification (NCBI taxonomy): domain Eukaryota; kingdom Metazoa; phylum Arthropoda; class Insecta; order Lepidoptera; family Erebidae; genus Euplagia; species Euplagia quadripunctaria. Next base: position 11,086,856 of record OY982583.1, read on the forward strand.
ATTGCGTTATCCCCGGAACATAATTAGACTGAGTTATACATATCCCTAAAATGAAAAAAGATTCGGTACATTTCTCCAAAATCCGTGGAACTACCCTGGGATCTATGAACACCACCAACAACAGTGGTGCCCTATGTCAGCCAACAATAAAACCAAACAAGTGCGAAGTACAAGTGTATGTAGGTAGTTCGTCCATCTGGGTAATCAATTCTCGAAGATTTTTACCCGTTTTTTCCTAGTGCCAAACTTCCGTTCTTAAAATACTTTGCCATACATCGATATACGTAACAGTGAAGTTTCCGAACGAATAAAAACATTTTTTATGTAATACTAGCAACCCGTCCCTGCTTCGCACGGGAAGCAGAGACATCTTCAACAATCATCATCATATTTCAACCAATTTACACAAAACCTTAACAAATTATATACCTAACCTTCCCTCTGAACCGCACTATCTACCTCTTGGTGCAAACCGCTTGAAAATCCGTTGAGTAGTTTTTGAGTTTATCGCGAACAGACAGACAGACGCGGCGGGGTTGTTTTATAGTATGTAGTGATAACAACAAGTTAACGACTTTAGGATTTTTTTCTTTACTTGTGTTGTGTGACGTTGCGTCTCGCCAAATTTCATAATCAGGTCAATGGGAAGTACCCTATAGGTTTTGATTTACCTACGAAATGTTAAAATATAAGGATCAAATGCCCGTATCTTTTGATTGCGTTGACTTAGAAGCTTAAATTTTTTACAGCTGCAAAGCAAGACAGACATTAGTACTTATTCGATGTTAATATCAACTTGATGACTTCCAGGTGTTCCTGTGAAAAAGGGTCTTGAGAGACAGACAGACAGACAACGTAATGATCCTGCAAGGCTTCCTTGTTTCCTTTAGAGGTACGGAACCCTAAAAATGAATCTCTAGTGACCCTATACACTAAAATAAATAACCACTCTAGTATGGTGATATATAATCTGTGGTCTCTAGTTTAGCTGAGGTTAAGAAAAAAATGGCGTAAATATCTTTTATTTTATATACAACTGTTTCTCAAAGCCTTTAATTAAATCAAGTAACTTGAAACTTTACTTAGTTTTTTAACCATTCGTAGGGTTGAATTATTTTTGCAATTTTATATGGGACCACTCAAAAGATATCCGAAAAATAATCACTTAAATATTATGGTCAGAATAAAGGAATAAACGTACACAAAAAAAAGGCAGTCGATACTCAAACCTCCTTTTTGAAGTTAATAATTACTTATTTTTTCTCATAAAATTACCTATCCTAGAACAACACTCATACAAATAGGAATAAACGTTAGTTTTGTCATAAAACTTCACTCGCGTCATTCTGCTTTCGAGCTTATAAAGTGCGCGCTATACCGCATCTTCAACAGAGATCGGAAACTTGGCGCGTTACCTTTTATTGTTTTAAGCATTTAGTTAGCCCCCAAACTTTGCTCAACGGGTACCAAGAAGTCTCTTTACGTATTAATATGTAGATAATAATAACGTTTCAAACGAGTTTGCACACCCACCTTTTCAGATACGCTTAATCACACAAAGCGTGCAAAAATAGGGATTTAGGACAATTCAGATTTCAATTAGTATTCAGCGAAATTCGGCCCATATTTTTCGTCCACGCTAAATAATCCATGACGCATCTATTTGCATTCCGTATAAATTTGTTCGCTTTTGAAAATAAACACGATCTACGTAAGTGCCTTCAAATAATTTACAAATATATCAAAAACATATCTTCGATAAATAGTAAATAATAGCAAATTGTACTTCACTTTATGATTTTCATTTTATACTATTAAGTTTCAATTTTTTTTCATAATTTGTGTACCTAATAAATAGGTAAGTACATTACTTTTTGGGTAGGATAACAAACAGCCGTTCATAACACACATTACACAAGAGTGATAGACTAGACTACTAGCATCATGCTGTTTTTAACCATCGACAGCAAAGAGAATTCGATTCATTTCGAGTCATGTTCAGACCCCCTCTAACTCAAGATCGAATAAACCTATTGATACGAAATTTTGTATACGCCGTAAGCCTCTTCTTATTAAGGTATATGTCAAATTTCAAAAGACCAACTTTAATACTTTACGAGAAATTAACGTCTGTCGAGTATTGAATACCTGAAAAGTTTGGGGGTGGCTGACTTACTGACTAATAGATCATGAAAATCGATTTTTCCACTTCTAATTCACCTAGAAACATACAATTTGGTACAGGGCTAGGGTTTATCAAAATGCTTTATAATATTCATTAAAATCCGCGAATCAGGTCGAGATATCTATATTATACATGACCTCCAAGGTCGCGAATTGGCAAGCGGAGCGAGCCACGTGCAGTGTTCTCGGCATCAGACCAACAAAAATATCTGAAATCAGATCAGAAACATAAATGTATGTAATCTATATATAAATATAAAAATGAATCCCTATTTCCCTTGGTCACGCCATAACTTGAGAACGACTTATGCCCGGTTCCTATAAATAATCAAGAAACTATTCAAGAATAGTAGGATCTTTTCTAGATTATCGGAACCGGGTATTAACCGATTTCATTCTTCTTTTTTTTCATGTTTTCTAACACTTTGTAGAAGGAACTTTCACAGGAAAATTGAGAAATGTCATAAGCGACCTATTGCTGTTTTCCGACAAAACACATTATAACGACAGGCACTGCTAGTGTATAATAAATAAATGTAAGGGAAAATTCTTTGTGAACAAAAGAAAAAAAGTCAGCATTTAGCGACAAGTTCAACCATGTTACAATGTAAATCTTGTAAACTGTTTGATGTGAACTCGGCGAGTGTTTTGTTTAAGTAGGTAGGTATCAAAGTAGGCAAGAAAAAACAAGCGAGTGATAGTTTTCTTTTCTCAACTATTGTATAATGTTTTGGGGATATTTCTTTTGTTTAATTTTTAGATTTGAGAAAACAAGAATTGTTTTATAGTAAAGTTTTTTTTCGACTGAGTTGTATATAATTAATATAAAATTCTCTTATCGATCGGTTTCAGCCCAGAAATGAATATGAGGCCTACACAACAACTTTCGTCAGGTACTCCCTCACACGACGAAATTGCTGTCAATTTGTTAACATACATGTATTAAAAATTCTCTGAAAATTATACATTGTGAATATATCGTTTGTATTTAGTAAATTAATAAGCCTATGTATTATCGATATTCCGTTGTTTGGTAGAACCAGTTTCTTTTTTATAAGGTAAAAAAATGCCATTCTACACAACTTTGCTCTTCTGACATTTTTCTGTATAGTTAAAGTGTAATCAGCGGAAAAGCTTTGTTCGCGGAAAGGTGTGACCGTCAGGCGCCGCTATAACAGTTTTCAAAAGATACGAAATGCTTCAGCCATTGCTGTGAATGTTTTTTGCAGTAAAAATATTGTTTTTTATTTACATTTTAAATTAAGTGCATTGAAATAGAGATCTGTGAGATATAGGACAAGAGACAGACAGAATATTTTATCTATTCACTATTTTATTGAAGACTATCTGCACCCCGCGGTTTTACAAAGAGAGCTATAAACTTACTCTTATATACTTGACAGATAATCTATCCAAAATCATGACTTTATTTAAAGGACTTTATTCACTGTGCAAATTTTCATTTGCAGTGACCGAATGCAGGCAATTTAGTCTCGTGCGAACAGCGGACTACATACAGTTATTTTGTTGGCTTCGTATTCAATACTGGAGTAAAAACCTGTCACCAAGTAACTATTTTTCAATAAATACAGCCAATACAATAAAATATTACACTAGTAGTGATAGTCAACTATTCGTGGCGAGGCGAGATAATGAAGACTAGTTATTAACGTAGGTTGGTTGCTCAAAGACAGTTCGAAGTGTGTGAAGTTTACTGCTATTTAGATTACTTTATGCAGCTAACTTCATACGATACTGCTTAACTGCATTTTGATTACACTTTACACTAGACACACTGCGTAAGACTGCCGTTTTAAATAGCCTTTATGTAACATGACATCAGATCACTAATTGGCTGATTGATTCATTCAATGTACATAATTAGATGACCTCTGCTTATGATATTACGTATAATCAGGTCCATTCTTATGTCATAGGACTCCTACGCATTTGATTAAATAAATGAATGAATTTTACGTGGGAGAGCCATGCTTCGGCACATATGGGCCGGCTCGACTCCCATTCGCATTTCGCCGCGTGAGTGAGGTTACCGGAGGCCCTAACCCTTCCCTCCCCCTATCCCCCTCTTCTCCTACTCCCACCTTAAAGGGCGGCAACGCACTCTCGTGACTCTCGAGTTACAGGTGCCCATAGGCGGCGGTAGTCATTTACCATTAGGTGACCCGTCTGCTCGTATGCCCCCTATACCATAAAAAAAAAATGAAACGCATGATCATCTATGTATATAGATTTTAGAAGTCTCGCTTTTCAATTTGAATCTATTTTGCTATGCCCTGGGAGAAAATTGAACTTGTGACATACAGACATAGTCCAGTCGACAAATTAAAAAACGTGTTAGGTAACTTTTGTTCCCTAAAAATATGTGCGATAGCTCATTCGATTCGGAATGACGACGCGACGTGTAGAAACAGGTATCTCGAGCATTTAGTAGCACATAAAAAATTGTAATTGTTTTTAACAAAATAAGATGAAAAAAAAAAGATATTCAGTTTTCCGTTAAAATTCAAAAGCTATTCATATTTAAGAATTTTTGAGAAAAGATCCTTAAAGAGAAGGAAATTTCCAATAAAAAATATGAACTAGTGGAATTCTATCTCCATTATTTATAATTTTTATCCAACGCCGAAAATAGGTCTCCGCGCGGCCGTTACGGTGTGAGCGCAACGCCCCTTGACGGTATATCACACAATTTTTTTTTTTATAGTATTAAATATTAATGTAAAAATTTGAAAGAAATATGGTGTTATTAAAACACTAGAAAGAATAAAGCCCAGTTAATAAAAATAAAATGTCTCGATTATTCATAAAATTAAACAATTGTTACTTAACTACTATTTTTCCAATCTTTATTGTTACAAGTATCGACATACAAGTTTAAATATTTAACCTAAAATAGTTTTACTTCTTGGAGCCCTTCTTATATAGATACTTAATAAGATCATGCGATATAAGTTTTTTAAGTTTAATATCTTGTTTACTATAATATTTTAAAATTAACAACATTTATTGAATATTTAAGTTTTTGTTAACTTTAAAAAGCTGTAATAAACAAAATATTAAACTTGAATAAAGTTTTATTGCATGATGCCTGACGTTTCGGCCAGGTTGTACTGGTCGGAGTTCGGCTGACTCGGTATATGTTTTTACATAATTATATCACGGAACGCGTAAGTTTCAAAGTTAGTGTGTCTCTTTTGTCATTTACGATACGAAATGGTTGATAACCACTGAACATTTGGATTATAATGTTATTCGGTAGAAAATCATATTCTATCGAGACTCCACTCTGGCCTTGATGTTACAAAAGATCCTACTAATATTATAAACGTGAAAGTTTGTGAGGAAGTATGGATGTTTGTTGCTGTTTCACACCAAAACTACAGAACCGATTGCGATGAAACTTGGTATGTAGATAGCTGATACTTTTTATTCCGATATTCGCACGGGATCAGGACTTACGAGGGTGAAACCGGGGGGCGCTGCTAGTTTTAAATATGAATAAGAATATGTTGGAATATACCTATTAGATGGGTATTTAGATCCAAACCAAATACCTATGGCTTCTACTATGGAATAAGACGCATATAAAAATACTTATATATATTTTGTGGTTAATACTAATAATATGTATGCAGAAATACCAATGCAATTAAATATGTATGTACAGTACAGTGCAACTAAATATACATGTATATATACAAAGGATACCCCACTATTTACCACCATGCCAATTGAAAAATATTATAAGTAGCATTTTGAAGGATTGAAATTAGATTTCAATGAGATCGGAACTTTCAGTAAATTTATTTTTGTTTAAATGGAATTTTTACTTTAAACATGAACCTTGACTTATTTGGCTTCAACCCAATGTTGCGTCAACTGAGATAACTTAAATTTATAAATGTAATAAGTATTGCAGTTGAGTTTATGCGCCACTAAATAAAAACACTTCGAGAGGCACGTCACGACACGTCGTGCTACGAATGTCCATACTGACTTTAATTGACTGCACGGATGGCGCAATGGTTTAAGTGGTTAACTCGCCACTACGCCGCGCCGAGTGTTGTGGGTTCAAACCCCATACGGGACAAAAATTTGTGTGATCCACAAATAGTTGTCCCGAATCTAAGTGTTCTTTGTGTCCGTCGTTTGAATGTTTGTGAAGTCCTCGTGACACAGAAATATTCCTAATGCGTCAGTTGTCGTTTAAAAGAAAAAAAAAATGGGTTAGAAAATGCATTTTACTTACTTATTTTTTTTTGCTTTAGATATACTTAACCAGTTTGTAAATTTGCTCCGCTTCTATTAATTATAGCAAGATTTCATATAGCCTATAGCCTTCCTCGATAAATGGGCTATCCAACACTAAAATAATTTTTCAATTCGAAGTAGTAGTTCCTGAGATTAGCGCGCTCAACCAAACAAACAAACTCTTCAGCTTTATAATATTATAGGATAGATAATAATAAACAGATATACATTGTTTTGAAAGTAATTGAGGTGTAAATAGAAAAATAAAAATAAAAAAGTTATATTATATCTTTATTTTTAAACGAAAAAAGCTAAAAATTATACTAGTATTCATATAAATCACTACATAGCGACTAGTTATTCCATACGTTCTCGCTCGTACTGCTCCGCTCCTATAGACCGTAGCGCGATGTTACATAGCATATAACCTTCCTTAATGAATACTCTAGCCAATGCAAATAGAATTATTCAAATCTGACTGACAGTTTTAGAGATAGGCGCGTTTAAACAAACCAACATTCAAAGGAAAAACTCTTCGGTTTTATTATGTTAATATGAATAGTATATTATTTCCACTTTCAATGTTAAACCAGTGATATCTTCATGTTTTGCAACAACAGACTTCCTATGTGCCCCAGTTATCGGTACTTCCTGAGTTGACCGTTAAAACCAAGCACTGATAAATGCCTTGTGGGAATTATATTAAAGTATTATTTTGCAATAAAAAGTATTATATAATCACTACATATTATAAAACAAAGTCCCCTGCCGCGTCTGTCTGTCTGTCTGTCTGTTCGCGATAAACTCAAAAACTACTGAACGGATTTTTATGCGTTTTTCACCAATAAATAGAGCGATTCATGAGGAAGGTTTAGGTATACAATTTGTTAAGGTTTTGTGTAAATTGGTTGAAATATGATGATGATTGTTGAAGATGTCTTTGCTACCCGTGCGAAGCCGGGGCGTGCTGCTAGTAAAATATATATTAGCAAAAATATATACAAAAACATTGAGTGTTCCTAGATATGATCAGGAACAGTTCGACAGAGACATCTTTAGGAACGGTTCAGGTTGCTGCTCAACCGTTTCTAAAGTTGCTTCGTACAAAGGCGAAACATGTGTCGAAGTATGACTGCGCCTGACGGACTATGATGATCTGCGTAGAAACAATTTTTAGGTTGAACTAGAGATGGCCTGGTGGTCGAATTTAGACCATAATTCATTTTTGGTTTATTTCAATGGCCAGTATAACTTGAACTGCCATTACATAGATTTACGTACCGTGACAGGTTAATATATACACTGGACGCGTGTAGCTTGATAGCTGTTTTTACGTATTTTATTAATTTGTAACACATATTGTTTAAAACTTTTAGCTTTTTTCAGTACTCCTATACATTAACTTTATGGCGCCCATTACACAGTAGGTTTTGCGGTCAGGTTTGCCACAATCAAAACGGTGATTGACGGTTGCATGGTGAGATTTTAATGTCGATTTTATTTCATCAATCACCAACGAACATTCGTCAATCACGTGCATGACGTTTGCATGAGCGTCTAATGGACGCCTATGTATGCCAAATCTGACGTTCCTGCGTTCTCGAAATTTTCTTAAAAATGCGTATATCCATATATTAATACGTGAAGCGAAAACTTTGGATCCCTTTTTACGAAAATTGGGCGGACGGAGGAGTATGAAATTTCGCACACTTATAGTTTATACAGAGAAGAAGTGACGAATGCTAAAATGTTTGAACAATATTTGCTACAAAGTTTAAAAAAATGCAAAAACAGGTACATACAACTATGGGTGTCCAGTATATATTTTGACCTGTCATGGTGCAAAAGTCTATACAATGACAGGTCAAGTAATATTGGCCAATGAAATAAACCATGGTCGAAATTCGACCACCACGCGATCTCTAGTAAATTCTTAATACATGGATTCCCTAACTCGGTTTATCCTAAGAGCAATAATGGTTTATCTGTTGTTGTTGTTGTCGTTAAAAAACCAAAAGTGGGTAGTGGATTTCATTCCTAATTTACTATTTCAAGGGTCATACTATTTGAAATTTCTTCCACACAGTTTTTTAAACACAAATTCCATTAAACCACAAACTAATGGCCACCAGAGACAATAAAACAATAGACAATAATAGATAGATGTGCACAATATGGCGGCGTCGAATAGCAACGGCCTTCTTCAACTGTGTGCTGATGAAGAAACTTAAAAGCGCCGTGAAGAAGTGGCGGAGAATGCGCCTCTTTCGGAAGCGTGATGGTGAGTGTTATGTAGAAATTTAGGTAATGAAATAATAAGAATAATTTATACCTACTTGCAACATTATAATAATAAAGAGAACGACCATCTCAAGTGAAAAAAAGATAAAGTATTAAGTAGAAAAATACCGGACTTTCTACAAAGAAGCATTCAGGTCAGGTCAGGAACAGGTCTTTTAATTTATAGTTATACAATCTGGGTAGATTGTATAACTATAAATTAAAAGACCCCCGACCCAAAATAATAAAAATAGTATGAACGGCCATATTGGATTTAAAATTTATCATGGTGTATAGTATTCTACTAGTAAAGCCCTTTCATTTGATACCCATATTGAGGGAATTGTGAAAAAAATTGTAACCTGCCATTTTATGGCGGCGGCCATCTTGGACCGATTTTCATCAGACATAGCTAAGAACACTCCCGACTAATTCACCTTTCAAAAAAAAATCAAAATCGGTTCATCCGTTCGGGAGCTACGATGCCACAGACACACACACAGACACGTCAAACTTATAACATCCCGTCGTTTTTGCGTCGGGGGTTAAAAACATGAAATAATAAAACAAATAGAAAAACTGTCTGTCTATAGTGTGTGTAGTGAAATTACTGTGGCGTGTTCAAATACTATTTTTTATTACTCTCCTTTGTTAATAAGTTGTGTTAGGGTTTATAGTCTAATATTAATCGTGTGTGAGCTAACATCTACACACACATGGAACAGAGATTTAGCTCACTAATAAAAATATTATAATGAATACGGAAACTATATGTTATTCTGGTCGCTGTTATTGAGATGACATGCATAGTTGTGTATTGAGAACTGATAATAATGTGCTTACAGTTTCCAAACGTATAGACTGTTTTGGATTTGGTTTTCGGAAACTGCATTAACTGAGATGTTTCTTAGCTATGTGTTTACGTTTGAAAATCTGGCCCGTCGTTTCGAAGACAGCAATTTCAGTCAAGTATAGGGGAGCATTCTAATGAGTTCTCACATAAACTTGGTGAAATTATGGTTGAAATCCTTAGATGTTAAATTAGTTCCAACGTTAGTTAGTTAATTAATGTTCTGTCTCTTTCTTTGTCCGCAGATTCTGTGACGCGACAAGTGTCTACAGATCCAGCGCCGTCCACCTCAGGAACTCCTGCGCATTACCCACGCCCACCCCCTGCCGAATTACTACAATTGGTAAGATTAGTTTTTGTAACAAAACTGTTAATTCTACATTCGTATAAGGGAAAAAAAAAAGAAAGTGAAACGACTGCATTTTTATTTAGGATTTAAAGTAAAATTCATAAATGTGCAAATGTATGTTGTGGAAACAAATTTTAGAGTTCGGAAAGTTTCGAATGTATTTGTATTAGTGTGAGAAGTATTGAGGTCAAAACAATTTGCCAATTTCACAGATTCTTCGAGAAGGTTCGTAGAGTTCGTGAGAACTTAGCTTTTCACTCTTACCGAACAAAATAAATATCAGGGTCATAAAATATTAGACGTTTGTCGTCGTTTTTATATTTACTCGGAATAGAAAAGCGAACAACAACAGTGAAAAATGTGTTGGCACAACCAATCTGAGAAAGAAACAAACGCGGCGGGGTCAGTTATTTATTGACCAACTCCAGGGCTTTGTTCTCTAAGGAATTAACACCTCTCAATTGAGTACCTGGACCCCTACAGAATACTGCGATTAGGCAGATCTGATATCACCATATTTCGCGGAAATCCTAACTAAAATTGTGAACACAAATGTGAGTTTGTTCGTTGGTTTGAGCCGATCAGCATGAAATTTTGTACACCTCAAGAAAAAACACACAGAAAAGGACATATCATACACCTAGATCTAAACGGGTTATCACTCAACAAAGCACTTTTTTGAGAAGAGGCGACAAACTAATTACTGTGTGTAAGTTTATACTTTTTAATTACAGAGAACAAAGACATTGTAGGAATCTTGTGTTTTAATCATGTTTTGGGGCTGAAAATTCGATTTTTGTAGTTATTTCCCTAATGCTTAACAATGTACTCGTATGTATATTTGTTTAATTTTTTTGAGTTGAGCCCGTGTTGGTAAATTTAGCGTCTAGCGTCAAGTGTTGGTGATATTTTTAAATCTGTTTTATTGGTCAGTAGGTATTGAGATAAGGAATTCGATGGTGAGCATAGCTTAGCTCCCTCTAATGAGATCTAAGATCTAGGTGTGCGATATCTTTCTTCCACAAAAATATAAATTCCAGCGAAGCCGCAGATAATAGCTAGTAAATACATTAAGCAACAAAAAGTAGCCTATCTCCTTTTCCAAGGTCCTGTTTATCATATGTCTGACAAATTATTGGTCTCCCGTACAATGTTTGATCCCCAATTTTGCGCCTTTCAAGGTTTATTTACGTGACAAAAAGTAGCCTATACCCAACTCTTGTTTATCAGTATACCAAACTTTATCCAAATAAACTTGACAAATTATTTTTTTTATTTTTTTTTAAAATACTAGTAACGTGAGTCATACGTATGCTTGGTAACCCCTCCAGCTACGCTGAATACTTATGTTAGGTTCACGTCGGTAGTACATTGTGGGTGGAATTCGAACCCGCAACTACTTGATGGCGAGTCAGACGCCTCAGCCATTACGCTCTCCCACTCAAATTTTGATCCCCTATTTGGCCATTTTCAAGATGTATTTTCGCTACAAGAAGTAGTCTATGTCCTTCTCAAGTCTTCTTTATTTATTTTTTTTTTTTTTTTTTTTTTCTTTAAAAAGACAACTCCCGCATTAGGATTTACTCCTGTGTCGCGGGGGACTTTACAAACATACAAACAACGGACACCCAGACACGAGTGGGAATCGAACCGACGACCTATGGCATAGCAGTCAGGGTCACTAACCACTAGACCAACAGGCCAGTCGAATCTTTATATCTACAACAAAATTCATCAAAATTGCAGAAATCATAACAAATGGACAGACAGTGTTTCTTTCGCATTTACAATATTAGTATTTCAAAATATTATAGCTACTTCCCTGCAAACTCTCTTTTGACCATGATGTTTTTCCGGTCTTTTCAAATATGAATGAATCAATTTAAACCAACCTTGATATCGGCGCCATTAAAATTGTACAGTAATACAAAGACAACAGCGCCTGTATCAACTATAATAGCAATAATTGGTCTTAACTAAAAAAAACTTAAAACTAATATTTTTATTTATGTGTCTTTCTCGAGTTTTTTTTTAATTTTACTAACTGTACTGGCATTACGATACCTACTAATGTTGATGAAGGCGATCCGACCGGATTAAGGCACCCTGATAAATTTGGAGCTTAGTATAATTTATACATGTAATTTTATTCCACACAAGTTCCTTTTTTAAAAAGGGATTTGTTTGGATTCAATTTTTTTTTTTATTTCGCCGATATTTGTCATATTAAAGTAAATATGCCGTCGGTCCCGGGTGCCATACAAACATCTGTGGCATTCGTTACGGGTAGTTGGAGCCCTAAAAAGTCCGACAACCTGGTCTAACTACAGAACTTCGATATCGCCTAGTACTTGGGTTGTGGACGTCTGATGGCAGTCGCTTCACGTAAAATATCAAAGTTCGGCCGTATCGTAGTTATACTGAAAGCCGACCCTGACTTAGTTGGGAAAAAGCGCGAAGGAGGAGGAGTTTATACGCCATTTATTTAAAATGAATCATTTAGCGTATAGTGTATACGCATACAGCTTTCGAACACCAACCACTGGGCCACAGCCTGCGATACAGGAACTGCTGCCTACTGCTGGAGGAACAATACATTTCCTCGACATTCTATTATATAATTCTATAGAATAGGTTTATCTGTGTTTCTTTTTCAAACATGAACTCGTTTTGTTGCTGTATCCGTCTCTAAACTTAAGACACTTTCATTCTAATGAGATATTAGCAATGGTCGGAATAGAATGATTTTATGTACTATACTTGCAGTGTCCTTGCATCACGACATGTGTTCATAACGGTATTATTTAATTATTAAAGTAGTGATATTTCAAGACTCGGCCAGCTGGGCAGAAGTTGGAAAAGATTTGGAAGGGTTGACGGATCACTAAAAACGCTTAAAGTTTGTCTCATGAACACCTTGGTCTTTTCAAGCTTTCTTTACGGAGCAGAAACGTAGACGCTGCGAAAGATGGATACGCAAGATTGACACCTTAAAAATGTGGTGCTGGAGACGCCTGCTTAGATTTACTTGGACTGCTTATTAGATTAACGCGCCATTCTTAAAGAAATTGGTGTCTTCGCTGATGAATTGAATAAAAAAAAAATATTGTGCATATTACACGAAATTACGACGCCAGGATAATAATCGTGATTGAGGATCGAGTGGAAGGCAAATGATTCAGAGATCGCTCAACAACTAGATGGACCGACAGCATAAAATTTCTTATCGCGCTAAGAGCGATCTCTAGTACAGGCTATGTCATTTTTATTTATTTTAGTTTATAGTAATAAGCACACCAATAGCATAATTACACAGATTTTGTACATAACTTCATTAATAAACGAACGGTAACTACCTACACATATAGTACATATGCATAACATTATTTACATTTTCTTTACTGAAAAGAGATCATTGTACTTGCATTTTCTGAGTGTCAACGCCAAAGAATGGGTGCTTTCAGCGCACCTGACACTAGCAAGCTCTTTTTGTGTAATGTCGTATCAAGAGTACGGTCACAGATAAGTTAATAGTTACTTCGTAAGTACGGTATAGAATTTTACCAGGAAGTTGTACACAACTGCTAATGGTACAGGTTAACCTATACCAGCTTGAGCACAATAGGAATCTTTTAATACTATCGGTAATTCAAATTAAATTAATCATTTTGAGTCCGGATTTGGATTCTACTAGTCTTAACCCTTAAATGCAAGTACATGACGGATTAAACTATTCATATTACTATTCAATATTCATTATGAATAATTAAAACTTAACTAAGTATTATTATGAATGTAAATGTGAGTTTGTTTGTTTATTACGCGTTTCACGCGTACCTACTTGACCTATCATCATGAAATTTTGCAATCACATTGTCAGGTGTACAGAAAAGGTCAAAGGTTATCTTTTATCCAGAGAAAGTACTGTTTGCTGCTGTATTGCATTAAATCCCACTAATATTATAAATGTGAAAGTTTGGATGGATGGATGGATGGATAGATGAATGGATGTTTGTTACTCTTTCACTCAAAAACCACTGAACCGATTGCGATGAAACTTGATATGTATATAGCTGGATACCTGGATTAACGCATAGGCTACTTTTTATCCCGATATTCCCACGGGATCGGGACTTACGCGGGTGAAACCGCGGGGCGCTGCTAGTATTTTATAATTCAGTACAATATTAAACTACGAATACTTTATCAAATTAATCAGTGCTTAATGTAATACTGCTAAAAATGAACTATAAAAAGTTGTATATATTTTAGATATAAAACTTCTAAAGTCCAACGAATAAGTAAACGATATATCGAATGCATTCCAGAAATTCCTTAAATTTTAAAGTTGTAAAAATTTATGGAATGCGTTATCAGCAATTAAAAGACGTGCACAAACGTTTCCGTTGATCAGAATGTCTATTATATTTAACGTGTCTGCCAAGAACTGAGGGTGCAAGATAGGGGATTTGGCATCTCAAAAAATATGTCTATTTATATTTAACGTGTCTGCCAAGAACTGGGGGTTGAAAATCGGAGATTTGGCATCTCAAAAAAGATGTCGTACGGTCAATTTATTCTTCAAATTCAAATTCAAACTCATTCATTGCGAAAATGGGTAAATGTAACATACAGTGCTGGTACAATAAAGATGCAGTGGTATCTCCTTTATCCCCCGCAAGGCATGCAATATCATATTATTCTAGGAATGTCATACAATTTTAGTAAAATGCTGTTGATATTTACTGCATAATATATCATTTCCTAACATACAAACTAGCTGAAATAAGCTTGAATAAAAAATAATACACTTATGCATTTGATCTTAATAAACAGTCATATTTATTAGTAATTTTTTTTTTTTCAGGAACCTGACGAAGGTCAAAAACTTCGAGAGCAAGTTTTAAGACAATATGCATTCTTCCAATTACGAATACATTTAAAGAGAGGACAGAACTTGGTCGCAATGGATAAAAATGGTAAGTTAACAGTGTCACTTTGACATTTTCACCATGACACTTATATCTGCTTTATGGTAAAGGTCGACCTCCGTAAAATGCAGCATATTGGAGATATTTTCCGATTACCCATCCTTTTCCTGGAATTTTTTTTCCCATTCCACGTTTTTCTGAACAATTTCTTTAAATTCATTATATTTGAAACTCCATCTTTCTACAAACGCCAACTAATACAGTTCTCTGACGCTGTTTCTATAATAATTGTTCATAGTACAGAATTCAAAGTTAAAAAATAAATCAATCTTATGATAAGCAGTTCCGTAAACACTCATAACGTCAATGGTGTTTTTGTCCATTACCAAGATTATCTCCTATTCCCTGAAGCTCTTTTATTACTACTCACCAACAGCAATACAGCACTACATCTCAATGGAGTAACTATACCATCAGAGGCCCGTGGCTAATTCATCGGTCTGACTCGCATTTGGCTGTAGTGCCTCCTGTGTTCAGGGCCTATGCTGCCCGGGGGCCCCCTTTGGGCCGGGGGCCCGTGGCATTTTGCCCACTCTGCACCCTATTGTTACGTCACTGCTAAATCTTAATCCTCACCTCTACTATTTTAAAGCTGCTCAACAATCACGCAAGCACTAAAATTCCAACATTCGTTATTAGAGTGTTCATCATGACCGATGCCATCTACCCCAAGAGAAGAATCATTTCATCAATTTTTTTTACGAAGTAGTCCACAGCAAATCTACTATGGTCGAGCTTTATCAGAAGCTCAGGGTTCAAAATTGCCGTAAAACCAATGATGTGTGTATTAAATTGGTATGCCTACTACGATCCATACGGCAGCTATGGCACTTAGTTTGCGATCTAATCAATTTTATTACAATAAAGGAGGAACTAGATTTAGAATTAAGGCCATTTTGAACACTAATAAACACGCTGAAAGATGAACCTTTATTTTATTGACACATACACATTCCACTAAATATATGGGAGATAAAAGGACAGTTTTTAAATGAAATTTGATGCTATCCTAGTTATGGATAGTGATATGGTAAGTGGCTTATTTGTCGAAACAATTTTCACCAATAAACTTTCTATTAATCTCACCACACTGATATTATTTGGCTGAGCACAGCAAACCACAATTCAATATACTCATATTTATATAGCTTTATAATTTTTTCAGACCTCTATAAGTAGGTAATTTCAGCAGTGTACTTTTCTAATAAACTTCCATCTTTAAATTCACTTTAAAAATATCTTTCTCAAAATTAGAACTAACCACTTCGATCCTAATTTTCAGAAATTTCAGAAATTGTTTTAAAAATTCATTTTCAGAATCCCATTATCAAACTCAGCTAAAAAGTGTTCAAGTGCACTTTGTCTTTTTCTTCTTGGTCTATCTATGTATCCGAGTCCTGAATCTTAATATTATTAAACTTTTGTCAGATTTTTAACAGTTTAATACAGTTTTATTTCTTATAAACTTTTTACTACTCTGTCCAATAGTCAAATAATGTAAAAAGTTAATGTAAAATGTAAGCCACGATCAGTTAAAATATAAAGTTCCCAAATTATGAATAATTAATTCGATCACTACATTGAATAACGTAAAGTATATTCAACTAAAACCTTTCATTATTTCGCTTTAATAACAATAACCATCTTCACACTAACACAGAACAAATACAGACACTATAAATTATTGTTATTTTGCATGTTTTATTCTGTTTTTTTCTGCAAATATTGCTTTTGCTTTCGTACTGCAGTACACCCCTAGTTTACCTATTATTAATTCAAAACTGTATTTTTGGACATAAACGATTATGTATAAACAGTCGTTCATAAAAAATAATCATGACTGTAAGTCAGTGAAGTTCGTTTCTTAATATTTATTTTCAAATGGAGTACGAGTGATTAAATTCAGTATCCAGAAAAAAATATTCTATAAAATAGGACGATGCCAACATTTGTACTCCCGAGATTATTTTTATGAACCGTATAATTAATTTGTTTCGTTCAATTCGCTACATTCGAGTACTATGAAAGTGATGTGTTGGAGATAATTATAATGATAAACTTTCCAGCCAAATTATTGATCGTACGATCATTTAATTAAAACCACAGCTTCAAGTCAATGACTGTCATCATCACTAGTAGCTTGTTCAAAACCGTTTGATTGAAGATCAAACGGCATACTCACCAGACGAATTCCTTCTATAAATCTTTTAGTGTACAATAAAGTTAATTATATTCTATCAAACTTTATTATTATAACTATCATTTACAATTAACTATCTGATCAGATCAGGAGATTTAGATCGGCAAAAGTTCGACACCAATCAATGACAGTCTGAGAACAATTGTTATTCGTATCAAATATTTGTTTCTTTTTTACTGGTATTATTCAACGGATATCTAATAATTAAAACCTTTTGAATTAAAGAACTTTTCAAAATCTATATAGGCAATACTTAACCTCAAAATTGCAAGAAATGAACGGTTACATAGAAATGTCTCATTTAGAAATGTATTTCTTAGTTGTCCCTTAGCTTACGTTCTTAATTTATTTTTGCTTTTTCGTCTTCTAACTGTAGTGTTTTGTGGGGTCCAAAACCAGGTTTGTTGTCAGGCACGAGTGATCCCTACGTGAAGTTCAAATCTGGAGGGAGATTGCTGCACAAGTCCAGGATAGTCTATAGAGACCTAAATCCAGTTTGGGATGAATGTTTTACTGTTCCTGTCGAAGATCCTTTTCAACCTGTTCAATTAAAGGTATGTTAAAATTATTTTTGACTAATATTTTTCATATGCTGTTTTTAAGAGTTTTAAAAGGAGATTTTTTACGTGTATGTTCCGTACTCTTTGGTATTTTATTCTCATACTTATATATTAATCATGCAGTCGCAAATTTTGCCGATTTGACTAACACAAAATATGTTCATAGTGGATGTTCTAATGTTAAGGTGATGGTGACTACATTTTTTAATTATTAATACCTCGTATTACTCATTATGTCTACATAATATATATACTCGCATTGAGTGTAAAATTCCTGTGCTAAGGTTTTCAAAACATATTAAATTAGATATTATGATTATATTGTCATTTTGATGTAGTAATATCCTGTCTATGGTATTAGCGTCAATGTGATATTATATACAAACATATCCGGTTTTCTAGACACAAAAGCATCATAAAGTTACGTAAAATCTTCGGATATTTTAGCTGTTATCTGAAAATGGTGCAGAGTACTAAAATATGAAACGAGTTAGTAAAATAAATTGTATTTACAGAAATAGTCAGAAAAAAATCTATTTTAGCTCTTACTGCGTTTTAAACCGGGGGAATAACGCCATTGTACTCGTTGCGTTCGATGATACATACTGAGTGAGATACTGAATGGACTAGGATGAAAGATCATTTCCTAAACCTAACATAACCTGCATCTAATCCTGCCATATAATAATAATAACTTGAGACACCTTACACACGGCCGTTGGATCCCAAACTAAGCAGAGCCTGTACTATGGTAACCAGACTGCTAATAAACATACTTACATATTTCTAAATACATACATTTCATAGATAAATTACACCCAGACACAGAACAAATTATCATGCTCATTACTCCTGCATGGGCATCGAACCCACGACCTCTGACTCAGCAGTCAGGATCACTAACCACTAGACCAACAGGCCAGTCATAAATTTCTCACAAAATTAACCCACATCAAATTTTAAAGGCCGCATCACTGAATCAGTTGTAAGAGTTCGGACATATCCGTAAATCTCTCGTAAATACGTAATAAAGTCCATAAACTCGGGTAGGGTATAAACGCATTGAATTTTTAATTTAGATTCGGAAGGTATATTTGAAGGTTAGAGACATAAAAATACAGATAATAAAATACTTCATACAGAAGATAAATTGTTTGGAATCGACCTTGAACATACACCGATCAAGTGCCATGTCTGTCTGTTCTCCACTTTTTATCGAGTCCTGGTTATAAACACCGGAAACGTGCAAGCCTATATGAGAAACTAGCAGTACCCCGCAGTTTCATCCGTGTAAGTTCCGATCCGATCCGTGGGAATATCGGGATAAAAAGTAGCCTATGCGTTAATCCAGGTCTCCAGCTATCTACATACCAAGTTTCGTCGTAATCGGTTCAGTGATTTTTGCGTGAAAGAGTAACAAACATCCATCCATCCATTCATCTATCCATTCATCCATCCAAACTTTCACATTTATAATATTAGTGGGATTATATGTGTAACTGTTTATAGGTTAGTTTTAACTGACTTAAAAAGAAGGAGGTCCTCGATTGGATCGTATTTGTTCAGTGTATTTTGCGCGGTCTATTCGCAAATGGTGACTAGGTGTTTAAGATTATTTTATTAGTCTTTAGAGACCTTATAAAATATTGAAAATAAAATTTATTTCAACTATAATTCAATGGCGGTAGATTAAGTTTTGTGAAAATTTCAAGTGCAAGGGCTGGATATTGGATAAGGTTCACCTATGTTCGTTATTTGTGACTGGCCTCTTGGTAGCGGTTAGTGACCCTGACTGCTGAGCCAGAGGTCATGGGTTCGATTCCCACCCAGGACAAATAATTCTGTAATGAGCACGATAATTTGTTCTGTGTCTAGGTGTAATCTTATATATAAAATTCTCGTCTTACATATAAAATTCTCGTGTCACAATGTTAGTTACCTTACTCCTCCGAAACGGCTTGACCGATTCTCATGAAATTTTATGTGCATATTGGGTAGGTCTGAGAATCGGACAACGTCTATTTTTCATCCTCCTAAATGTTAAGGGTAGTCCACCCCTAAATTTTTTTTTTAATGTTTAGATAAATTTTATTTTTTTTATTTTTTTATGATACAGCATTAGACATACAACCCTGAATTTTCAATCCTCAACGATCATCCCCTATTTTTTAATCGCGATTTTTATATTATTCCGTTCCATCCACAGATCCGCAATAGGGTTGCAAGATGGCATTCGAATACAATAATTGTAGGTACGATAAATTTTCATGTAACATTATAAAAAAAGGCATTGCAACGCATGCCGGGTGCATCTAGTTTATCTATAATATGTATGTATTTAGAAATATATAAGAATGTTTATCAGCAGTCTGGTTACCATAGCACAGGCAGACTCTGCCTAGTTTGGGATCAGACGGCCGTGTGTGAGATGTGTAGAGTTATTATCTATGTATTAATACGTGATGCGAAAACTTTGGATCCCTTTTTACGAAAATTGGTCTTACGGAGGAGTATGAAAATTCGCACACTTATAGTTTATACAGAGAAGAAGTGACGAATGCTAAAATTTTTTAACAATATTTGCTACAAAGTTAAAAAAAATGCAAAAAGGGTACATACAGCTATGAGTGTCCAGTATATATTTTGACCTGTGATGGTACAAAAGTTTATACAATAACAGCTCAAGTTGTACTGGCCAATGAAAAACCATGGTCGAAATTCGACCACCACGCGATCTCTAGTTATTATTATTATATGTATGTTTGTAAGGTCATCCTGACACAGGAAGACTCTGTTGAAGAAGTAGAATTTAAAGATTAAAATTTAGATTTCACTAAAGTTTTTTTTGGAATAAAGGTTCTCCTCCTTTTTATCTTTGTTTATAACAAACCAGCGGCCCGTCCCGGCTTCGCACGGGTGGACATTTTTTTTTACATTTTAGGATAAATAAAGATAATTTTACTTATAATTATGCTAATTAAAACGTACATGACTCAATTTGTCTAAATTTTCAAAATTAAAAACAAAGACTTCAACCTTTAAACTAATTTCCATTGAACTTTTAAACTTTCGCGTTCCACGATATAATTGTGTTTACGGGAATTAACGCGATCACGAAAAGGCATTACATTCTGGGAGCACCTACTTTTAATTTTAGTTCGTGGGGTGGCAAGCTGGTATGATTGAGGGAATTTAAAAATTCTTGTGGGTGCATTGTATCTTCGATGTTGCACACGGTGTCAACAGATTTGTAACATTTAAAATCACCAGGTACTTTTTCCATAATCATATTGTTTATCTCATTTACTGAGTCGTTTCTTGGTGACAAAATCGCTCTCGAACAGAGCCAACGGAAATTTCTTAAATTTTTCAATAGGCGACTTATTTTGATTTTCTTGGGGTTATCGAAATTTACAAATGACGAAAGTTTTTGAGTGATCGTTCTGGTGTTATCAGTCTCAGACCCAGACACTAATCTTACTCGCACAGTAGGTATTTTTCCTTTAAATCGATCAAAACTCGGTTGCTGTAAATTATTTGAAATGTGATGACAACAATGGACTCTTACATGTTGCTTTGTGGATGTGATCACAGAGCAAGGGTTCTAAACATAATAGCGGGACACGTTGAGTTATGTAATCTGTCATTGTTATTTTTATAATCAACTTCTCAAAGTAACAATATTTGCCAGGTCTTCGACTACGACTGGGGTCTTCAAGACGACTTCATGGGGTCCTGTCAACTAGAGTTAACTGCGTTGGAACTGGGTCGGACTCAAGACTTGGTGCTATGTCTCCGAGACCCGAGCAAACCGAACCAAGATATGGGAGAAATTGTCTTGAACGTGACGCTGTGGCCGAAGTCCCAAGAGGACAAAGAACAGGTAAGAGACATAGGTTTATAAGTATATCGCTGGTTTGCGAGATTAGCGACGGAACTAAAAGTTATTGATTTTAGAGAATGGCAATGTTTTGTGATTTCCACTAGAGTATTCATATTGAACTTGTCGCTTTCTAACGTTAGCACGAAATTGGCTTTGCATCTCCGTTCGCCATAAAATTTCAAAGATTTATGATCGTTTGGCATAATTAGTTCAATTCAACTGAATTTTGAATTACCTCGATATTCTCGCAAACCACCGACATGTATGTACTCGTACATGTCATACTGTGGCATGGTGACATGTCAGGCTGTATCGACGAACCCACTCCTAACTCCTAACACAAGCATTAAGCTTACCTGGAGGGGTTAACAAGAATACTAGTAATGTGTGACCCACGTTGATAAGATTCTTTAAAAATAAACTAAAATCGAATTAGATTGACAACAAAGAGTTTGAAATCTCCTTCACCTGCATTTGTGCGTTTATTATCTATGGGAACGTAGCCATACTACGTGACCCATTCTGGGGGGGGGGGGTTCTTCAAGATACCATGCTTGGTCACAGGGGCGGAGAGGGGGGGGTTAGGTTTTCGTCGCGTAGTCAATATCCTCTAGGGAAATCTCGTCTCCTTTTTCAAGCCATATTCAAATATGGTGCGCAGCGTTTAGTGCTTAGTGCTTTTTAAACTCACAGGTGGCAACAAGCAAGCGTTTAGCGCTTTTTAATTTTATATATAAATGACTACGTGAAAACTTGAGGGGGGTCTTAGGGGGGGGGGGGTTATTGGCATATACTACGGGTAGTGACCGAGGGGTATAAAAAATTGTATAAAATGGGTTACGTAGTATGGGTACGTTCCCTAACTTCTTTCAAATTTGTCACTATGTTACTATTTATTTTAACAAATTTTCTAGAAACGCCCAGCTAGTAATTTCTACCCACCTTAAAGTAATCGCTTAGTAATATAACACTCGTACTAAAAGGCATTGAATCGTCTAACTATACACTTATAAGTTATTCTGCCACAAATTTATCTGTAAGATATTCTTCTAGTTGTTTTTATTGCAATATTATTAAGGTTGCATTAATCCGTTTGCAAATAACCATTGAGAGATAAATATAGGTACGTCTGGTGGATGGAACAAGTCCGATCAAGCATAAATTTTTTTTCCTGGTCCTTGAAAATGTAAGGTATGTAATTAAACTAATACATAACTATTTTAAGACTACATAGGTCATTATTTAAAGGGACTCTCGGGATTACGCCGAAGAGAGTAGTTATTTACATAACTTATATTGTAAAAGAAGGTTTATTGGGGTTATAAGTAGGGCTGCCATCCGTCCGGGTTTCCCCGGATTTGTCCTAGTTTAGAGGGCGTCCGGGGAGCGTCCGGGCGAGGTTTTCAAAAAGTGTCCGGGTAAAACCCGGACACTCTGTGCCAGGGGACAATATAATTGTTAGATGAACAAGCTGTTTAATTTAATAAAAAAAAAAATGGAATCGGCATGTTTTTGAGGTGTCCGGGTAAGAATCTCGATTTCACACATATGTCCGGGATCTTTGGAAAGCTTGTCCGGCGTCAGCAACTTAAGTGATGGCAGGCTTAGTTATAAGTAATTTGGTGATATTTTTTTTAGAGAGAATACGATTCCTATACAAGCATATTTAAGAGACAGCGCCTGTGAGTTACTACTAGGGTTAAAGAAGATAGGTATATATAAGCGGTAGGATCGTAAGATCACACGGTATTCCATCATAGCCCTTATTGCCAAGGCCTCAGGTGTACTCTTGACAGGAAATCCCTGTGAATCCCGATAGATTAATTCGTCTGTGGACGCCTCGGGCTTGCTTCTACATTCATCGTGCGTTTAGTAAACAAACTTTTTGTCAATATTACCAAATTACATATATCACCAATAAGCCTTTATCTACAAACAATAACATCGATTTGTGTTTTATACACTCGTTTTACCCTATACATACCACGGTATCTACATCCCTATAAATCTAAAATAGATTATCTAAATTTACAATCTCTAAAATGTATTTTATTACATTGTATAAAAAAGCAGTTAAACCATCTACACAGAAAAACACTTAGCTTGTTTTCATGGTGACCGGTCAAACTATTTCAGATTTTACGGATATCATAAACCCGGGCATCCATTTTTATATACAGGCTGTATCTAACAATGCGACTGAAAAGGCGTTAGTCTACCACGCATTTACAATAAAAATTTTGTAAAAAATCTATACGTTATGACCGTTTGAATTTCCAAGTATTATCACCCGGATCTTATAAAAGCAGGTGGAAGGTGTAATTTGCAAACTAATATGATTTTTAAGTTAGTTTTTATTGATTTTCTCAATAATAATTCCAAAATAAAAAAAATGTTCAACATTGAAATAAAACTATGTTTAACGGATACTATCGTGATTTATTTGGTGTTATTTTACAATTCACACTGATCCTGACGTTTCAGTTGCTTTTCAGCGGCCATGGTCACGGGTAGACTAAGATGGTGGTCGTCTCATGTATCGAAGTGCAAAGTTATCTCAAAGTACCAGAAGTTTGTTGATTGTTGGTGTTACTATTTACGCAGAATGAGCTCAAAGTGTCTTGAAGCCTTGCTGTGTTTTGAAAAAAAAAATAGTTTTATTTCAATGTGTGACATTCGCGTAAACTTTCGACAATATCAAAAATGTTCAATTTAAATCTTTAACTTTACACGTTCCACCTACTTTTATGAGAACCGGAGGTGATAATATTTGGAAATTCAATCGGTCAAACTTGTTAACGGATAGTTTTAAAACACAAATCTTATTGTAACTGCATGCCAGGGTTATGCCCTTTTATGCCCGGTTCCTATAAACAACAACCGATTCGTTTTGCTTACGGACGGTAAAGTTTTCGTTGAAAATTCAACGAAATTTAACCATCCGTAAGCACAACGAATCGTTTCTTGATTATAGGAACCGGGCATCAGTGATTTAAGCAAGTGTCGCATTGTCAGATACATCCTGTATAATTAGTGTATGCAAGTAACGATCGATCCTCAATGTCTCCTAAAGTTATGTCAATGAAATCAATACGATCATGAACTTCTATGCCTATTTATTATCAACAGAAAAAGTTATGCCAAATTTGACAAACGATAGCTATAAACTCTCAGATATTATGCGAACCCCACCGCTTAACATTAAATGATATAGTGGTCAAACGAGATAAGAATAAATTTATTCCTCAAAATGTAAATGAAGGGCAAATTTATACCAAAAAGCTTTCCTAGTTTCCACAACAAAATGAACCCATCACTAGAAATTATTATCATAAACAAGGTTCATTTAACTTACCTAATTGCTGCTACTATTGAACAATAAAGTGATTAAAATTCTACACCAAATGTAGCTTAATGAAATCATAAGTGGTTTTGTATTTTGTATAGGTACAGATAAAAATAATGGTAGGGCCTTGTTAAGTATTGGTAGTACCAGGTCTATGAGTAGTTTTAAGGTTTAGAACTGGGAAAATCTGGTTTAGAAAATGTAAAATATGATTTTATGTTTATGCAAAAACCGGGATTAAAAAATTTTTGAAGTGAAAACTTCTTTAGCGGCGTTGTGCACTTTTTGGGATGAGTAAAAAATGTTAAACTCGCGTCAGGACACGTGACCTGATCGAAAATTCGTAAGACGGAGCAAAGTTTTTTATATTTAAAAAAATATCACATTCGAAATTCAAACATTTATGAGCGGCCAGGAGCGCAGAACTTCCAGTGTACCCTATGTATACATTTATGCCGCGTTCCAATAAACAAGAAACGATTCGATTTGCTTACCGTCGGTAAATTTTCAATGAAAATTTTACCGTCCGTAAGCAAAACGAATCGTTTCTTGTTTATTGGAACGCGGCATTCGATATGTTATTACCTACTTTTTATTTGTAACCTAATTATATATACATATGTGTGTGTGTGTGTATGTATATGCAAATACATTGTGAAGTTATGTTTTCACTTTTGACGTGCAGTCCTACGACGGACTGTCTTTTTTATGTATTTTTCAGACACAGTTGTTTCGTTGGCTGGTCGTTATTCAACAAAGACGTGTATGAGTGATAAAGATGTAGATACCCTTACATTACACTTGGTTAAAAACTTCATTAACATTGATGTTTACAGTGAAATGAATGAATGTTAGAAGTTAAAAATGCTATAAATGAACGTTATTTCTTTGCTGACATGCAATGGTAATAGCTTACCAACATTTTGCCGTACACTTAGCTTAGCTTTTAATGGTACAACAATAAGGCTGCGATGACAGATTTCCACCAGAGATGAGCGAGGATGCGTAGCGAGGGATGTGTTTGTTAAGAACCAATAGAATCGCTTCATATACCTAGTCTCGCGTCTGGGCAGCGCAGCTCCTGTGGAAACGATGTGCTAGACGGTGTTAATTAGAGGTCGATGTGTATTGTGCACATCCTCGCACCGCTTTTTTGCGCACCGTTTCACAGCGTCGCTACGCATCCTCGCACCGCTCAGCGGCCTAGCACATCTCTAGTGGAAACGCTCAAATCGTTTCACAGCTTCGTTACGTATCCTCGCACCGTTCAGCTATCTCGCACATCTTTAGTGGAAACGCAGCCCAAATTCCCTATATGTTTATGAATTATTAACTACGCTCGCGGTTCACCCACGTAAACTTTTTATGGTTACCGCTCCATTTGACTCAGTTACCTGAGATGACATGATGCCTATAAACTTTCCTTCATAAATGGGCTATTAACAGTAAAAATGTTTTTACGAAATTAACTTGTATTTCCTGAATTTACTGACTTCATAACCCACTGATTCAATAAGAAAAAATCAAAGGTACAAACTCTATCTATACATATCTATAACTATAATTCAATTATTCATTTATGGTTGGTACACATTATTACAAATCTTATATCTATATATTAGTACGTGAAGCGAAAACTTTGGATCCCTTTTTACGAAAATTGGGCGGACCGAGGAGTATGAAATTTCGCACACTTATAGTTTATACAGAGAAGAAATGACGAATGCTAAAATGTTTTAACAATATTTGCTACAAAGTTAAAAAAAAATGCAGAAACGGGTACATACTACAGCTATGAGTGTCCAGGATATATTTTGACCTGTCATGGTACAAAAGTCTATACAATGACAGGTCAAGTAATATTGGGCAATGAAATAAACCATGGTCGAAATTCGACCACCACGCGATCTCTAGTTACATTAATTAGCTTAAAATATATGGGTACCTGTACTAGGATAAACCTGTGCCATAGGCGATAAGGGAACGTACCCACAGTACGTGACCCATTTTTTACAATTTTTTTTTACTCCTCCCCCCTCCGGTGACCACCCGTAGTATATGCCAAGACCTCCGCTCCCCTTCTAGTTTTCACGTAGTAATTTATAAATATGGTTTTAAATCATTTTTTGCCGACAGAAAGTTAAAAAGCGCTAAACATTTGCTTGTTGCCACCTGTGAGTTTAAAAAGTGCTAAACGCTGCGCGCTATATTTGAATATAGCTCGAAAAAGCGCGAGATTTCCCTAGAAGATATTTGACTACGTGACGAAAACCTAAGCCCTTCCCCCCCCTTTCCCGCCCCTGCGAACAATCGTGGTACGTGGTCGTCTCCCCCCTCAGAACAGGTCACGTAGTATGGGTACGTACGTACGTAGTTCCTAAGTGCACTTACAGACTTTTACTACATTATGTAATTATTTCACCGTAACAATATTTAAAAACTATCCTAGTTAGTAGTTGAACTAAACTGCACACATTGTGCAAAATTCTATTAAAATCGGTTCCTTAGTTTAGGAGTTCGCGGACAAACACGAATTTTTTACATATAAAGATAGTTCTAGTCTATAATATATAGCTTGTGTCCATCTGGAATAATGTACCTTACAAATGGAAAAGGAATTTTTGAAGCGGCGGTAGCGTAATGGCTAAGGCGTCGGACTTGCGATCAAGTGGTTGCGGGTTCGAACCCCACCCAGTGCACTAACGTCGTGAACCCACTCCTAACACAAGCGTTAAGCTTAGCTGGAGGGGTTAACTAGATTACTAGTAATGTGTGACCCACGATACTAGTAATCTTTAAAAAAAAAATTGGTGCAATTGAAGTGGATATTACGTTCACATACACACACAATATGGTTCGGAAGATGGATTATATATTTTATTCATACATATTCATATGATGTACGTGTACATATTGTGTCCGGTGAATGTGGAACAGGCGCAAGCTGTTTGTCAGGATGGCAATGAATCGCGTTCTATCATCTCTGCCTTTTTTTTTTTTTTCTTTTTTTTTTTAAACCCCCACAACCCCCACGGGTCATCACCTCATCATGGCTAGTGGTGAGGTGGTATGTCGGAATCGAACCGACTAAAACCACACGGTGTTCCGTAACAAGTGAGTCTATCGCGCCCTAGACGAAAATAAGGCGTTACCATAAGTATGTGTGTATTTTATTCATGTCTTCTTTGTTGACGTCACGTAAGTTATCGACTTGTCTAATTGCTCGGGGAAAAAAGGTGCAATCCCACTAATATTATAAATGTGAAAGTTTGGATGGATGGATGGATGGATGGATGTTTGTGACTCTTTCACGCCAAAACCACTGAACCGATGGCGATGAAACTTGGTATGTAGATAGCTGGAGACCTGGATTTTTTATCCCGATATTCCCACGGGATACTTACGCGGGTGAAACCGCGGGGCGCTGCTAGTGTAGTATAATTGTTAATACGACAAAACACATATCAGGTACATTTGTGATGCATATGACGTAAAAAAAAATGTTTTACTGACTTCAAAAAAGGGCAGGTTTCTGGTTGAATGTACAGGTGATGCAGTATATTAACTGTAGCTTACTAACAGCCACTGCGTCGAGTATTGTGGGCTCAATTCCCTCATGAGACAATTATTATTTTGTGCAACTCTTCACGTAATTTGCATTCATTGGTGTGTTTATGAAGCCCCAGCGATACAGAGTCGAATACATTCCTAACTATAAAAATAAAATTATCGATATCAATAATATAGATAGTTCGTCATCACTAGTCTTATATAAAAGCATGTCACTGAATCTAATATTACGTACTCCATTTCATACTTGTAACTTACACAATGTAAAGATGATTTCGTAATGATAACTGGACCACAATGGACTTGCCGAAGGCCAACAATAGTGACGTAATGTAGGTTAGGTTTGTTATAACAATTGTTCAAAGGATGTTCTGTCCGATAAACAGGTGCCTAACCCTTTTATGACTTGTACACGGGATAGAGATGCGGTCGCCGGTCATACATTTTCGAGTTGTATTTGTTTAGATTAAACTCGTCTTATGACTACAGTGGTGTAATGTTTTAATACTAACTGTCAATTTGTGTAAATTTCGATTCAATTTAAGCAAGTATAAAAAACGGTCAAGCGCGAGTCGGACTCGCACACGAAGGGTTCCGATTTATTAGTTTTATTTTACTTTTTTTTATAACGACAATACACTGCATGGATGGCGCAATGATTAAAGTGGCCACCTTGCCACTACGCTTCGCCGAGTGTTGTTCAAATCCCAAACAAAACAAAAATTTGTGTGATCCACAAATATTTGTCCAGTGTCTGGGTGTTCTTTGTGTCCGTTGTTTGAATGTTTGTAAAGCCCCCGCGACACAGGAATATTCTTTATGCGGGACAAAAAAAAACACCCTATAACGGTTTATAAGGTACGACCCGATGAAATACAGGCGGGTGGACAGCAGAGGCGTAGTAATAGAACCCCTTGCTGCCATTTGGGTACGAATCTATAACAACTAGTCAAAATAAAAACCTGGTTAATAAAATACAGATGACACAAATCAATATCAAATAATTATGATCTTTCTTTTACGTTTTAAAGTAAAAAAACTTGATATTAAGCTTCTTATTCATTATTACTGTTGTAAAATCATTCGATTTTAATATTTATTTCATTATAAAAGAAATAAAAACCTTAAAAGCAAACGACAGTTTATAGAGTATTTCAAGATATTGTATCCACGGACTTTAGGGTGTAATAAAATAAAATGAATAAAAATAAAATAAATAAAACAAAATATTTTTAGCGCAGCCCGCCTGATGTGAACTATTACCTGTGCCTTTGAACGCTCACAACACTATTAGGGGCATTTATGCTTTACTAAGTCTATCAACCGCATAGAGATCTGACAACCGACTTAAATTTAAAGCGAAGTACACAAGTTACATGCGATTTAATGCCGCGTTCCTATAATCAAGAAACGATTCGTTTTGCTTACGGACGGTTTGCTTTCGTTTCTTCATTATAGGAACGCGGCATAAATGGACTATGTACAACGCTCCAGCTCACTCCGCCAGACGGACTATCAAATATTTGTCTATCGAAGGTGTGGAGCTAATGAGTCATCCTCCTTACAGTCCCGACCTGGAACCTTGTAACTTTTACCTAATTTTAAAAATAAAAGATAAACCTAGAGGAATTCGTTTTATGAACCCTAAAGATGCCTTGGCTGTGTTTGAAAAAGGCGTGGAAGAAATCCCTAAAGAGTAGGCTCACTGCTTCAGTCAAAGGTTCCATCGCAAGCGATGGCGCTTAGAAAGGAACAGAGGCTACTTCAAAAAGCAATATACATATTAACAGGCTTCTATATCATTCCGTTATTATTTTCTAAAAACTTTCAGTGTGACCCCCGTACTTGGGTTGTGGAGGTCTAATGGCAGTCGCTTCACGTAAAATATCGAAGTTCGGCCATATCGTAGTTAGACTTAAAGCTTTTTCCCAACTTAGTTACCGCTCTTTGTCACGACAACATGTCGTACATATGCGGGTAGTCGCCCGCCTCTACGTAGAATATTCCAGTTGTATAACCAAACATTTCCTGAATATATATATATATTTTAAGATATTTATTTTTAAGAAAAGAAAAATTTAAAAAGGTGATTATTGATAACTTACAACAACATTGATGTTTAAATTCTGTCATAACTATAATTCAATATAGGAGACATGAACATAAACCTCACTGTATCTTTGCATTATATTCATAGAGTAATCTGTAAAACGTCGTGGATTGTACAATAGCCTATGTAACTTGTAAACCTAACTATATGTAATACTCATTGTACAATTGTTGGCTTTCCCATATAAAGAAATAAATAAAAAAAAAGTTTTTCTTCCTCCAAGAAAATATCAAACCTATTGTTGTCTATGTACAATAAATAATTCTTTTACTATTTGACTATTTCCTTCTATTATTACTACTATTCTATTATTATTATGGAGATATATATAGATACTATGAAGCTATCAGGTACTTTGTCCGTGGTATTAATTAGTAGAATAATGCACTATTTCTGAGATGGACTTACTTTGTGAGTACTGTTAAGTCTCCCTATATATATATATATATATGAACTCATCAGTAGCTATTCTCTGTCCACCTCAATCCGGACACATTCTATCAATAATTCTATAACGCTGCGGTACCGTAATGGCTGAGGCGTCGGACTTGCGATCAAGTGGTTGCAGGTTCTAAACCCACCCAGTGCACTACCGACGTGAACCCACTCCTAACACAAGCGTTAAACTTAGCTGGAGGGGTTAACGAGATTACTAGTAATGTGTGTTGCTCATAAGATGTGCCAACTTCGCTGATAGATAATCTCCTAGACAAAGTCTAAACATGTTTAAATAAAAAAATTAAAACAACCCTTTTGTGGGAGAGCTATGCTTCGGCACGTATGGGCCGGCTCGAGTCCGCTCGTTACCACGGCCTCACAGAAAAACGGCCGTGAAGCAATGCTTGCATTGCATTTCGCCGCGTGAGTGAGGTTACCGGAGGCCCTAACCCTTTCCTCTCCCTTATTCCCATCCTTCCCCTTTTCCCACTCTTCCCCCCCTCCCCCTCTTCTCCTACTCCCACCTTAAAGGGCAACGCACTTGTGACTCTCGAGTTGCAGATGCCCATGGGCGGCGGTAGTCATTTACCATCAGGTGACCCATCTGCTCGTTGGCCCCCTATACCATAAAAAAAAAACAAAAAAAACCCCGACTTAAAAATTCCTTTAACGATTAGAAAAAAGCTGATGGTCTTCGAAGGGCTGAACAGATTTTCTTGAGTTATAGCCAAGAACACTCTCAATTAAGTCGCCTTTCAAACAAAAAAAAAAACCTACATCAAAATCGGTGTATCCGTTTAGGATGCCACAGACAGACGCACAACAAATACACGGACCCACAAAACACGTTAAACTTATAACACCTCTTTTTTGCGTTATCACTACATATTATAAAACAAAGTCCCCCGCCGCGTCTGTCTGTCTGTCTGTTCGCGATAAACTGAAAAACTACTGAACGGATTTTCATGCGGTTTTCACTAATAGACAGAGTGATTCATGAGGAAGGTTTAGGTGTATAATTTGTACCCGTGCGAAGCCGGGGCGGGTTATTTAGCCTAGTGCACTCCAAAAGCCTTACACTTTAAAACAATATTATTTCAAATAAAATCAATATCATTTATTTCAATTAAACCAATTGTTGGTATTTTTGAATTATCGGGAGTAGAAGTCAGTCAGTATAAGTCGGTCTTGAAGCTAGTTTCCTGTTCCAAAACGTTAATCCTATAGAGAATAACAGGCAAGAAACTTCAAGGACACTCTTTTCCACAAGTTTTTTTACAAAGTTGCTTGTTACATTGCCTATATGTGCAAATTAAATGTGATGTAACATCTAAAATATAAACAATCGCGCAAAAATACTACTATATTCAAGTAACAGCAGTCCGGAGATTGCCAGCCCCGACCGCCATCGTCCAACTCAACCATATTGAAGGGAGCTGAACAACCTGACACATACGCCACCATCGGCAAAACTTCTTGCCTTTTCTTAATTACGCTTATTAAAAACACACGCAATCAAATCGTTTCAATGTCGTCAGATGTCAAATAATTGTTCGTTTCCGGTCATTTTCCTGTCATTTTCCACGGCTAAAGGTCGTTTATGTAATATTTCTATGTATTTTTACTAATATTTGGTTACTGACAAAGATAATTATGTCGTAAGACTTTGTTTACACATGTATTATAGAACTGAGCAGTATTTGAGATTTGCTGGCTTACAAGTACTAATAAAATACCCCCGACTCGAAAATCCCTTCAACGATAAGATGAGAACTGCTGATCTTCGAACGTTTGAACAGATTCTCATTAATCTATACATATATACAAATAAATAAAATTGGAGTGTCTGTTTGTAATATTAAAATAACCGCTTTTTACTAAGTGCATTTGGATGTATACATGGTACAAGTACCAAAACAACATTTTTTTACAATTTTTGTCCGATACAGATATTTTTTCTCCCTTGGATATCCGATGATACGGATATCGGATATCGGGCACATCACTAGTATGTATGTAATAATATTTATGTGATCATAGACAAAATTATATTGATCGACACAGAAGTCTACTGTTAACTAGTAATTTATGTTTACTTCGAACCGATGTTTATTACTGATAATTACCATAATATTGATTGATGTCTATGGGTATTACGTCATTGTACGCCATATAATATTACATGTGTAAGTAATTGACATAAAATACCAATTCTATATGTATCACTGTCGTTTTTAACCAACTTCAAAAACTTTAGACGGTTGTTAATCTGTGTGTATTTCCTTTGTGAACAGCTTTTAATAATATCAAGAGGTTGCCCAAAAAGTAAGAAAAAAATTAAACTTAATAGTGGTAAAATCTTAACTAATATTATAAATGCGAAAGTAAGTTTTTATGTTTATTTGGTGGTTTGTTTGTTCATTTGTTACGCCGTTACACCTTAACTACTGAACCGATCGTCATGATATTTTGTAGACATGTCTGGGGTACGTAAAATAACATAGGGTACCTTCCATCCAGAAAATAATACTGTTCCCGAAGGACACCTGAATAGATTGACAAAATCTGGAAGAATACGAACAAAGCCGCATGCGAAAGCTAGTATACAGGGAGTATTTGAAAAAGAAACACTTACTTAAGTCACCGCAAGGGCATGACTCTAGCATGTAGTTACAATAAGAGTTTTCGAAAAAATACTATTTCGATCTATCTATTCTATACGATTTTTCATTCCGTTACTAAGAAAAGTTAAGTTTTTTTTAAGTTAGTTTTTATGAATTTTCTCAATAACTAAGTGAATAAGTTCCAACTTTAACTTTACACGCTTTTTTTCGAAAATTCTTATCGTGACTGCATGCTAGAATCATGCCCTTTCAGTGATTTAAATAAGTACTCATTTTTCAAATACACCCTGTATAATAAATCCAACACCCCTCAATAACATGAATGCTATTTGTTAATAATATATTCACTAACAAAACTAAAAATACAGTAGGATACTTTTAACAAGCTACTATTTCAGAATATTCAGTACCGTCTTTACACTTTACCATAAGGGCACACGGGCCACGTTCCCAGGACCCCCATTCTAACGGGGCCCCCAAGTAGGCCCTTTTAAGGCAGTGTCTTAAAACACAACTAAAAATCAGCGAATTCCTTTGCAATGTGTTTGAGTATTTCAACCTTACAAAAGTTAATTAAGTCTGTTAAATTAGACGACAATTTTCTAAGTGTTGAAGTTGCTACAAGAATATTACTTAGCTTATGTTTACCAATCGTAATGAAGACCGCTCACAGCTAAAGAGAATAATAAATGATTTACCAACCACAATGTTACATGAACAACTTACTTATCAATTACCTATGTGTATAAAGAGTGAAATTATTCAGAAATAGATATACCTAATACAAGATTTGACAATGAAAGAAAAATGGTTTCATTCAGAATTTCTGTTGTGCAATATCTGTATCAAAGTAACTTTTTTATTTTCCAACAGGGCCCCAAATTTTCTATGCCCAAGGGCCCCGGTATGGCTAAAGACAGTCTTGAGTGTATTAGACCCTGAACAAAGACACTTCATTTCGATCCATATATTTTGTAACAAAACAATATCTAGTCGTATAAAGTTATCAGAACCACCAAGTCTCAAGCATAGCAACTTGCCCTTGTTTGTAGCGACGCTCGTATCTTTTTACTGGTAAAATTATCCCGGTGTTTACGAACCAACGTTGTTTTCCTATACAATGGGTGTGGCTATGAGTAAACAAGACGTCAAAGATCAAACATATATGAACTATACTTTATGTTCCTGAAAATTCATTCATTAGTCGTCCTTCAGCGTACACATAAAAATAAACAGTTAGGGTTGTCACTCATACTGTAATATATTTATATATGTATATGTATTTCTGAAAAACAACATAGTTTAAAAAATACCATATTTTCATCGCTAATTTACCTGACCTGGCAATAAGCACTTGCTGCGCAATATGGATAATTTCAGAATGAAGCTCATTCACGGCTCTTAATAATGATTAAATTAAACGGGAATTACTATTTTTTCTGAATTTCCCAAAAATACCATATTTTAGCAATTTAAATAAACTACTTACAATATTTCTAAAATGTAAGGTGGCAATCCTACACACGGCCACAGTACATACTCTTCATGCTTGCCGGCGCGGCGAGCCATGTGCTCACCTCATTTCAAGTCAGTGTTGGTCCGTCGCCTGGGTCGCGCAAGCGCGTCTCGCGAACTCATAAATAAAATACCTACAAATAAATCGAGAATCACAAATTGTATGTAACATAACAAGTATTTTTAAAAAGTATTATATATATTACATTAGTTTAAGCAATCAGTTGTGCAGTGTAATATAAGATGAATAAAAATAAAGTGTAAAAGTGAAAGTTTTATTTTATGTGCTGTTTGATCCAAGTTTGGTGTCAGAATTATTATTTGCACGTTTTCAAGGTGCATGCGTATGGTTTGTGTATGTAATACTGGATAAACTCCCTTGATATTTTAAGGTATAAACAGACCTTTATAAATGTATGTTTTGGAAACGATATACGAGTACACTGGAATATTAATGGTCAGATATAAATAATACAGCATAACCTAACACTAGCTATCTTGGAAACAGGATTTAAAATCGATTCCCGGGTCTTAGAAAGGCGTAATTTAACTGCTTTCAGCACTAGAACATCTTTAGCTGTTGCAGTTTCAAAAGGTTAAATAACAGAACCTAGTATGAGTTTTATTATTATTGTTCATCTGTGGAATTTCTCATGACAAAATCTTTATGGATCCTAATGACGTGTCGTGTCGTCGCGTCGTTGAATTAAAACCCACTGAACCTAGGTTTACCTACTTATGTTGGTTTTACTTAGATTTGATTGTATCTTTTATAACTTCTTACAACACTATGAAGACATATGGTAGGTACATCAGACTTCGGCTTGAATCAAATTACAGAAGAACACTGGTAAAAACTTTACGAGTTTATGCTCGTAAAGTTGTGGCCTTCTGTTAGTGATTAGATAGTGTGTATTAGGATCGCGGGTGTATTGCTTAGATTGGGCTAAATTTATTGCAGTTATTTATTACCTTCTGTTACTTTTACGTACCTCTGCTGAAAATCTGTGTACGTGTAGGTACCTACACCCGTACAATGATATTTTAAAAATTAGGTACACCCGCCAACCTGATGTCAGAACCGCGGGTGTACTGTTA
The DNA here is from genome assembly GCA_963859945.1 of Euplagia quadripunctaria. Taxonomy (NCBI): domain Eukaryota; kingdom Metazoa; phylum Arthropoda; class Insecta; order Lepidoptera; family Erebidae; genus Euplagia; species Euplagia quadripunctaria. The sequence continues at coordinate 11,123,126 of OY982583.1, forward strand.
ACCAATATATGTAGCTTAGCACACTGTTTAAGTAGATTTGGTACCTCTTGTGTATCAGTCTGCAGCAGCAAGTATTAAATAAATAAAGTAAGTACTGTACCCTTTCTGAGAAAATTAAAAAAAAAAACATCGTTACTATTTTATAAAAAAAAGAACAATCTTCGAACCTCCACATTAAACATGTCCTATTGTGGCCATACCAGGAATCGGATGCAAAACTGCAGCATTAAACATGGACCTGGACACTATTGTGGCTATGGAATGGAACCGGGAATGGAAACTGGTAACTCTAACATATTTTTCTTCGTTCAGTCCTACTGTACTGTACAAGTTTTTTGTTTCTGTTGTGGAATACTCTGGTACAAAGACCACCGCTAATTATATTTCCCTGTTGCCAGTTTCCTTTCTGGTTATCTTCATATCAATAATAATAAAATTTGAAATTATTTCTGTTCATATGTACATAATGATACCGAACCAGATAATTTATACATATAATTTTGATTATGGCGTACTTGGTTTATTTTTGAACACTATTTTGCAACACAGGTAGATGTAAACATAAATATATTACACCCAGTGGCGTAGCTAGGTAACCAAAGGCCCTGGGGCAAAAAATAAACTAGGGCCCCAACTAAACTATTTAAAATCGTTTGTTCCAAATTCGAAGTACTCCAGATTTGTCGTAATCTAGATTCGTCGTACTCCATATTCAAGTTATCAAGTACGCAATTTAATATAAACAGTGGTTTAGTCACAACTCTAGTACAAACCTGATAACTTCTGGTTCTAAAAAATCTGGTTTATTTATATTTCGAAAATGGGCGAAATTTTCACTAGTTCAATTTATAGTTTGTAAGTCAGAGTCCGAGGGGCCCCCTGTGCTCGGGGGCCCCGGGGCACTGCCCCGTCTAGCCCTCCGGTAGCTACGCCGCTGATTACATCTACCCTCTAGCGACTATTTGGCGATATCACAATCTTACGGATCGGGGAATAATTTGTTCTCTCTCGTGAAACTTTAAGGAAATCATGTTACAAAAAGCCCTAAACGTATGATTGCCGAATGTATCACGTATGGATTAAAACCGTGTCTGTAATATACATATAAATCTTAAAATATTACAATTATTTACATTAAAATACTGTGTAGGTAATACACCGCACATATTTTGATTATTTACTAATCTAATTTAATTTATATAAGACTTCTAACACATTATTACTCAATGATAAATGCTCATGGAATCAATACGTTATAAATATTAATCATTAAAAATCTTTCAAAACTCGAACTAGAAACACTAACATCTCTTCATGATTTTATAACAGGCAAAAGGTTGTTTGTTTTTTTAATACGTTTATTTTTAACTTTAGTTTTAATAATTAAGACTTTTTTATATAAAATAGCAACAAAGTCAAAGAAAAAAAACCGTTTTTTTTTTATTTTCTGAGAAAGGTTACCGTATTTTATTTATTTGATACTTGTTTCTGCAGATAACCATGCAAGAGGTACCAAATCGAATTAAACAGTGTATTAAGCTACATATATTGGTTAACAGTACACCCGCGGTTCTGACATCAGGTTGGCGGGTGTACCTAATTTTTAAACTATCATTGTACGGGTGTAAATACACAGATTTTCAGGAGAGGTACGTAGAAGTGCACAGAGGGTACCAAATAACTGCAATAAATTTAGCCCAATCTGAGAAATACAAACGCGATCCTAATAAACACATTAAGGGAGAATTGACTACGGACGCGTTATCACTCACGCTTTGCCAATCCTACACCTACCTATATAAACACCACTTCTCCCTTTAAATACACTTACAATGGTGTCCCATTTATGTCGTTTTTACTGTCTATGTTTGCTTGTTTGCGATCTTTGTATTATAAACAACAGAGGAAGTAAAATTAGAGCCTGATGACTTAACATACTCCATGCATAATTTGTCTTTATCTTTGTATTTTGCCATCACGTATTGATATTGATATACTTATGTATATTTTTTTCTAAGAAGAGAAGAGAAATTTTTATACCCCTGCAAAAATGCAAATTTCGCGTATGGTGGAATGTGAAAAGTAGAATACTGAAAGGTTATATGAAGCCATGAAGGAGACAGCAAAACGGCTACAGAAAACAGTCGGAACACAACTTTTTTGGATGAATGTCCTCCCTATGTCATTTTCTCTACCTACCCTAACAACGTGTATTCAAAATTTCATGGTGATTGGATGAGTAGTTAAGGTGTAAAAGTGTAACAAGCAAACGCACGTTCCCATTTATAATACTAGCTGTGTATGGCTGTGATATAGGGGCCGTCCATTAATCACGTGATGTTTTTTTCAGCTATTTTTTAACCCCCCTCCCCCCTGGTGATACGTGGTGAGGTTTTAGACTAGCCAAAATCACGTGAATTTTTTTATTGCCAAATATATTAAAAAATCAGAATATTATCATAAAAATAAATACACGTGATAACTTACTAATATTTATATAACTTACTATATTACGAATACTCTCCCCCCCCCCTCCCCTTCGAGCCTCACGTGATTAATGGACAATCCCCTATGTAAACAAATACTTAACTTGGCTGACGGTAAGATGTTACCGGTGCCTGTTAATTAATAAGAATTTAAAAAACAGTATCAAATTCAACAAAATCATGAGAAATTGGTTATTTGAAAAAAAAAAAATTACTATCGATTTTTTCTATGTATTTTAAAACTTTATCACAAATTATATCAATAGCCGATGCGAAAAACTTAGTTATTATTGTTTTTCAATCTTTATTTACTAATATTATAAATGCGAAAGTAACTCTGTCTCTCTGTCGCCCTTTCACGCCAAAACTAATGAACCGATTTAAATGAAATTTGGTACACAGATATTCTAGAGCCTGAGAAAGAACATAGGCTACTTTTTAATGCGAAAAAAAGGGTGTAAGGGGTTGAAAGGTGGGAATGAAAAGTTGTATGGAAGTATCGTCATATTTGGAGCTAGAAGCTTGAAACTTATTTTTTAGGCTGTTGATTCGATATAAATACACTATTCCATGCGGACGAAGTCGCGGGCACAGCTAGTTAATTATAAACAATTCAAAATTGATACAATTTTTAAAAGAATCACGTGACTACGAACGAAGCACGATTAGTCGTAACGTCATAATGATAAAGGAATGTCACGACAATACATTGTCAACGTCTTCCATACTGCCAAAACACTGTATCAGCTGTGTGCCATGAGTAGAAATTAACATTATGAAATTAACAATCTTCTGTACAGCTAAAGATTAGGGTACTAGACCAACACGGGCGGCTTCAGTTCGGGCAGTAATCTGTTGTAAACTTTTTACAAGGTTTATTATCGACTAGCCGTTCCCGCAGTATCAACTGCGTTTATGATCACTGCTCCGCTCCTATTGGTCGCAGCATGATGTTATATAGCCTATAGCCTTCCTCGATAAATGAGCTATCCAATACTAAAATAATTTTTCAATTCGAACCAGTAGTTCCTGAGATTAGCGTGATCAAGCAAACAAACAAACAAACTCTTCAGCTTTATAATATTAGTATAGATACAAAATTTAATCACTGTCATTAATCATTGTTAGAACTGACACTAACTATAGTATAATGGAGTCTTTGAACTTCATGACCTGTCATTGCGCATAATAAATACCTATCTTAAAATTAGTCATCGCGGTTCTGAGTAAGTGGTATGTTTATTTTTTAAATCTGTTCTTTATAAACAAACATGACAAAATTCGTTCTTAATTATCCCTTTGTTCATTTTATTTGTGTATAAGAAGACCAGCTTAGCAGTCATATCACGCAAATAATCTAAACTCATAAAAATATAAATTAATAATGTATGTAGCTGCTAATATGGCTGAAGATTCTACTCTTTGTATACACAATCCCATAAAAAAAAATACAATAAAGAAGCACACGATAATATACGTTATTTTAAAAAAAAATCGCGTTATGGAAGGAAAACAATATTTTTCCTTCTACAATGCTAACTGAACAAAAAATATATTGGGAATTAATTGACGTTGAAGTATTTCTGCGTGTTTTGCATTGGTACCTACAATAAATATTTACTCATATTCACGGTTTTATAATACTGTTCCCACCTTAAGTTTTATTATTTACTATTGAACATAAACATGTATGCAATGATGAATCAGAAACGGGTAGAACTTCAATAAAAGCCGTACCGAAAAAAATCGTGGCCTTTCGAGCCTGTACTATTATCTTATCTGTACCTATACTTTAACAAGTGTAGTCAGACGCGCTTCCAGTGCTAAAGACTTTTTTGGAACCGAACTGTCCTTCCACCTGAAAAGCATCCTAATATTATAAACGCGAAATTTTTTCCAAACATGTTGTCTATGGTACAGAAAAAGAAAAAGGTACCCTACCTTTCATCAATTGCAGTAAGCATGCGAAGCCGTGGAAAAAAACTAGTAGACAGATAAATTCAAAACGTTTCAATATAATCAACCAATAGTATGTTGCTACCATAACCCCGGTATAGATGCTTGGGATTTAAAAAAACTACTGAGACACATTACATTTTTACATTACATTACATTACAATACATTACATTACGTATCACCGAGGCTTGGGTAAAGTGGTTAATGTCGGAATCTAAAGTACAAATTCCTTTTAGGGTACCGTTTTTGCCCAGGTGTACGTGACTTATGATTAAACTGCCCGAACCCAACGTAATTGCAATGAATAACTGAGTTAAAATGTATAATTTCATTTAGATCTTCATTTAATATATCAGTATCTATCGGCACTGTAGGATGGGGTACTATCCCAGGTAGGTTTATCTCCGCCTCAGAAAACTGCGCCCGAGTTTCTGCCATGCCTTTAAATATTGGTTTATTAAAACAAAATACAATTACCACAAATGGTTATCGTAATTTGTTTTAGTTTCCTGTTGTGTAAACAATATACTTATGGTAAGTTGTGTTCCGTACTGTTAAAATACATTTTAATTTAGACATTGTGGGGTTACTGCTTTTGTTTACAGGTAGGCCTACCATCACTTAAATTGCCGGCACCGGACAAAAACTTAAAAAAATCCGGACACATGGGTGAAATCGAGATTCTTTCCCGGACACCTTAAAAAACGCCTATTCCTTTTAAATTTTTAGCTTGTTAACGATTCATCTAACAATTATATAATATATCTAATTGTCTCTTGGCGCAGAGTGTCAGGGTTTTACCCGGACACTTTTTGAAAACCCCGCCCGGACCCTCCCCGGACGCCTTCTAAACTAGGACAAATCCGGGGAAACCCCAGCCCTACTTACAGGTCGCAGTGTGTTCTTATAGAGAATGTGACAGAAAGATGTGGTCATTTATGATGTATAGCCCAAACGAATAACGTGAATCAATTTTTTAAAACAAAATACGATTACCATAAATGGTTTCCGTTTTTAGTTTTGTTTTCCTGTTGTGTAAACAATACACTTATGGTCATTTGTGGTAAAGTCCGAAAAGGTTATCAGTTAATCCCTATATGGACGTAATCATTATGTTTACTGACGGCTTTTACAGTAAATAGCCAAAGACGTTATCTTAATGTAAAATATGTTAGATATAATCGAACATGAGCTTTGTCAAGTGACGAATATAGTATACATAGTGATGAACTCTCCGGTAATCGAGATAGCAGAAGAGGCGTCTTCTTACAGCTATCTCAATCACCACGGCAGTACTAAAAAACAAGGGAACCAAGATGACAACGAATATATCAATACAAATAAATATAATTGAAGTGCCTGTCTGTTTGTTCAGGCTAATCTCCGGAACGGGTTGACGGCAGATAGCTGGTGTTATAAGGAGTAACTGAGGCTACTTTTATTTTGGAAAAAGAATTAGGATTCCGCGCAAAATATATAAATATGAACACGCGAGCAAAGCCGTGCGGGAACTGCTAGTTTATAATAAAACCGGCCTAGTGCAAGTCGGACTCGCACACGAAGGGTTCCGTACTGTCGAAAAACTTTTTCATTTTATTTTTATTTGACAGCGGAGGTTTAGTAATAGGGTTGCGGTAAAAACTGTTACCGGTACCGTTACTCGCAGTATAAATGGTGACTGGCTCGTTGCCAACGTTATCTGATTTCTCTTGACCCTACTCACTGTCAACAAGTAGGTATAAATAAAAAAAAATTAATACTTCCGCCGCAAAAATACCTTCAACGATTATAAAAGAGCTGATGATCTTCGAACGGCTAAACAAAATTTCTTGTATTATAGCTAAGAACACTCTCAATCAAGTCGCCTTTCAAACAAGAGAAACTAAATCCAAATCGGTCCATCCGTTTAGGAGCTCTGATTCCACAGAAAGACCACCACCATAAAATAACACCAATCCTTTTTGCGTCGGGGGTTAAACGCAAACAATGCAATTTACTTTAGCATCCTGACAACAGTCACGGTACATGAAAATAACACATAGTGGCAGTTCGTCTGTCTCCACTCCTCCGCTCAGTCGTCATCCCGCGTCTCATCATTCTGCGATTTAGATTAGTTAAAAAATGCTTCAGATAATCTTAGTTTTAAAAAAAGTGTGTGTGTACTTATGTATTCACGTAAGAAGTTATACTTTTATCTAGTTAAATAAAGTTGATTAAAATATCATTTTAAATAAAACATACCGTCAACTAACCTCAAATTCTACAAACGTACTCAAAGTAATATGTCATGTAAAAACCATTTTTATCACTTATAATCACAGTAAATTATCATAAATAATACATACCGTCAACTAACCTCAAATTCTACAAACGTACTCAAAGTAATATGTAAAAACCATTTTTATCGCTATCGTGAAGTTGGTAACTTTTTTGAAAAACTAAAATGTGGACTAGCTAACTTCAGGGTGTCGGTTTTTTGTGACGGTGTGCGCGCGCATCGTAAAAATTTACTCTTATCATTTTTCCCTAACGCGCCAAAAGAGGTATAACTTCAGTAATAACACTCCTCTATTTTAGTTTCTGAGAATTGTATTTTGGGACTCATTTTTTTTGACATTACAATAATTGTAATGTCAGAAAAAATGAGTCCCAAGAATTATTCTAAGAATTATTTTTAAACACAAATTTATATTTCTAAATAAAAAAAAAGTCATTAAAAACGTTACGATGCTTTCTCTTTATTTGCAAACGAATTAACTTAATTTCCATGACTAAAGCGTCTTCTGCGCTTATAGTCATTATTCAAAACTTCATTAGTTTTGAATAATGACTAAAAGCGCAGAACCCCGCGTAAGGAAGCACAGATTAAATAAAACTGGCGGAACCAATGCGGTTAGTTTCTGCATAATATACACGCTTTATTTAATTATGTACATTTTTTTAAATGGTATATTATTTATTTATTTCTCTAAATAGTGCAAAACAAGTTACAAATGTTAAGGTATAACAATCGGCGGTCTTATCACACACGGCGATTTCTTCCAGACAACCTTTGTACGGATATTGTCAAATAAAATTGAGGGTAGCCTGTGGTGTACCAATATAAGGTTATGTTAAGATATTATATACTGATCAAAAATCAAAACTCTAAATTATTTATTTCAAGTAAACCCATTGTAGGTATTTTTCAATTGTCAGGAGGAGTCAGTCAGTATAAGTCGGTCGTGAAGCTAGTTGCCTGTTCCAAAACGTAGATCCTATGGAGAAGAACAGGCAAGAAACTCCAAGGACACTCTTTTCCAACATGTTTTTTTTTTACAAAATTATTTGTTACATTGCTTATAAGCGCAATTTAATGTGAGGACAATGTAACATAAATTAATATTGTTCTAAAATGGAAAAGAACGTCACAGAGCTGCTAAGCAACATAGAAAATTAACATAATACTTGTGACTACACAGTTCTCACATGTACCTACTGTTAGAAACATTCTCACAACCACTGATATAAAATATGAAAAACACTAACTACAGTAACTGCCAAGTTGTTCGTACCACTCTTCGCACTCAAGACCCTCGTTCTCGTCGTATTCCTACCCTTTTATAATCCCACTATTCGTTAATATTTATCAATCGACCAATAGTATTGCGTTACCGGTATAACCAGTCAAAATAATGTCTATTAACTTATTCTTATTAAATAGTGAACTGTGTTATTATCTTTTATAGTTTGTCCCTAATTTTAATAAAATAAATAAGAGTTTTTGATGTGGCGACGACACGGCCATCCTGCGTACGCATCCGTCCCGGATAGCGTCATGGTGTGGTATAGTTGCTGAGGACAATGTATTTATCATTAGCTTGTATCTATTTCAATATATTTCTTTGCATCGATCACTTTTTTTTTTTAGTAAACAGCTACGAGGGCTCTTCCATCTACTATTCCATCGACGGCCAGTAGATAAAGAGCTCCCCGCTTCATTTAGACACTCCCCGGACACTACTAGAACCTTAATGCTTATATAACTGTTCCATCGGCGGTCAGTTATACAGCCAACGTTAAGACTCGAAGTTTACCCTAGGCGATGCCTTTGGCCAACCCTAGTTGCTATTACAACAAGTCTTAACATCTGGCTGTGAAAATTTACTCGTGCGTGTATAACTATTCCATCGGCGGCCAGTTATACAGCCAACGTCAAGCACCCGAAGCTTCCCCTAGGCGATGCCTTTGGCCAACCCTAGTTGCATATCACAACGGGTCTCAACATCTGACTTTACACGAGTAAATTCCGTTACCAAGCATATAGGTTACCCAGTATCGTCCGAAGCAAATGTACTAGACTATTTCATACATATTTTTCTTATGTTCTCATTCCCACTATAAATCTATCAACAAAATTTTCAGAAACAGTCATAAAATGTACTAGGCAGTTTTTACAAATACAGATTTATAAATACCGGACAACATCCTGGTCCATCCAATTTCAGGTGGTCTTCTTCCAGTTCTGCTAATTTAGTCCAAGGTATCTATATTTTAGCACATGTTCTTAATGTTTGATAGTCACTGGTTCGTTTTATGCCTGACCAAGTTTTCGACGTGTTTGTACTTCCTTTACTTAGAACGGATCCTTTCCCTTCACTTTCCTGTGAAGCTCGGCCTGCCCTGACTTAAGTGTCTAATAAAACATTAGCACCTAGCAATTGAACTGATAAAAACCTATTCTTTCTTTTCTGTTTAATATGAGCGGAGAACAGAAACTAATAGTATTTCTGCTTAATGCGTTAACAGACTACTTTTGCGAAACTAGAGGGTATAAATTTACTTTAAAAGATTTTAACAGGATTGGGGTGTTTAACACACTTTTTGTGACAACTACTTCATATATCAACAAAAAACCAGTTATTAATTATTTATTTGTATTTTTTTTTTTTTTACGTATCCGTTAATCATATATTTAACCATGCTTCATTTTCGATTTTAGTCTTAGTAGGTACCTACTACTAGGACTTCTGATAAACACTTCGAATTAAAGTCCGAATTACGTAATAACTCGTAAAACCCATTTTAAACCATTTTGAAAAATTAATTCAAGAAATCAAAGTATTAACAATTATGTTTTTATGGCAGATAGTTTCTACAAATATAGAAATATCCCAACATCTCATTTTATCAATATACCCTCTTTATTTTAAAATACATGTACCGATTGCAATCCGTAGATTCTTTTCAACAAATTAGTAAATTATGAATACTAGTTAAGGTTTCAACTCTAAATTAACCATAAGCATATCACAATAATGAATCCGATAGTACGAGTATTTGCTATCACATCTATCCACATTAGAATAAACACACACGGGGAAATTACTTTTGAAAACGTTTTTACTTACTGTTAGATGCATACTCATTGCATCACGATTGCTCGATGAACACCATGATGAGGACATAGCAAAACTTACTACCATTTTCTTTTTTCAATTGGGGCGCGTTCTTTATCTCACTTCTGATGTTAGAAACATTCTCACAACCACTGATATAAAATATGAAAAACACTAACTACAGTAACTGCCAAGTTGTTCGTACCACTCTTCGCACTCAAGACCCTCGTTCTCGTCGTATTCCTACCCTTTTATAATCCCACTATTCGTTAATATTTATCAATCGACCAATAGTATTGCGTTACCGGTATAACCAGTCAAAATAATGTCTATTAACTTATTCTTATTAAATAGTGAACTGTGTTATTATCTATTATAGTTTGTCCCTAATTTTAAAAAAATAAATAAGAGTTTTTGATGTGGCGACGACACTACAATTTTTTTTTTTTTTTAAATAACAACAGTTAACTGAATACTATATTTACCTATATTAACTATAAACATATTACATACATATATTAATATTCATATTACATAAATATATATAATAATATAATTAAAAAGTATGTATAAATATATTTGTCAGGTTTTAGTAATTTTGTCTTTCTCTCTCACTGTAATAGCATGGCTGCTCTCCGTCCGTATACATCACTAGGTGTTAGCAGAATACAAGCGCTACTTCCCCGAGATGGTATTACGCTGAGATAACGACCATTTTTGACTCGTGCAGAGATCTTTTTGAAAATTGGAAAATTGTAACATTTTTTTTTCGTGTGGAACGGTGAAGTGAAATGTAACCTTAATTTAATTACAACTTTGTTATAAAACTCGTTTACTTGTGTACGAGATCAAATTGAATTTGTTTCTTTCTTTCTTTCTTTATTTAAACGTAGAAAAAGTATCCTAACTGATCTGTTGGTCTAGGGGTTAGTGATACTGACTGCTGAGCCAAAGGTTCTTTTCCAATTAGAACAAAAAATTACGCGATGAGCATGATAATTTGTTGTCGTAAATACATACATAGTAGTAACTTTTATTACAAGACCGACAGGGTCTTGTGGTTAGGGATACTTACTGTTTTAATTTTAAAACCAACATTTTTCGTATTCTACCCGATCGCAATGATGAAAAATATAAAAATAACTATAAATTTCCAATTTAAAATACCCCCCGGCTCGAAAATCCCTTCAACAATTAGAAAAGAGCTGATGATCTTCGAACGGCTGAACAGATTTTCTTGAATTATATCGAAGAACACTCCCGACTAATTCACCTTTCAAACAAAGAAAACAAAATCAGAATCCGTTCATCCCTTAGGGAGCTACGATGCCACAAACAGACACACACACAGACACGTCAAACTAATAACACCCTGTCGTTTTTGCGTCGGGGGTAAAAAAAATATTAATAGTCGTTTGTTGAAAATCGCTAATCTTTTATAGTTCTTTAGCGATCGCTTTAAAATTTTGAGACAACTTTGTTTTTAATAAAACATCTAATACCTATATATATTTTCTTTATGTTAATATGTTTTTATGTAAATATTTATCCGGAGGCCCTAACCCTTCTTTCCCCCCTTTCCTCCCTCCCTCTTTTACCTTTCCTCTACTCCTACCTTAAAGGCCAGCAACGCACTTGTGACTCTTGAGTTGCAGGTGCCCATGGGCGGCGGTAGTCATTTACCATCAGGTGATCGCTGCCGTATCGTTCATCAGATCATCATGAAACGTTGCATACACGTGGTACATACACTCAGGTGGAACGTGACAATTTTTCGTGCGTGCAGCCGGTGTTTATCGACTTATAAGACGTTATCACGTCAAAAAATTATTTCAGTAATTATTTCCACCGTACGCGTACTAATTCACACCTGAAGAAATTAGCAAACGATATTTACATTATAATTATCGCATGGATAATGAACATTCATGGGCCTTAGCCGTTAATATTAGAAGGTCTTATTGTTTAAGTAGGTATCTATTCACCTTACCCTGGGCGTAATAAAAAGTGATTTATAATATACTCTACGTTTTTATTGAAGTGAAAACTTCTTAAGGCACGTTGGGCACTTTTCGTATGGGGAAAAAAGCACTAAAGTCCCGTGACCATCACGCTCAGATACATATATACAGATGTGTATGCGTATATGTCTATCCATATATATAAAAATCAATGCCACTTTTCGTTGTAATTTTATAACTCAAGAACGGGCTCACCTATCCAAACCAAATGTTTAGGCTTTGTTCGGACTATTTAGTAGATGGTTTATATGAAGTTTGCACAAAAAAGAAAACTTAACGAGGGACTTACGCGGGTGAAACCGCGGGGCGCAGCTAGTATGTTTATATTTATGTATATAGTTTTTTTTTATTTAGTCCTACCACGGACAATTTATTATTGACTGGCAGCGCCCCGCGGTTTCACCCAGGTAAGTCCCGGTCCCGTGGGAATATCGGGATAAAATGTAGCCTATATGTTAATCCAGGTCTCAAGCTATATACATACCAAGTTTCATCACAATCGATTCAGTAGTTTTGGCGTGAAAGAGTAACAAACATCCATACATCCTCACAAACTTTCACGTTTATAATATTAGTAGGATAAGATTTTGCCATTTTCTTTTGTTGTTCTTTCGGTCGAGATTTTGCTTACCACAGCAACTGTTAGACAAAATAAAACTTAGTTTTAAACCCAAAAAAATATTGCCACCCTCTCTGGTTATTTGTCAGGTCCTTTATTTACTGAGGGTTCTTCCTCCACGCCTCGAAGAGCCCACATTATTGTTAATTGCCAGGTCTGGTTTATTTCTCGACTGGACTTCTCGGGCTACACCATATCAACGGCAGCTACTGTTAAGCAGAGTAATACCAGGGAATACATCTATACTATTATGATGTAGCTGTTTTTTGTTTGTTTAACGACCCAATCTCTGGAACTACTACTCGGATTTGATAAAATATTCTTGTATTCGATAGAGTATTTATTCAGGAAGGCTATAGGCTATATAATATCACGCTACGACCTTTATTAGTGGAGCAGTGACCATAAACGCGGGCGAAAGGACTAGTAAAATATATTGACACAGTCTGAAAGTCATTAATGCTCGTCTGTTAAAAAAAGTAAAGTGATTGAAATCGACATATATTCGAGCCACGCTTCGGCACGTATGGGCTGGCTCGACAGGAGTAGGCCTGCCATCACTTAAATTGCCGACGCCGAACAATCTCTTCAAAAGTTCCGGACAGGTGTGTGAAATCGAGATTCTTTCCCGGACACCTTAAAAAACGCCGATTCCATTTTTTTTATTAAATTAAACAGCTTGTTCATCTAATAATTTAATAAGTTGCCCCTGGCACAGAGTGTCCGGGTTTTACCCGGACGCTTTTGGAAAACTCCGCCCGGACGCTCCCCGGACGCCCTCTAAACTAGGACAAATCCGGGGAAACCCGGACGGATGGCAGCCCTAGACCGGAGTGATACCACAGCCTCACAGAAAACTGGCAGTGAAGCAATGCTTTCCTCTCCTTTTTCCACTCTCCCCTTACTCCCATCTTTAAGGCCGACAATGCACTTGTAACTCTTAGACTCTTGAGTTGCAGGTGCTTATGCGCAGCGGTAGTCATTTACCATCAGGTGACCCGTTTGCTTGTTTGCCCCCTATACAATAATTTGGAAGTTTAAAATAAAAGAAGAGGTTTTATGATTGGCTCAACGACGAGCGTAACCATACCTAGGTACATAACAAACATAACCATAAATTTGTCAAATAAGTTGTATGCTTCCTCCACCTACATCCTTCCCGTGTATAAATATATATGTATTTACTGACAACAAACCACAGAGATATATAAAAATAACATAAATTTAAATACCTACCCCCCCCCCCCCCCTTCTCAAAAATCCCGTCGACGAATAGAAAATAGCTGATGATCTTCGAACGGCTGAATATATTTTCTTCAATTATAGCTAAAAGAACACTCTCGATTGAGTCACCTTTCAAAAAATAAAAAAAGTATTACAAGAGCGGTCTATCCTTTTAGGAGCTATGATGCTTCAGACATACAAATACACAGACACACAAGTTGAGCTTATAACACCCTCGTTTTTACGTCGTTTAAAAAAAGATACTGCTCTGTAGCGATCGCTCGTTTCACACAATTATTCAGAGATCTGAACATTAATCAATCAATCGCGATTGGCTGATCACGTGCGTCATCTGGAGCAGGATAATTAACCAATCGCGTCACTTATTTTGTCTGCATTGGAATATACTAATTAGTTAGTAAATTTGTGTTTTTGGCGACATTTCCTCCTCATGTTTATCTTTCGGTTCTACAAGCAGTTCTTTTTATTCACTCAAACTAGAATTTAAATAATCAATTAGTAGCCAACACAGTGGCCAACACTTTGCTGTCACGTAACGCAAGCGCCATCTACTGGCGCTTGACACAGTCTACGCAATCTTATTCACAGAGTACTTTAATATAACTGAAAGTCTTATGCCCGGTTCCTACAGTCAAGAAACGATTCGTTTTGCTTCCGGACTTGCTTGCTTGCTTTGCTTAAAAATCAAGAATTTTCAGAAGAATGTTATCGCTTTACGTTATTCACCGGGTTTACTTTACAGTATTACACGATACTAAAATATGACCACACCTTTCTGTAGCATCCTGTATATTTAATGCAGCAAATGCCGCGGCGATCACGGCTAGTTATAGATAAATTACACCCAGACACAGCAAATGATCGTGCTCATAATACAATTATTTGTTCTGAGTGGGAATCGAACCCAAAACCTCGGGCTCAGCAGCCAGGTTTAACAAACCAACAGGCCCGTAATGAAGCACTAATGGTATTGCGAGTGATTCTAGGCTCTGTGTAACCAATTACCTTCCATCAGAATCCTTGGTTGCTAACTTCCTAGTATAAAAATTAATAATCCCACTAATATTATAAATGTGAAAGTTTGGATGGATGGATGTTTGTTACTCTTTCACGCAAAAACCACTGAACCGATAGCAATGAAACTTGGTATGTAGATAGCTGGAGACCTGTATTAACGCATAGGCTACTTTTTATCCTGATATTCCCACGGGATCAGGACTTACGCGAGTAAAACCGCGGGGCGCTGCTAGAAGTATTTGTATCCTCATAATTCGTGGGTTTTACTTACGTATATAAATCGAAGTATTTATAAACACGAGTTTTACGATTTTTTGGACTTTTACTGCCAAACTTTAATAAAGCATTCGGCAATGAAACATTAAGCTTTTATGAGGTACACGCTAAACAGACACACTAATGCTCTACATAACTTACAAAAAAAAGAACATGTTGCGGAGTAAGAAAACTAAAAAGTACTTAACTAATTGCATTGTTTTTTAAATAAGTAATTTATGTGACTAGGTACTTCTAACAAACACTCTTGATACAGAAAATTATTTTTCTAGAGATTTTAATTGCTCAAAAACTACTTATTATGCAGGCGAATAAAACTTAGATTTATGTGTCTGACTGTCCTGACAGCTGTTGTACTGTCCTAAGTTTAATTAATTTGTTTGTAAAAGGTTTAATTTCATAGGGAAAAGGACTTTTGAAGGCTTTTTCGAAAATTCAATATTTTCCGGACAACTTTTCCTAAGTTTCTTTTTCATTACAACCTTATTCTGAGCAGCCAGGTTTTGCCTACTAAGACCATGACGTCATACGTTACCATTGTCAAATAATTTACTTTTATATAGTAGATAGATAATATACTAATTTATCAAACTCTTATTTAATGCTTAATTTTATGAGAACTTTAAAATCATTTATTTAGAAGATAAAAAGTACCCTATTGTTAATATTTTGTTTGCATCCTAAATAGATACCTTAATGGGAAATCAAAAGTTCTCTTAGCAGTTTTATTGAAGTGAAACTTCTTTAGAATGCAGTGATTTGAAATTCGATGAAACGAAAAACTCACACTAAATAGAGATAAACAAGACAAACATTCATAAATAGGATTTAGCCTACGAGAGAATGAAATAGAATACAAGTATACAGTGTTGCCTATAATCTTTGGAAAGATATACACACATTCATAAATAAGATTTAGCCTGCGAGAGAATGAGATAGAATACAAGTACACAGTGTTTCCTAATCTTTGTCTTTGCGCCTGCGTATTACGAAGCCTTCAGAAAATGCGTCGATGTCATCGTGGTGTCATTTTTGTGCATTTGCGTATTAAAATTCGTTGGTTATTTAACTTATGTTAATCATTTGACACATCTGTGTTAATTTAACTAATAACTTTAATATAAATTATCTAAAATTAAATTTATTAACATTAGTAAATTATTTGTGTTGATTTTACTTTTTATTTCTCATTCTCTCTCTCTTGTAAGCCAAATTTTTGAAGTTTAACTTCTGAATTGCACACACAAACTTTTTTTTTAAAGACCTTGAAAGACATGTCATAGGTACAGTTTGAAATATTAAAATGCTCATAACGCAAAAAGTGGCTCGACTTTTTGTGGCTCTTCACCCTACACATTATTTTAATATTTTATGTCTGGGCAAAGATTACGATCACTGCATTTGAGTTTACCAAGCGAAAGAGTGCGCTGGAAATGGTTTATGAATAAATAATAACGTAACGCGCACTGTATCGACTTCATGTTATAAATAAGTTTACATAATAATGTAATGTAAACCGTAATGTAATCTAATATTTATTCATTCATATAAACTTATGTTTATTATAGTGAGATATGGCTATATCTCACGTAGTAGTCTTGGAATATAAATTCCCGGTTTTTGGGTGCTGTCATGAAGTCCTCGCTTCAATTACATCTTTGATTTTCTGTTAGAAAATTGTCAGTATTGGCACGGAATCGGGGAATGTGTTCTCTATTGAGTGCGATCAAAAATATAACTGGTGATATATAAATACGTGTACGTTTGAGCTACGCGAAAACCTTACAATAACCTCTTTCTGTTTATACTTAACACAATACAAGAGTCAGTTCATCATAAAAATGGGAGATTAAGGATTTATAGTCATTAGTTTCATTTAGCGCTACGCAATGTACATGTATTATTTTTGTCCGGTATGGTGAATGACCTTAATCGCTCGGCGCCATCATCGTTCGATCATTCAACACTTTTCAAAAGATTCCTAAGCTCTCATCCTACATGCCTACTTCAAGGTGAGCTGACAAAGCAAGCGGACACTTTAATAAGCGAAGTGGCACTAACTATGGATACTACAATAAGAATACGAGGGTCTGCATCTTAATGACGTGTACGGTCTGTAGACAATAAACTGGTCAAGGACAAATTTATCTTACCCGGGAAGGTTTCCGTATAACAAAACAATAACAGATAAAATAAATTTCACTTAAAAAAAAACCTAAAAAACACACTTGTTTTTATCGTGTGGAGTAATCACCTCACCGGGGCTACTGGTGAAGTGATATGTCCCAATCGAACCGACTAAAACCACACAGTGTTTCATCACAAATGAGTATATTGCAAGGGGCTCGTATAGGAAGGAAGTCCTCGAGAATCCCGGCAGACCTTGGCTGCCTCTTACACAAAAGGCAGCCGCACCCTTGCGTGCGGAGGGCCTTACCCCCCATCTGATTTATAGGGGCGCGCGCGGAACACATCACGCCACCGTCTCAAGCCTGCTTCTGCTAAAGTAACGGGCAGCCTTACCGGTTACCCTCAGGCCAGCGCTCATGGAGACCGGAACTAAAAGAACTAAAATGTAGAAAATCCTTTATAAATATAAAGAGTTTATTCTACAGCGATATAAAGAACAATGGTTCATTATAATAAAAAAAAATCCAAGAAGTTTAAAATAAGAATTAAGTTATGAACAAAATAATTAATTTGATTGTGAAAAAGCGTGGGGCGCTTGACTTTGTTTCTTTTTAATTTTTATTCATGACCATAGAGACAGAGTCATTCAGTCGCAAACATAGATATTTACTAAACTTATAAAAACAGTGGTGTGGAAATCTATATACACTTAGTGAATATCAGGTTCTACCATATTTTTATGTTCGATAGCTTGGAACACTACAGATTACATATAACGTCTTTCTATGACAGACAAGTGGAGTAAAGTAACCACGTGAAACTAGGGCACAGCCAGATAGTTGACAACATATTTTTTTATTACTCTACTTAATCAACGTTTTAAAAGAATAAAAATATCATAAAGTGTGCGTCTGAAAACTTGTTTGAATATGTTTGATGCATTTTACTGCATTCCACAAACATCAATTACATATATTTTAGCGTTTATCTTACAATTGAAAACCAGTTATTGAGTTTATTTTCCATTCCATTCGTTTATTTTATTTTTCACAGTTGCTTGAGAATGTAGTGATGTAACTGTGCAAAAGTTTTTAAAATTATACTTTAAAATGCGCTGTTAGAAAAATACAGATTATCTATTTTAATTTGATTATACTATTTATAAACGTTCGTAAACATTATGATACTTTACGTGTAGTATTTATTTTTAAATAAATAATTTTTATTATATTTTTCACATTCTTTTGGTAATTTGTCTATAATATGTATGTATTTAGAAATGTATAAGTGTTTATCAGCAGTCTGGTTTCCATAGTACAGGCTCTGCTAAGTTTCGAATCAGACAGCCGTGTGTGAGGTGTATCAAGTTATCATTATTGTACGTAGTGGTTTTAACTATTTCTAAATCAGTATTAAAATCTATCGTATACAGTTTAGTATAATTACGTAGTTAGTTTTATTAAATAACTTCAAAATGGTTGAAATTCAAGTTTAAACTTTACTTAAACTAATGAAGAAATTGAAGATGATACACACTAGATTCGTCACTAAGTCCTTTGTAATATTAATATATTAAATTCTTATGGATAATACATTAAACGTGAGTAATATAATTTATTCAATAAGTTCAGTATTTTTAGCTAAAATTTCTTTACTTTATTTAAAAACGATTACTTAACACATTCTCTGAAATAAAATCGATTGTTATTTTTAATGGAATCGGAATCATTTTTGATCATCACTAATTCACTACTTATCGACTGTCAAAAAAAAATGAGAGGAGAGATTATATTGTATTTATTTACATACTTACTACTGATAGAAAAATTATCTATAGGTATAAATCTATCTAAACGTCGCTTATGGAAAATTATATCGCAGGTACTTACATTATTTGTATGCCCGTGTTTATGGTCACTGCTCCACTCCTAAGAGTCATGGCGTGATGTTAAGTGGCCTATAACCGTTCTCAAGACTAGGGTCATCAAGTGATTATTTTTTTTTATTTCACCCTTATTATAAGTGTAGATTTTAACAATAAAATACTTTTTAGGTGACAGGTGTGTGAGAGTATAAGGTACCAAAAGCTATTTTTATCAAAGTAACCGGGTTTCATTTACTTCAAATTTAAATAGAACCAACATTGAGTACAACAAATTCAGTTAAAAAAAAATTTTTCAATTTTCAACTCTATTTCAGTTTTCGGTATGCTGTTACTTACATCCTGTATATAGCCAACAGTATAAATATTTAAATAAACTAATACGTAGTATTTGTGCTGTAACAACTTGGTACATTGAATATTCATTGAACATCAACGTAACCTTTTTCCTAATGAACGAGTTGCGGTCTGAGCTCAGCTTGGCTTTTATCTCACCGCAGATATCTTACTATCTAATACTTATCTTTGTAATAGTCTATTTTATTAACCCCCGACGCAAAAAGAACCGATGTTAGAAGTTTAATGTGTGTGTGTGTAGCTTTTAAACGGATGCACCGATTTTGATTTCGTTTTTGTGTTTGAAAGTCGAAGGTGACTTGTTTGAGAGTGTTTTTAACTATAATTCAAGTCTGTTCAGCCGTTCGAAGATCATCAGCTCATTGAAGGGACCTATAAAAGTTCAACAAGCCTTAAAAATCTACGAAGATCCTCAATAGTTTTTGGGAATTGCTTCAAACCTTGTCTTCCAGAGGTCTCTAACCTTTTGTTGATACTTCATATCCTAAACACATTTTAAAAAGTTTATTGTTGTGTGTTAAATTGATCAAATCCTTAAAAAACTTGCTCTAAATGATGAATATGACTTTTTGGGTTATCAGAGGTTATTACTACGTAATCCAGAAAACAGAATAATTAATCTAAACGTTTTAAAACTGTATGATGCATAAAACGTTGCAAAGTTTGTGCCGAGTTAACTAGCCCCAGGAGGCTTTTTGCTTCATGAAGGATAGCTCTTTCAAAATTGGTTGGTCACAACATTGGCTTTATTGAGTCTAAATGCGGGAACAGAATTCTGTCCAAGTAGCTTCAATTCAGCTTGTCTTCACTAGATTTAGCAGTGGGAGAGCCATGCTTCGGCACGTATGGGTCGGCTCGACCGGAGTGATACCACGGCCTCACAGAAAACCGGCAGTATTGCTTCACTGTGTGGTGAAAAGCAATGCAAACATTGCTATGTTTGCATTGCTTTTCACTGAGTGAGTGAGGTTACCGGAGGCCCTAACCCTTCCCTCTTCCCCTCTTCTCCCCCTATCCGCATTCTCCCTCTTCCTCCCTTCCCCTACTCCCACCTTGAAGGCCGGCAACGCACTTGTGACTCTTGAGTTGCAGTTGCTTATGGGCGGCGATAGTCGCTTACCATCAGGTGACCCGTTTACTCGTTTGCCCCCTATCCCATAAAAAAAAGATGTTCTGAACACTAAAAAGGGAGGCTGGAAAAACACCAGTACCATGACGTTCTGTAAAAGACATCTGGCCTTAATGGGCGTTGGTCTTAGGGTACCTGCTAGAATAGCCTGTCGCCTAAGCAAAATCGAATCTTAACATGGTACAGAAGATGTTTTTCATTTAAACACTATATTTCCTAACCAACCTTGTCTATGGAAACAGCGTCACGCTCCCTTGTTTGTGACGTCATATAATTATTACACGAACATGTACCCAACAAAGCATACAGCCATTAACTTAACCAGCAAGGTCGAGACACTAGCAAATGCGACCACAATGCTATGTTTCGAACAACTAAATACACTGCAGTACTGTAGTTAACTCCAAGATTATTTTAAATTTGGAAACAATAATTGAATGTACTTTAAAAACCTAAGTAAAAGATAGCTTAGTATTGAAGAAATCAGCGCAATTTGGTGGTAATGTTCGTGGTCTAATTTCATAGTGAGATGTAGGTTTAATAGTTTAATGAAGTTCCGCTTGTGGTTAAATGGCACTGATGCAGATTTCTGTATGAGCTTAAAAAAAACTATTATTTTGAAATTACAAACAGACAGTTAAAATTTATTTATTTGTATTGATTAAAATATTTTTTATATTTGTACAAAGTATATGCTGATACGGCACTGCCTTATCTGTTTAGCCCTTTTCTGGTTTATTTCACGTATTTCAAAAGTGGCAAAGACCAGACATTTAACGACACACATTTGAATATTTTAGACATTTGTGGTTTAAACTCTTAAAATGAAGAAAAGGATAAAACATACGACACACGCCTGCGCAAAAAGGACAGCGATAAAAGCTGTCTTCTACATAAGCCCTTAGGGAGGTATAAATTGAAGTTCAATACCCAAGTAAAAGTTCAAAATTACTCAAACAAGAAAGTCCTTGAATGTTCGCAACTAAAGGACGTGTCTTGCCTTGTGCTAACTTTATCTTTATTTCGTTTTTCTTATGAACTTGATGCATTCAAAAACTGTTTTTTTAGGGTTCCGTTCCTCAAAAGAAAAAAAAGGAACCCTTATAGGATCACTTTGTTGTCCGTCTTTCTGTCTGTCTGTCAAGACCCTTTTTCTCAGGAACCCGTAGACGCATCAAGTTGAAATTAATACCAAATACATAAGTCTGCGGTCTCTTGAAGCTGTAAAAAAATAAAGCTTCTAAGTCAACGCAATCAAAAGATATGGCTACTAAAGCTTTATATTTGACCAAATTTGAACATTTCGCAGGTAAATCAAAACCTATAGGGTTACTTCCCATTGACCTAGAATCATGAAATTTCGTAAGAAGGAAGGTTTGACAGCACAAGTAAAGTAAAAAATCCGAAAGTTGTTAATTTGTTGTTGTATCACATTGTGGGGCTCACACCACATATATACATACACCACCTATATACACAAATACATTTACACTTATTACCTTTACATACAATATACATACTTATTTATTTAATAATATAATACACATAGACATATTCACACAAATACTAGCAACTCATTTGCTACCGTAGCGGTAGTATTTCTGTGACGTGTTTTGGAGTCGAACGGGGCGGAGCTTATGGACCACCACCGCAACGATGCGCGGGCGCACCGGGAATTACACGCCGCGTTAGTCTGCTTACCGCTCTCACGAGACTACCCTGTGTCGCTCGCTAGCTTGACGCTCAGTCACATCTACCGCGCACCGTATTTATTGTTAACAAAATTTTTCATACACTTTGTTTCCTAACTAAAAACTATTTTCAGTGTTCCTTCCATCTTTCTATTACGCTGCTTAACTTTACTCTTCTGTTCCTTGTGCTTGTTTTGCTTAACTGTGTGATTCGTGAATAAACAACGTTTGTAACCCGTATTGGACCTTTTCTTGGACCTTGTGGTATGTGAACTTTATTATTTACACCAAACACACTACAACTGGTGACCCCGGTCAAGAACACTAAAATGAGTAAAAGCGGTGATACCCCAACTACCTCCGGAACTGCGGAAGAGAACATTACAGTGCGAGTGCCCAGAAAAGTGCCCGTTGCTACCGACCGTCACGACTCTTCGTCAGATCAACAAAAATTTACCCTTAAGGTGGCAAAATTTTCGGTTGAGGACCCGGAACTATGGTTCGCGCTTTTAGAGAGCCAATTTGATAGCCTCGATATTACCGATGACTATGCAAAATACAGCTGTGTGACTACCAGGCTCGACATACAACACGCAAAGACCGTAAAGGACATTATACTGAACCCTCCGGCTAGAAACCGTTATGATAAAATTAAGACAGAGCTTCTTCGACGTCTGTCGGCCTCGCACGAAATGAAGGTGAAGCAGTTGCTTACACAGGAGAAACTGGGTGATCGTAAGCCATCTCAATTCCTACGACACCTACAGGATTTAGCAGGAGCTTCTGCTGCTGAGGATATTGTGAAGCAGATCTGGAGCAATCAGTTACCCATAGGAGTTCAGACTGTACTAGCCTCCCAGCCCTCGCACTCCTTGGAACAGCTTGCAGACCTGGCAGACCGCATTCAGGAGTTGACTTCACTACCTGAGGTTGCTTCTACATCTACTGTGGTCCCAGCAAGTAGCAACTCTTCAAGCGAGATTGCTGAACTCCGGAAAATGGTAGAACATCTCGCAGTGAAAATTGATGAGCAGTCACGCCGATTTAACCGGTCACACGACCGATCCCGACCTCAAGGAAGACGATCACCTGCACACCCAAGGTCCAGATCCAACTCCAGCTACAGGAAGTACCCTGTCTGCTTTTACCACTCCAGGTTCGGATCAAAAGCCCACCGGTGCGTGAAACCCTGTGACTTCGACAAGTCGGGAAAAGCCACGGGCAGTCGCTAATGGCGACTGACGATTGCCCAGCTGCTACTGGTCGCCTCTTCGTCTCTGACAGCAGTACAAAAAAATTGTTTCTGGTGGATACTGGCAGTGATCTTTGCGTCTACCCTCGCGCTGCACTTCGTGAGCGACGGTCTAAGACTGATTTCCAACTATGTGCGGCCAACGGTACATCTATAGACACTTACGGCTATATCGAACTAAATTTAAACTTAGGTCTTAGACGTAATTTTCCCTGGCGCTTTACAGTAGCTAATGTGACTAAACCTATTATTGGTGTAGATTTTTTGTATCATTACAATTTAATAGTCGATTGTCGTAATCAACGTTTAATTGATAATACAACTACATTGTCTTCAAACGCTGTAATCGCTAAAACTAATATATGTTCCGTCAAGGTCTCATCAGGCGACACAAGGTATCACGAGCTTCTGGGTAAGTTTTCCGATATTACTCGCCCTTCAGGCACGCCTTGGTCTCCAAAGCACGACACAGTCCACCACATTCGTACAACACCTGGCCCCCCTATTTACTGCACGCCTCGCAGACTCGCCCCCGATAAACTGCATATCGCCCGAAAAGAGTTCGAGATCATGCTGGCTAACGGAACAGCTCGTCCTTCCGAGAGTTCTTGGGCTTCACCACTACACCTGGCTCCGAAACGGGACAACGGCTGGAGACCTTGTGGGGATTATAGGATGCTCAACGCACGGACTATACCAGACCGTTACCCTATCAGCCACATTCAAGACTTTGCCCATAGTATGGCTGGTTGCAAAGTCTTCAGCACTATAGACCTGGTCAAAGCTTATAACCAGATCAGGGTCAGTGAGCCTGATATTCAGAAGACCGCGATCACCACTCCTTTTGGTTTGTACGAATTCCCTTACATGACTTTTGGTCTGAGGAATGCGGGTCAAACCTTTCAACGGTTCGTGGACGAAATGACGAGAGGCCTGGACTTCGTATACTGTTACCTTGACGATTTCTGCGTATTCTCAGAATCACTAGCAGCTCATGAAGACCACCTGCGGCAGCTCTTCCAGCGTATGAAGGACTACGGTGTCCTCATCAACACCTCTAAATGCGTCTTCGGAGCTTCGGAGGTAACCTTTTTAGGGTACCAGATCTCTGAAGCTGGAACGAAACCCCTTAAGACGAAGGTCCAAGCCGTGAGCGACTTCCCCGTCCCGCAGACGGTCAGGCAGTTAAGGCGTTTTCTGGGCATGCTTAACTTTTATCGTAGATTTATACCTAACGCTGCTCAGATCCAAGCCCCGCTGAACGCCTTACTTGCCGGATCAGTCAAGGCATCTCACCCCGTCGACATTTCTAGTAATGCACTCGTAGCTTTCGACCAGTGCAAAACGAGTCTCGCGAACGCCGCATTACTTGCTCACCCGGACTGTCACGCGAAACTTGCACTAGTAACGGACGCGTCGGACCTGGCGATGGGTGGAGTTCTTCAACAGCTGAAGGGAGGTGAATGGCAACCTCTCGCGTTCTTTTCGCGGAAATTTAGCCCAGCCCAACAGAAATACTCTCCCTACGACCGCGAACTGCTGGCCATATACGAGAGCATAAGGTACTTTCGGCACATGTTAGAGGCTAGGCACTTCATCGTGTTCACGGACCACAAGCCGCTTACTTTCGCTTTCTGTGAACGTAAAGCCAACTGTTCACCTCGCCAGTTCCGTCATTTGGACTATATATCACAGTTCACGACAGACATCCGACACATATCGGGCAAAGACAACGTGGTCGCCGATACATTGTCGCGGGTCGATGAACTGCAAACACCAATGGACTTAGAACAACTCGCAGCATCACAGGCTTTGGACGAGGAGCTGTTAAAATTCTTAGGTGAAGAATTCTCTCTCCGCCTACAAAAACTCACGCTCCCTGGCAGCAAAGCAGAATTATACTGCGACACAAGCACCCACACACCAAGACCTTTTGTGACCAAATTATTCAGGAAACAACTCTTCGACAGTCTCCACAGTTTGAGTCATCCAGGCGCTAAAGCTACCACTAAGCTGATAGCTGAGCGGTTCGTGTGGCCCGGAATACGTAAGGACTGCCGGGAGTGGTCGCGAAAATGCCTTGAGTGCCAACGCGTCAAGGTAAACCGCCACGTGTCAGCACCATTAGGCACGTTCGATTTACCCCGCGTTCGCTTTGCCTTTATTCACGTGGACATCGTAGGTCCCTTACCAATATCTCAAGGGTACCGTTACTGTCTCACCGTCGTGGACCGTTTCACCCGTTGGCCGGAAGTCACACCAATGACCGACATAACAGCTGAAACAGTCGGGAAAGCTCTAATATCGTGGATATCCAGGTTTGGATGTCCTACTGATATAGTAACTGACCGCGGTCGGCAGTTCGAATCCACACTTTTCCAGTTCCTTGGAAAAGTGATCGGATTTAAACATCGCCGCACAACCGCGTACAGACCAGCTTGCAACGGACTCGTGGAACGGCTTCACAGACAACTTAAGGCAGCCATAATGTGCCACGCTGACTGCAATTGGGTGGACAGCTTACCCTTAGTGCTATTGGGCATAAGGGCAGCATTCAAAGAGGATCTGAACTCTTCTTCAGCGGAACTCGTTTATGGGGAACCATTACGCCTGCCTGGAGAGTTCTTCTTGACGCCTACTCCCAGTACAACTGACCTGTCAGACTTTACCGCGCGTCTAAGACACCTAACTGCTAAACTCCGTCCATCACCAGCAGCTCGCCACTGTAAAAATAAAATTTTTATTTACAAGGATTTGGCATCTTCGAGTCACATTTTTCTAAGGGATGACTCCGTTAGAGGTTCCTTACAGCCTCAGTACACCGGCCCTTATCAAGTGCTCGACAGGGGGGACAAAACTTTTAAGATACTCGTTAAGGGCAAGAGCGTCACTGTTTCAATAGACCGACTTAAGCCGGCCTACTTACTTAAGGACCCCTGCCCTAACCCCTTAACTGTAACCACTCCCACTTCTACCTCGAACCCCGTCCTTGTCCCAACCCCCATCCTTCATCCTAACCCTCGCCAAGACGTCCCTGCCGAGACATTACCCAGAAGTACCCGTTCCGGTCGCAAGGTGCGATTCCCGGATTACTATCGACCGTAGTGACGGTCTCTGGGGGGGAGTGATGTGGGGCTCACACCACATATATACATACACCACCTATATACACAAATACATTTACACTTATTACCTTTACATACAATATACATACTTATTTATTTAATAATATAATACACATAGACATATTCACACAAATACTAGCAACTCATTTGCTACCGTAGCGGTAGTATTTCTGTGACGTGTTTTGGAGTCGAACGGGGCGGAGCTTATGGACCACCACCGCAACGATGCGCGGGCGCACCGGGAATTACACGCCGCGTTAGTCTGCTTACCGCTCTCACGAGACTACCCTGTGTCGCTCGCTAGCTTGACGCTCAGTCACATCTACCGCGCACCGTATTTATTGTTAACAAAATTTTTCATACACTTTGTTTCCTAACTAAAAACTATTTTCAGTGTTCCTTCCATCTTTCTATTACGCTGCTTAACTTTACTCTTCTGTTCCTTGTGCTTGTTTTGCTTAACTGTGTGATTCGTGAATAAACAACGTTTGTAACCCGTATTGGACCTTTTCTTGGACCTTGTGGTATGTGAACTTTATTATTTACACCAAACACACTACAACATAAAAAAATAGTTTTTGTTATACAAATTTATATTTTGCGGTTGGATTGTTGACTTTGCCGTACATCGTTACCACAAGGTTAAGTTTGTCTTTCTAAAACAAAGGGCAACAGTCTTCGAGAATTAATTCCCGAGATGGACGTACCATCTACATACAAGTTTGCTTACGGAGCCCTTGGTGCGCGAATCAGACTCGCACTTATCCGGTTTTTTTTCATTGTGTAAGCAAAATGTGTTTTTTTTGTGAGCATGAGCTTCTAAATACTACGGTATATTTACCTAAATACTTGTTTCATCGGCTTACTTCACAATTAACTGGCCTGTTGGTTTAGTGGTTAGTGACCGTAACTGCTATGCCAGAGGTCGTGACTTCGATTCCCACCCAGGACAAATAATTGTGTGATGAGCACGATCATTTGTTCTGTGTCTGGGTGTAATTTATCTATAATATGTAAACAAGCAAAGCAGTCTGGTTACCATAGTACAGGCTCTGCCTAGTTTGGGATCAGACGGCCGTGTGAGATGTGGAAAGTTATTATTATTATTATTAATTTGTTTTTAAGGAATCCGTAGTCCTAATAAGGAACCCCTTTGGTTTGCCATGTCCGTCTGTCTGTTTATCCGTCCGTCAGTTCCGTCCACGGCTTAGCTTAGAGACTGTTAGATGGATAAGTATCACGGCTAAGTTAGCTCTGTTAGCTTAAGATGTAATAGTCGCCCAACTTATACCTATATATATATATATATATATATACCTTATACCCACGCACACATGTACATTTGGAAAATTTCGTACAAAATACAATTCCTTAAAAAAAAATACGTAGTCTATTGCCGCGTTCCTATTCAAGAAACGATTCGTTTTGCTTACGGACGGTAAAATTTCGTTGAAATTTCAACGCGGCAAATGAAGTTGTTACTTCTTTAAAACGGGTAGTAATAAGGTTCTATAAGGTTCCATAGGGAACTTTATGTGGCCCGACATGCAGTTTTTCGGTTTTTTATATATTTGTGAACATTGACAGTGTTTTATTTCACTTTTGATATCAGTGTACGTTGTACTAGACTTAACTAGACAGATCTATAATTAATTAAACTAATTAATATTTTGTTTTGGCTAGGTTTGTTGTTTAATTATACCTACTACAGATAATGATAATTCTCTTATTCTATTACACTGCAAATATTATCATTCCTAAGTCTGCCTGTGTAATATATACTTATCAAAATAAACAAATAATAAAATATGACAAAAATGAATATTTTCGCTAAAAAATAATTATTTAATCACTTTAAGTATCTAGGTATGGCTCCTATCCTTAATTAATTACTTGTTTAGTTAAAAATAAACAACTAAGTCCTTGTACCTTTTCTTTAATTTTTAACCGATTTAAAAAACGAGGAGGTTCTCAATGAAATAGTTTTGCAAATTGTTAACTATTCCTCATGAATCTGGCTATCATATACAAAAATCCGAATCCGTCTGGTAGTTGCAGAGATTAGCGCGTTAAAACAAACAAACAATAAAACAAATAACTCTTTAGCTTTATTTTATACTAGCAGCGCCCCGCGGTTTCACCCGCGTAAGTCCCGATCCCGTGGGAATATCGTTATAAAAAGTAGCCTATGTGTTAATCCAGGTCTCCAAGTATCTACATACCAAGTTTCATTGCAATCGGTTCAGTGGTTTTTGCGTGAAAGAGTAACAAACATCCATCCATCCATCCATCCATCCATCCATCTATCTATCCAAACTTTCACATTTATAATATTAGTGGGAAGTAATAATGTGACGTTTTGCCAAAAAAACTCGCTCCTTTGGCATTGCATACGTCTGTGTGGCCTTGAAAACGTTCCGGTCTGTAAAACTGCCGCGCCATAATTTATCAAGGTGATGTCATGGTGTTTATCAACATATCAGTAGGAACCGCGCTAACACAAGCGCGGCAAAATGACACACTGACGAGTGAAGGCTCTATCCGCCAGCCATCAATATTTAAAAACGCCTTTTTTCATCTGGATCAGGCACGGTAATATTATCTATCCAGTATTCTATATTCATACAAACGGTCGGAAAGTGAGTCATACCTACGCGTCTCCACTCGGTACACAACCAATCGCGAATGCGCCGCAGAGTAACGAACGAACGGTGTGATGCTTTTGTAAGCAGTAAGCTTGCGATTTGTGTATTTGATTAAAATAAGTACAAGTACTTACTTTATATGGCAATGGATTTTTATAGTATTAAATTTAACTATAAAGGTTTTCGTACGTCTTAGTCGAGGCGCAAATATTTTTCAGTCTTAAATAAGGGTGGTTTTTTTATTAAATCGACTAATCACAAAACACAACATGTATTTTTATTGTACAGTTCCTATTTCATTCAAACAAATTTTATGTTTTAAATAAAAATAAACTATAATATTTACAATCACAAAACTAGAAAGAAACTCAAGTAGGTAGATGAAATTAAAATACTGTAGGCGGGCAGCCTTTTTGCATGTTTACGTACCGCGCGGGTGTAGGTAATTATTTCAAGAACAGCGCCGAGTCACAATACTGGATAGATAATATTACCGTGTCGGAGGTCTCTCCAAAAAAAATGATGAAGGTACAAAATAAAACTCTACTACTCTATAAAAAGAATGTGCAAACAATCACATATGGTTAAATTTAAATTATGGATTAAAAAAACTAAAAAAAAATATGAAAATGGTTCTACTATCCACCTCCATATACTTATCACGTTCCATCATCAGACCCTCAACATGAAGTATAATCTATTGGACTGAATTAAACGAATCACCTAAATGACCCGATGCTCAAAGGGTATGTTAGTAACCACTCCTCTATCATCAACTAGGCCTGCCATTCCCCTTTCAAAAATACCGAACACATGTGTAAAATCGAGACTATTACCCTCATAAAAAAAACACCGATTCCATTTTTTTTATTAAATTAAACAGCTTGTTCATCTAATTATTGTTGCTCCTGGCACAGAGTGTCAGGGTTTTACCCGGACACTTTTTGAAAACCCCGCCCGGGCGCTCCCCGGACGCCCTTTAAACTAGGACAAATCCGGGGAAACCTGGACGGATGGCTACCAAATTACGGTATCGGCATCCGAATTACATAGTACAAAGTTTCATTTTGATACCACAATTAGGAGAAGGTAAAATTGATTTCCAAAATTTAATTACATTTTTAGTTTGTTGGTTACATGTGAAGGTAACATAAAAGTGTGTTAAAAATATATTCATCAGCATTGAGGACATGCTCCTATTTGTTTTCGTCGGTTAATAATAAAAAGTGTCAAAATTTTTGATCGAAAATATGGTTTCCAGCAAAAGATGTTTAACGTGGAATCTTTGTTTTTTTTTTTTTTTGATTTTGAAGGATTATGTTACTGCTAGATTTAGACCTCTGTTTTCTTCTCAATCAGTCTTAGTACTTAAGAACTTTAATTCCAATGATTCAGACGCGATGTTGACAATATTGAAGATTAGATACATTTTTCTTTTATCCTTTACTTACCTATATTAATATAATTAAGCCAAAGAGTTTTTTGTTTATTTGATGGATTGTTTAAACGCGCTAATCTCTGGAACTATCCATCGGATTTGAATAACTCTTTTTGTATTGAATAGAGGATTCATTGAGGACTATTATAGGCTATGCTATACATTTCGTTACTAACATAAGAAGCGGAGCAGTGGCCATGAACGCAGGTGAAACTGCGAGAAAATGCTATGTTTCAATAAAAAATCTGTGGGCGAATCACTGATAAACAATTTATCAGAGATTTACCCCAGCCTCGTTCAAACAAAGAACTCTTAATAACTTTATTTTAATCTAGACATTTACTGTAGATATTAATAATTAAAAATGTTTGATAATGTTTCGAACCGTAATACAAACGACAAGGTTTTACAAAGATGTTTTTAAATGAGCCATCAGCTTAAGCTTTGATGATAGTTTAAATAAACCAAGATTACTGAAATGTACCAGATGGGATCTTTAGAAAATTTTATAACTGAGCAATAATCTAAACATATTAACATTACATACTTTATAGTAGCTAGAGAATATAAAAGATTCATGTTTTTACCCCACTGCCGAAAGTGGGTCATGTTTTTCGTTGTGTGTGTTCTACCTAGCTTAAACTGTTTGACGGATTTCCACATATATGAGCACTAGGTGATCTCCATTTATAATAAGCTAGCTGTTGCCCGCGGCTTCGTTTGAGTGGAAATTCAAATTTATTGAACCGGAACCGTACATTATTCCGGGATAAAAAGCCTATGTCCTTCCCCAGGATATAACTTATCTTCTTTCCAAATTTCTTTACGATCTGTTCAGCCGATTAGTCGTGTTAAGGTAACAAAGAAACAAACTGAGTTACTTTTGAATTTATAATATTGATTGGTTTGGATTTTCAATAATAATAATAACTGGACACATTTCACACACGGCCGTCTGATCCCAAACTAGGCAGAGCCTGTACTATGGTAACCAGACTACTGATAAACATACTTATATATTTCTAAATACATACATATTATAGATAAATTACACTCAGACACAGGACAAATATCGTGCTCATCACACAAATATTTGTCCTGGGTGGGAATCGAACCCACGACCTCTGGCTCAGCAGTAAGGATCACTAACCACTAGACCAACAGGCCAGTCGATGTGTTATTTATATCTTCAGTGAGTCGTGTATCGTTACCAGATAATTTGCCTAAATCTGTATCCAAAAATATACATTTGTTTATAATATATTGTTTTTCTCCTGAAAACGCGTGTTCCAGTATTTCGTATAATTTCGAACTAACGTGTACATAACACTGTAAATAATGCCATCAAATCGGTTCTCAAGAATTTAATCGGTAAGATATTCAATATACACTTCCGCGAATGATGCTAATTTTGGACTTACCTGCGTATGAAATCTGCTGCAAAAACAGTAATGGGTGATTAGTGTTGGTTCAATAACAATAACAAAATGACGGAAAAGAAAATAAATCGACTGAAAACACGCCTTATAAAAATACAAGAGAAATTACAAGACCGCATGGATGAATTTCAAGATCACATGCACGCTAAATATGAGCATTCAAAAATTTCCAAGTTCATATCTCATTTATCAGATGATAGAAGTTCCATTGACGATAATTCTGAAGCAGCGGAGAAAACTTCTAATGAAGGAGATAATTTGAGCATTCCCTCGTTTTTAATTGATGAGCCGGCTGATTACCGAGATCCTAGGGATGTCTGCAAAGACTTCATAAAAATTGAACAAGTGAATGCGATTGGACTGCAAAAAAGTCGTTCAGCGTACGACCTCGCGAATAATAATGATACGGATTTGTACAACTCCATTGAATCCTGTACTTCTTGTTTATCTTCCAACGAAGATGAAATTGAAAGGTAAGTTTATTACATTCCGTAATTCGTAACGCCTTGACAAGAGTCGCTTGAGTCAACTTTAGTCTATTAGAAAATTCTCAAAGTATAATCTTCGAGATTTAATTTGCGGTTTGTAGACATCGTTAGACCATTGTTGAATTCGGAACTGGAATAGTGGTGTTTAAAACGATTATATGTTTTTAATTCCTTCAATCCATGTCATATAAATTTTAGAGGGTCGATTCAAAACATGATTTTCCCATAATTGGCCACAAATATCTTAAAAACACTATTATTTAGTCTTAAATCCGCTAAATATTAAAACAATCTGTGATTGTGTATGACACAATGAGGGAGACGACTCCTGACGCTAGGTTATAATGAAAAACATTTTGTCAGACTCTGCCTGCAAGTCCTGAAACTTTTATCATAATTTTTCTAACTGTATTTATTTACCTATAGGAAGACTGCTCTTCAACGCCCCAGAGCCGGCAGTCTACCTCCAGCACCTACAGGAATTCATCTGGAACAATCACCTGCTCTACTTGCCTGTTCTGGCCTGATAGAGAAAATTGGCAACCGATTCCCTAAACTTATAAGTCAAGGCGACAAATTCCATAGGGTATTGTACTTTTAATTCAAGATTGCATTTGTGTGTGTGTGTGTGTGTGTGTGTTTGTTTACAATAACAATTTCGCTTAAAATTATATGTATAATGATATGGTGGTTTACTACAACTAGGTGCATAACGTTAAAGTAAAAAAACGCGTGAGAGTCTTTGGGCCACCCGGTTATACTTAAATACTTCTTTCTATATTGGATGGATTGAATAAATTGTATCAAAATATAGTAAATATTGTAAAAACTCGAAATTAAAATTGCGCCAAGTGTGAAAGTTGCCCTTACTATTAAATGAATCAAAGTTATTCAAGATATTACAGTAGTATCCCGCAGAATCCACAGACGGCGTGAAAATAAAAAAATATCTACTCGCGGTGTAGCACTTTTTGCCGGATGCCGACCGTCTGAAGTGTACGTGTGTTACCTGTTCTTCGCCACAGGATCTTCGTATTGGAACAGGCAACTAGCTTCACGACTGGCTTAGTCCGACTGATTACTACTTCTGACAATTCAAAAATACCTTTAATGGGTTTAATTGAAATAAATGATTTTGATTTTATTTCATTCCATGTGAATTTGGCAAACAAGCAGAGTTTTTTTTTATTACTACGAAATTAGATATAAAGAAGTCTTTTCATACTATGCGGGAGCTCTGTTATTCAAGGTTATCCAGTAAACTTTTAAATATGGATGATAATATACTGTCTAGATACATCGTAACGATTAAGATGTCTCCAATGAAACACTACAATTCACTTGCGACGGTTTTTCTTTAATTTTTAATGAACAGAATATGACTAACTTTTAAACTTTCGCGTTCCTTCATAATATAATTATGTTGACGGGAATTAATTGGTAATGTATTTAACCGGCGGCATTTAGACCGTGGTCATAGGCTGAAGTCAGCTTGTGACCACGAGTGATCGGAACGAAAATCAAAGGTATGTAATTAAATCTTTTAAATACGTGATCGCGTTAATTCCCGTCAACATGATTATACAGAACATTCTGTGTAGTATACTGTGAAGACGCCCAAGACACGTGAGCCAAAAATCTCCTGAATGTTGAACATTAGTTAACTTGCAGACGACCCATGACTACTAGACAGACGTATTCAATTCATTCAAGATATAACTATTAAGTATATAACTTAAATTGATGTATGGAGCAATATATTGAGCTAGTAATAAAATTCCCTGAATTTATTTAAGCTAGAATCAAAATATTCAACTACCAAAAAACAGTAGTAATAGTCGATCGATCGATTATTTTATTTTTATTCTCATACGCTGCACGTTTTTTGTCGGACACATACACTACTATATTCTTTGCTAAATAACAAAACTAAAAAAAATAAAAATTTAATGTAGGTAATAAATAAATAACTACCCGAAAATCAACATGTTCACCGCGTCGGACTCGGTACAAGATGCATAATTTTTGTCGGACACTTATACCTGACGACTTACAATATACAAAAGAGACGATTCACCAAGTATTAGCTTGTAGGTAATAAAAAACCTACCCATGAAAATTCGATACTTTGCGCGTGTCGGACACTGGAACGGTGGCGGCCATTTTGTCCGACAAGCATTATTTCTTCAATTTACCGCTATTATCTTGTAATTAGAATGAAAATTTTTTGGTAGGTAATAAAAAAACACACTATCGTTAAATCGACATATTTGCAGGGCTGGGGAGTAAAAACGCTGCCTATTTCAGACTTGGCACGTGCAAAAACTTGTCCGACTCAGTAATACGAATAGGTCGGCTAAGTTTTAGCTTGTAGGTAATCATTAAAAAAAAATGTTCCAGGGCCCACGGACTATAATATCCGTTGTCCAACATTAAAAAGTCCCAAAATGGTTTAAATAAGATGCATTAAAGTCTAACCTACAATCACAGTCTAAAGTTTGTCGGAAGCATTAAAGATCCAAAGAACTGCGGCAGTAGCAAATATAACAGATATTTGCTACTGTTTTTGCAATTTTATTGTTGCCAATACGTTAAAGACTCAGAAATAAAACATCATATTGATTTAAGTTCACAGAATTCAATGGAAGAGAAAATAAATAAGCTTTCTCGCTCTCTTCTAACGATTTCAGGTTTATAGTAGATACAGGATTAAGCTGTAATAAAATCATTAAGAACTTTTCTAAAGCATGATTGATGAGTTCGAGCGCAGTCATTAGCATTCATCGATTATTTGTAACCTACGTTGTGGCGTTATTATATTTTGTATATTCAGAAAGGTCAAATAATTGTACAATAATATCACCGCTATATTAGACTATATGGTTTTCAAATGAAAATAAAAGTTTATTTTATAAGGTCAGCAACGCGCAAATAACAACTTTTTTTTTGTGCGTGTGGCAACCCCCTCGGGCCGTCATCCCACCGGGGTTTTCGATGGGGCGGTGTGTTGGAATCATGGTGTGCCGTACTGCGCCTTAAGTAGGAGGGATCTGGGAACAGCTTTTATTAAGACATCCGGAACCCTCCTAACGCCTGCCCGCAAAAGCGCGGGCACCACCTTCGGATAAAAAACCTCTCAATTACACACGCGGACGCCGCCTCCTCGCAGGGGGCCACTATAGCGGGTGAAGGGGAAAACCCATCCCGTCCACCCGCGGCCACACTCAGTTCGGCATGAGGCGCTGGTAAGCGCGCCTCCGCCGCCGGGTTTGCCGGCGGCGAATTAGGTCCGAGTGGAGATCGTTCTCCCGGACCCGTTCCGCCGCCTCCTTCTGCGAGATGACGTACTCACAGAAGGTCGCGACCGCGGTAAAATTCCTGTCGCTGCCTGCCATGGAACGTATGACGGCCGGTAGCGAGAGATCCCCTCCGATGACTGCAGTGAGGGCCCGACGCTGCGTCGCCCAGGCGGAGCAAACTGCCAGCGTGTGCTGAGCCGAGTCCTCACTGCAGTCGCAGTGGTGACAGGCGGGACTCAATTCCCTCCTAGCGACCAAGTGCAGGTACTTCCCGAAGCAGCCGTGCCTGTCCTGTGCTATCGCCCTGCCCACTCGATGATGACCGGCTGGAGCACCTCCACGGCGGCAAAGCCAGCACGTGGAACCTCCAGCCGGGAGCGGCTTCACGCCACTCGCGTACCTCTTCGGGCGGGGGCCGACTGCCGCTTCCCGCCCGAAACTTAGTCGTTGGCCGATACACTTCGGCGGGCACTTCCACCTCCAAATCCCACGGGGTTGTCCCGGCCAACGCGCATGCCGCCTCCGTAGACCCGGTGCGGTATCCGCGTATGGCTCTAACCGCCATAACCCTCTGAGGGCGCCAGAGGCGCGCCCTGTTCTGGGCGGCCAAAACCTCCGCCCACACCGGTGCACCATACAGTGCCATTGACCCCCCCCCCCCCCTGTGTACAGCCGTCTTGTAGCGACGCTGGGTCCGCCCAAATTGGGCAAGAGCTGCCCAAGCAAGCTGTCGGAAGTGCTCGTCGAAGAGCCACCTACCGTCAAGGATCAGGCCCAGATACTTTATGTGGGCCTGAACCGGTACGAGGACCGAGTTGACCACGATAGAGGCGCCAGGGAGTGGACCACGACAAGGCTCACGGAATAAAAGGGCCCCCCTGAGAGACTCCCCTGGTGGCCAGGTACGCCGCCTCCTGAAAGTTCATCCCCTGGGCTGTGAGCAATGTGTCATCGGCGTAACAGATTACGCCGAGCCCGGGGGGGAAGTCGCCAGGGGCCAGCCCCATGTTCCACAGGAGTGGTCCAAGGACAGACCCCTGCGGAACACCGCACGACATGGGCCGACGACTCAAAACTCCATCTCGGTCCTCGTACATGACGGTACGCTCCTCTAAATAGTCTGCCACTAGCCGCCTCAGGTACTCTGGCACTCCGTGATAGTGGACGCGCAAATAAGACCTGCGCAAACATCCACACTCTAGAGGCTAACGTGATGTTGACGATTATCATCTTCATTAGCGAAGTTTACTACTGGCAGTTATGCAAGGAACTATGTATTACAATTCTCCAACCCTAAACCCCAAAAAAACGTCACAGGCAGCAGAAAATTCATTCGAAAAACATGCTAGCATCTGGCAACTGCTAACTAAGCATTTGGTTAAAACCTTGTTTTTAGATACAGCTAAACTTCACTCATATAGCTTAATTTTATTTAACCAATAACTAAAATTAGTGACAACTAGCTATCCACCTGTTATTTACCAATAAACAAGTCAGAAAAGAAGATATAAATCGCTACAGAAAAAAAAAGAAAGTCGTTTCTCCTAAATATATACAATCTACGACTCCGTCTTGATGAGAGTTCTAATTGCTTGGATCTTTAGATAATTGCCTAGCCGTAGGGTCTTTGATCGTACGAAAAATAAATTATAAATTTAAATCAGACCGCAATTAAAATGGGGTTGTCTAATTAACAGACTAGCATTACGCATTAAAAGGATCTAGTCACCGTACCACGCGAGGAACTCGATTATTTGAGTCCACCGGTGAAATTGTAACACAAGTGATAGAAAAGACAGACTGTTAGCTACCAATCAGTATATTTTATTATGAAAATGACAGTAAAGGTGCTTCCTCACCGGGAGTATTCGCCTGTAATGTAACGTTTATGATTCGATTTTGAGCATTACGTTACAACACTGCCTCCTCGACTTACGAGCATTCGCCTGTAATGATTAAAAAAAAATTTTACTTATTTATTTTCAAGTTTTTAGTTTTTATTTCGTTAGTCATACTGTTCTCTATTCCACTCGACTTCTTTCATTTGATACCCATATTGAAAGAGTTGTGAAAAAAAAATTTAATTCTCTGTTTTGTAGCGGCTGCCATCTTGGATTTGAAATTTGATATAGTGTACAGTATTCTACTAGTCAAGCCCTTTCATTTGATACCCATATTGAGGGGGTGCTACAAAAATATGTAATCCGCCATTTTGTAGTGGCGCTCATCTTGGATTTACAATGATACTGAATATGTTGAATTATATTGTCATCAGAAACAAAGATGTGTACCAAATATCAGATCAATCTGTCAACAGGAAGAGGGTAAAATTGCAACTACTAAATTTGACCCAAACAAAAAAGGAACAGGTCAAGCTAAATAAAACCGTTGAATAAAAACCGTTTAAAAACAGGAGAAACGATATTGCTGTCATGAATTATTACAAAACCGACAAAACACAGGCGGTTTTACAAGTTGTATCAAAATGCTCAGATCTGTAACGTTACATTAGGTACAGGTGAATGCTCCCGATGAGGGTGCACCTTAAAAAAATTGTGTCCTTTGAGCAATAAGTGCGTAGTGCACAGTGAATCTAAGTCGTGTTATGTCTGACCAAACTTGCCAGGCTCTATCTCCCTCCAAAAATATTACAATGGCGCATAAAAATATAACGACAGTCATTTTTCCCATAAAGCTAATAGTGTCATAAAGATTGAACTCTTTCGTATGAGTTTTTATATTTAGTTAATATAAATAGGTACATTCTTACATATCGAATCGATCCTTGACTGCACATACGTACGAAGCAACATAAAATATAGTTCAACCAATTTGCATCGCCGAATAACTGGAATGCTATCATCCGGAATACGACGATTGCAGTTAAAGATGTAATTTTGTATGAGCATGCAACTCAAGATTTATATTCCAAGGTTTTAAAATTCGTAATTGTAACACTTGAGCGAATAGCGCTTGAACCTTTAAGTATCTCAATTTTCTTTTATAAGCGCAAACTTGATGCTCAATGTTTATTCTCACAATACTAATTCACGCCATGAGTCCACAGCCACATAACTGCTTTGAATACTTTGATATTCCTTTTGTGGACGCATATCTACAATCTGCAAGCTTTCGACAGCGGCAACCAAGTTCAGCCGACGACTAGTGGCCTATTTAGATGCTAAAATCGTAGTTGTAAATATTTATATTCGGATAAACATAAACATGGGTGTACCACACTCCACATAACTTATCTTTTGTAGATGTTTATGTTTACTGTCTTCACATCACTAGCTGTCAAACTTACAATCAATAAACTCTTTGTCATTATTGTACGACCTAGACTGTATTCAGATGAAGGGTGATGGCCGCGTGTCGAACGCGCTTTTGCGCAGTTTAATTCGAATTCCGTTTGTTGAAAATCACTGTAAAAACAGAAAATTAACACAGATTTTTATTTCTCTATAAATTTGGGTTATTTTTTTTGGTTTTTTATTTTATTTTTATAAAAACAAACTACGTGAAATGTATGAAATGAAGTGTCAAACTTCGTGCTATGTGAAAAATGGTATACGGACTTTTTTTAAAAGATTATCCTTTTATTAAAATTAAGTGTTGACGCGTTGAAAACGTGGCTCATATGAACAAATGTACGATAAACCAATGATCTCATAGCTTGCGCGCGTCCAATACCCGTCTGAACGTGGCCAGTTGTTAAAGGTCCATGTCAATTGTCATATTAAGAACCTTGGTAGCTTCACGTATACAAGTGGTCACCCGGAAGTTGAAATTTGACCGTATTTCATTAAATTATATAGATAGATAGGAAAAGTAATTGTTCGGAATTTTCAAGTAGTTAAGGCATGACAGCGTAACAAAAGTGGGAGAGCCATGCTTCGGAACATATGGGCCGACTCGATCGGAGTCATATTTTGCCGTGGGCCTCACAGAAAACCGGCAGTGAAGCAATGCTTACATTGAGGCCGTAACCCTTCCCTCTCCCCCTCTTCCCCCCTACCCCTACTCCCACCTTAAAGGTCGGCAGCTTACTTGTGACTCTTGAGTTGCAGGTGCCCCTGGGCGGGGTAGTCTTTTACCATTAGGTGACCCGTCTGCTCGTTTGCCCCCTATAACATAAAAAACGGATTGTTGGGAGTCACACTTAGTTCAAAGAAAACTCCACTTACGTATGACGAGTTTATTCAACTTGGTACACAACAACGACAACATACCACGTTAGTATTTAGTACATACGCTATCATTCTCGCAAATATCACTTTTCTAAAGCAAAGAATCACTGTCCCTGACAGCGCGAGACATTTATGTACACGTAGCTTTCAGGAAGTTTCTAGCAGATACTAGAAAAGCTTCTCTCGGACAATCAAACGGTAAGATAGATACGACGCCATTGTTTTAAATGGGCCGTAGAAATCGGATTACTGCCAATCTCGCTGTAAGCAAATCCCTACCTTATACTACATGTGCTAACATTTAAATTCACTTATCCATCCTACTCATTCGTTGATGTAAACAATGTCTATATTGATTTATCAATTGTGTATCCAGCATCTTTGTTTTTCTAAAAATAGTTCACATATTCTAGTAACAAGTAAGTAAAAGTAGCGCCAGGGGGTAAAAAGCCCAACAGATTATCGTGGTATGGACATGTGATGCGGATGGATGAGAAAATTGTGGTGAAGAAGAGTTCTATCGTGGGAAACTCATGCTTCGGCAACCGGCTCGACCGGAGTGATACCATGGCCTCACAAAAAATAGACAGTGAAGATATGCTTGCATTGCTTTTCACCGAATGAGTGAGGTTACCGGCGGCCCTAAATCTCTCCCCCTCTTCCCCTACTCTTGAAAGGGCTGCAATGCACTTGTGACTCTTGATTTGCAGGTGCCCATTGGCGGCGGTAGTCATTTACCATCAGGTGACTCGTCTGCTCGTTTGCCCTTAGACCATAAAAGAAATTATGTTTGGAAGTGGACGAATACAAGAATAGAGGCTGACCAAAGAACAGATGGATGGGCTGCGTGAAAGAGAATATGGTTAGAATGCTCTCCCACGGTTAAATTTGTTTACTCCCTGTAAGCAAAAATTTAACCGTGGGAGAGCCATGTTTCGGCATGTGCGGGCCAGCTCGACCGGAGTGAGACCACGGCCTTACAGAAAACCGGCGTAAAGCCATGCTTGCATTGTGTTTCGCCGAGTGAGTGAGGTTACTGGAGGCCCTTACCCCCTTCCCTCCTTCCCCTAGTCCCACCTTAAAGCCGGCAACGCACTTGTGACTTTTGAGTTGCAGGTGTCCATGGGCGGCGGAAGTCTCTTACGACCAGGTGACCCGTCTGTTCATTTACCATCTATCCCATAAAAAAGCAGTGAACTAACGAATGATACATCACAATGGAAGAAAAAGAAAAAAACATTGCGCAGATGCAAAATAAATTGTTGAAAAAGTGCAAGGAGATGATGAAATTCTAGATTTTCTAGAAGTCCGCATTGTAGCTCTTAGCTATTCTAGATTTTCTAGATTTTCAAGAAGTCCGCATTGTAGCTCTTACACAGATAACTTAAACATAATACCTAAGTTGTTCTATACTACAACGAGTTTCAGCGTCCATAGAGACCTTGGTGTGGGACGAAGTTGAGCTTAAATGTACTGAGTTTTCATTGTTCTGGTTTTAACTTAAATTGATTTCTGTATCAGTACTATTTATTGAGCTATATTTAGCTTGTAGTCTCGTGTTTCTACAATAGATTTAATATAATCATAGCAACTTTTACATTGTGTTTTAAATATTATCGTTTGGTAATAATCACTACATATTATAAAACAAAGTCCCCCCGCCGCGTCTGTCTGTTTGTCTGTCTATTCGCGATAAACTGAAAAACTACTGAACGGATTTTCATGCGGTTTTTACTAATAGAGTGATTCATGAGGAAGGTTTTGGTGTATAATTTGTACCCCAGCAAGGCCGGGGCGGGTTGCTAGTAATAAATATAAAATGCGTGAGGTGTCTTTAGGACAATTGGACACCCGGTTGAAACGAATTTCAGTTCGCTATATATAAATACACTAGCTGCGTTGCAATGCATTTTTTTTTTCTTTTTTTTAAAATTGAGGTGATGGTAGGAGGGTGAAAAAATACTTAACGACATATTCTCATACCTACCAAATATGCAAAAAAAAATCATGAAAATCGATCGAGCCGTTTCGGAGGAGTTCGACCACAAACACCGTGACACGAGATTTTTTATATTAGAATAGATTTAATGAATTAAATCAATTGTATCAAAATATAGTAAATATTGTAAAAAATCGAAATTAAAATTGCGCTCTCTGTGAAAGTTGCCCGAACTAATATATGGATAATTAGTATACAACAGTAGTGTCGTGCAGAATGCACAGATGGCGTAAATAAAATAAATTAACTCGCGGTCAGCATTTTTTATTACACTAACACTTTTTGCCGTCTAGCCCCCATCCGCCGAGCGTCTGAAGTGTAACGTCTTATAAGGAACTTCGTTCCAATAATATTTATGTTCTGGAATATATTAAACAGCGCTATCTAGATCTAAACTAAATATAGCTTGTACTGTGGTTTCTACATTACGGATAATCATAGATACTTTTTCTGTGTAAGTAAACATGGGGACCAAAGCAAAAAGGCAGATTCGTGCATTCAAATATTTGTCCTGTACAAGAATCGAACTTGCGACCTCTGAATACACCCGAATGTACAGCCATGCTATTATAGTTTGTCAAACAAGCAGACTGTCCCTCTGATAGTAATCGTTGCAGGTCCACTCCGCATTTTAGGTAAATGATTTTGCGGAGAGAGTTTAAATTAGTTCCCTTAGTTTTAGTTCCCCTAGATCTAGTTTCAACAGGTCTTTCTTACTCCAGACCTAGCCGCAGTAATCACGGTTGCATTATATTAGTACGCTAGTTACGCGAGCCAAAGACAGGCACATATTTTTTTTTAAATATGGAATATTGATTCGATTCAAGCTAATTTGTACTTTATTCAGTAAAGCCAAAGAGCTCTGTGTCCAGGAGTTTAAAATGAGAGGGATTTCTGTATATAAATAAAATTAATACTTATCGGTACTAAAAAACTTGTAATTTATCTATTCTCTGGCATCGCGTCTTTTTAGAAAGATCTCGAGAAAGATAATATAAAACGCGTAATAAATAAAGTCACATTTAGGTGATTTAGGCGTCCATTATTCAGCAATGCAGCGTCACTTAATTCAAAAAGCCATGTTTTTTTATTTATTGGGTAATGGGTTAGGCATTTGTCTTGCAACTCACCTGATGGAAAGTAATGATGAAGGCGAAGATGGTATCTACACGCCTATCGACGAGAAACCTATTCACTCTACTCTTCCAGGATTATAATAGTCTGGAATCATAGACGCAGGCAGTTCATTCATGGTCGCAGGATGTAAAGACAAACTATCCGGTTTTCGGGCAATCAATATCATGTAACTGTCAATCATTGTATTAGACGATTGGTCATCCGTCAGTCACAGTCTTGATTGTGGTAAAACTGATAGCAAAACCTATCATGTAATGGGCGCTTTAGATACTTAAACTGCATGGTGTGCCTAAAGTACAATTCACACCGAACGGGCCGCCCGGAGCGCGTCGAGTCGCGCCTCGGTAGCCGAGCGCAAGTGGGCGGAGCCAAGCCGCCCGCGGCGGCAAGAAGTCATCGTACCAAAACCGCGCTCCGGCGTCGCCCGTTCGGTGTGAACCGTACTTAAGAGTAAGCGGCAGGAGGTTAAGCACAGTGGAGTTTGTATAGGCACAAGTTACCGTTTTCTTGATCTCATTTTACGAGACTATCTATACAAATAAATAAAATTGAGGTGTCTGTAATGACAAATAGCTTTCTATTACATAAATATGGATGTTTACACGATACTTATATCTACAAAAAAATCATTTTTTTTTATTTTTGTCTGTTCGAAACAGTCGTGTTTTTCACGGGACTTTCACTGGCACATAGCTGATATTTAAGAAGTTGAGAAGAAGTGCATTTTTAAACCGTATATATATATTTATTTTTCAGTCATAATGAAGAATAATTTTATTTTTCCGTAACCTTTAAAAAACTTCTCGATATTCAAATGCAGTCTATATCTACTCCAATACCTAAATAGATGCAATCATCAAGATACAGAGAAATTCTACAGAGCTATCATTTATAGCTAGTATTTCAAAGAAGTTGTTAGAAAAAATTTCATTACGTAATGTACAAAATACGACTACTCTTTTAAATAAGAATGTTTCAGGTACTATTTTATCTTCTATTTGATACCAAGATTTCTTTACAGTATCTCCTGAAAACCACACGACTGAGTGACGTGAACAAGCGACTGAAGGCGCAGATATGGAGCTCGGTGGTCACCATCGTTCTGGTTGAAGCAAAGAATCTTCCTGCAATGGACTTGGACACCAGGTCCAGTGATCCTTATTGTAAGTTTAGGTAGGTAAGACTGAGTTATCTCCCTTTTTCTTCAAATAGGATGAGAAGGAAGTTATACATACCTACAAACCTTCAAGAAAAGTGCGTACCTCAAAGGTCGGCAACGCACTTGTGGCTCTTGAGTAGGTAGTCACTTACCATCAAGTGACCCGTCTGCTCGTTTGCCCTATACCATAAAAAAACCAGAGGGAAGTTTCTTTCAAATCCACACAAAGACTACGGAATACGACCCCTCTGGTTTTAAAGTGGGTGAATCCTTTTTCGGTAACGAAAGGAGGTGGAAAAATAAATCAATCAAACTGCCTATTGCAGTCCATCG
Source organism: Euplagia quadripunctaria (assembly GCA_963859945.1). Taxonomy (NCBI): domain Eukaryota; kingdom Metazoa; phylum Arthropoda; class Insecta; order Lepidoptera; family Erebidae; genus Euplagia; species Euplagia quadripunctaria. Next base: position 11,167,818 of record OY982583.1, read on the forward strand.
ATGATAGGCCTCGCTCAATGTGCGCCCTAGCACCCAGTCCTCCGCCTTCTATTTTATTTTTTTTATTTATTCTTTATTGTACACTAAAACTAGATTAATAAAAACAAGGAAATGGTATGTACAAAGGCGAGCTTAACCCAAACCTGAGTTTTCTTCCAGCAAGCCTTAGAGTAAATAGAGGATACTAGAAAAACTCAGAGGCAAAGTCGTGTGTACGTAAACTAATAAGAGATAGTAATTAATAGATATAACTTAGTTAAATAAATATCATGTATACCGACACGTATACTCAAGAAATATAAATACCTATACTTACACATATTTATAAAGTAATATATATTCAATATATAAATACATACAAATATATATACATACATATACTAATACATATTATAAGTCTGATTTATTGTTGAGAGAGAAAATAATCCCTGGTTCTCCGCTTGAACACGCTTAGAGAAGGGCTATCGCGTATTGAATGCGGTAAGGCATTTCATAACCGGACAGCAGAAACTCTAAAAGAATTGTCATAACGAGTAGACGCATGGGAAGTAGTTCGAAGGAGAAGAGAAGAAGAGGAGCGACAGGGATTGCTCCTAGGAACAAAGTGCTCAAAGCGCTCACGCAGATATGAAGGAAAATTAGGGTTGTGTAGAATTGAATAAAGTAAGGAAAGGATGTGGACATCTCGACGCCGCCGAATAGGTAGCCAATTTAGTTTCTTTCGAAATTCTGAAACATGATCATATTTTCTCAAGCCAAATATGTAGCGGATGCAAAGGTTTTGCAACCGTTCTAGCTTATTCCAAAGTTCTTCGGTAGCGTCGAGAAAAGAGACATCAGCATAGTCAAGAATAAGAAGGAGTAGGGATTGAGAAAGATAGACTTTCGTCTGAAATGGAAGAAAATTTTGAAGACGTTTAAGGGCGTGATATGTTCCAAAAACTTTCCTGCTTACCTCTGTTATGTGAGTGGTCCATGACATGTTAAAATCTATAAAACCCAGAGATTTTTGACATGGGTCGAATATGGTATAACAGTGTTATTGTATAAGACTGGAGGTAGTAATGTGTGGTCGAGGCTATTATACATGTACCTGCCACCAATAATGACGGCTTGCGATTTAGCGGGATTGACAAGCAGTTCAAACGATTTTGCCCATTTACAGATGTTCTGAAGGTAATTATTGATAGCAGCGACAGCTTCTGTGAGTTCATCAGTTTTAAAATGTCGGTAAAGCTGCAACTCGTCTGCATAAAGATGATATCGAGAAGATATAACTTTGGTAATAGCATTAATAAACACGGAAAAAAGTAGAGGATATAGTACGCCACCTTGAGGCACACCCGTAGTAAGGTCACACCAATCAGAGGATGTCTCTTCTGAGCGGACCAGCTGCGAGCGACCCCGAAGACAAGAGCTAAACCAAGCGATTACAGAATTAGATCATCTAATCTATCTAAGCTACCTTCCTCAGGTTTGTCAGTCCATCTGGCTGGGGAAAAAATATATATATATAAATTATATCAAGTGTTTATACAGGGTGTCTCCCAACAATGAAACACTTTGAATCAATTTCCAGGTATTATCACCTCTATTTCTAATAAAATCAGGTGGAATGTGTAAAGTTAAAGATTTTAATACGAACATTTTTTTTTATTTTTGAATTATTCATAAAAAAATCCTTAAAAAATATCTTCAAAAATATTTTTGATATTTTTTATGGATTTTCTCAACGTATCTAATAATTCCAAAAAAAAATGTGTTCGAATTGAGTTGCATGCTGGAGTCGAGTTAGTTGCCTTTTCAGTGATTTAAGCGATTGTCTACTTGATAGATACAATCTGTATAAATAAGTGTTCGCCCAATGCTGCAGTGGTCGCTACTCGACCATAATTAAAAATTTTAAAAACATGATTTTGCATGTTACTTCTTTTTTTTTCGTGTATTCTGTATTTAAAATAAAATTAAATACATATATTAAAAATATTGTTGTCTATTGCATAATGTTAGGTGAAAGATTAGTATTACTAATCTAGATAACATATTTCCTGAATAGCTTCCTATTTCCTTCTGCAGTTTTATTTTGCAAGTGTAGAAATCTTTATATTACTTAATCATATTTAGGTTTCTATTGGTTCAAATAAATACATATTTCTGAGCATTAAAAATAAAGAAACTCGTTGTTAAATAAATTGTTTATTTAAAATGCATCTGCGGTAAAAAAAATGAAGGTCAATCCAATGCTAAAATGCTGGCGATACAGGTACCAGCCACTCACATAATAATATAATGTAATTTCATAAATTTTGTGTTTTTTGACTTGTGTAATAAATTGCATGAATACACTCCAACGTTTCAAAAAAGTAGAATTGATTTACCGATACCGAACGTGAACTTAACGGTGCCTGCATTTTAGCATGAAAATGAATCTACTTTCCGAGTACTAAATCCTGTTCGCTCCTGTGTTAAAGTATGGTCTCTTCTGACATTTTTTAAGAACGGTACACACATTTTTAGTTACTTAATGGAATTCGTCGTTTATTGTGTAATAAACTACGACTACCAAGCCAAAATAGCTTGTACGGAAGTACCTACACTTAAAACACTTGCTTTCTGTGGGTTGTATGATTGGTCTTAACTCCAAGAATAGAATATTATGTACATATATCACGGTCAGTTATAGCTGAAATGATATTGGTTAATCAATAAATATACTAACTTTTATCACTCCACATCACAAAAATATTTTTGAAGTGAAAACTTCTTTAGCATAAAAAAATATAACATTCGAAATTCAAACATTTATGAGCGGCCAGGAGCGCAGAACTGCTAGTGTACCCTAGGTATACATTTAGATGTTATTACCTACTTTTTATTTTTAACCTAATTATATATATACAGATGTGTATGTGTGTATGTATATGCAAATACATTGTGAAATTATGTTTTCACTTCTGACGTGCAGTCCTACGACTGAGTGTTTTTTTTTTATATCCAACTTACTGAAACGGATCTCGTACAGTAATGACGGGTTGAGTACCCCTTATCAAATTTAAAAAAACATTGCTTATTTCTAAGAGACTATCTAAGTCCAGATTTTTCTTCCCTCTCTCAATGGGGTCTCCATCCCAGTTTTTCAAACATAAAACTATAATACTGACCAAACATCATCGGCCGCGCCTTTACCTATAAGGTGGGGTCGGCTTTCAGTCTAACTACGATATGGCCGAACTTTGATATTTTACGTGAAGCGACTGCCATCAGACCTCCACTTTACCCGAAGATGGTAGCCGCGCTTTTGCGGGCACCTTCTAGGGGGGTATTGTCCGGATGTCTTAATAAAAACTGTTCCCGGATCCCTCCTATTTTAGACGCAGTACGGCACACCGTGTGGTTTTAGGCGGTTCGATTCCGACACATCGCCCCACCGAAAACCCCGGTGGGGTGACGGCCCGAAAAACATAGGTTGTCGGACTTTTTAGGGGTCCAACTACCCGTAACGAATGCCACAGATGTTCGTATGGCAATCGGGACCGACGGCTTAACGTGCTCTCCGAGGCACGGAGGGGTTTCAATGTGTTAAGAATGATCACCCGTCTTAAGAGTGACCCGACTAGTATTACCGACCATTAACTTTGTAACGTGCTAACCTACTTTGTTACTACTTAGCCACGAGCCCTTCGGTGATACTGACTAAATATGATATCTAATCATAGAGATTACTGAAACTACCCCAATATGTTAACCTAACAATCTATTTCTAGGTTAGGCAACGAAAAATATAAAAGTAAAGTTGTGTGGAAATCATTGCATCCGTCGTGGTTGGAGCAGTTTGACTTGCATCTGTACGATGACCAGGAGCAAGTGCTTGAAGTCACCGTATGGGATAAGGACAAACAAACCAAAGATGATTTTCTAGGAAGGTAAGATTTTATACCAAATTCATTATATATAGTTATATAAATTGTCACCTGCGGTATTTCCGAACCGATACGACAGTCAAACCTTCAAGAACAGAGCGTACTCCTACCTCAAAGGCTGGCACCGCACTTGTGACTCTTGAGGTGTCCATGGGTGACAGTAGTCACTTACCATCAAGTGACCCGTCTGCTCGTTGGTCCCCTTATAACATAAAAAGATTAACATTGATACTAGGAAATAATATTCTTATAGAACTTCAAGAACTTTGTTGAAATCACTAAGAAGCAATACCAACGTTCAACTCTTTCTAACAACAGTTATACATTGCGCATCATATTTGAGTACTAACTATATTGGAAGTACGAGAGCACGCAATAAACAACATTCCTTACAGGAATATTGCAATACATTTTGCATGAAAATATTTGGTAAATGTTAAGATGCACACTCGTTATCATGCACAGCTTTACCAAGGTGTATGTGGATGGTGATGGACAGTGGCATAACTATACCATCTGAGGCCCGTGGCTAATCATCGAATGTTGCCCGTATGGTGCCAACACACACATGGATCGATGATAGAATGGATCAGTTTTCGGCGATCAGCAGTGGTTAAAACATCAATCTGGGGGTCCCCTCGGGCCTGGAGCTCATGGCATTTTGCCCGCTCTGCCACCCTATTGTTACGCTACTGGTAATGCATGGTGATTTTGACAACTGACAACTTTTTAATCAAAAAAGTTACTTTAGTTCCTATAAATATTTAAAATATGAGTTATCGACATTTCCTTTCTCACCAGGTGCCTATAGGTAGGCTTAACATATCTATGTTAATACAACTTAATACAACTTTTTCTTGTTCATACCTATCTAGGTATGAACAAGACAAAGTTATATTAAGTTTCATATTTAAATAGAGTTTGGATGAATAATATCTGACGATGTCTCGATTAGAATGATTCCATTCAAAAGTGGACAGGTAACAAAATCTATACTGACTTATAAATTTTCAGATGTTCTATAGACTTATCCCAGTTGGAAAGAGAAAAAACTCACAACATTTGGAAGGACTTAGAAGATGGAAACGGACAAATATTTCTGTTGCTGACGATCAGTGGTACCACACAGTCAGAGACTATCACTGATCTGAGCAGCTATAAAGAAAATCCTAGAGACCTGGAAATCGTTGAGAAGCGATATGTAAGTATTACCACAGAATACATAATAGTACAGGTACAGAAGTCCTACTCCTCTAAATCATTTAAATAAATAGCGACTCTTGCTCCGACACAATAAAGTCGCAATTTAAATCACACAGCGCTAATTACCTACATTTAGAAGTTGACTCTGTTTCTATCACGTAACTCTTATCTGTTCTGACTTGTTCTTTTTTAAAGAATTAATTAATCTGAATATTTACTTCCCAATAAGTTATGTGCCTCTTACTCTATATTGGTGAACAATTAAACCGAGGCTGGATACTAATAACTCGATAGTCTAGATATGAACGGATGACGCGACGCAGCGCGTGAGTGAACATTGAACAAAAGTGCGGCCCGGCCGTCGCGCGGCAACTCACTAAATTTTGGCACGTTTAGTCGACCCCGCCGTGTACTTGTAGCTTTATACCTACACTGTGGAGTGGACCTGTCCTGGTATTACGTATCATCAAACTATTACTCCCACACATTGACGGTTAATAATACATTATCAGTTATTTACATTTTAAAATATCGAAGTCAAAATAAGGACAAATTTTACTTCTATATTTAACGTTTTGCTATTAAATATTTGTGGTTACGGTGGCTGTATTTGTGGTTAAATTACATGTTCCTTGTTTGGTAACTTAGCTTTAATACATTATATAATTTAATACAACAGCTATACAACCTAAATTATATGATCATCATCAGCGTTTCATCATCCACTGCTGGACATAGGTCTCTGCTAATGTACGCCACTGAGCTCGATCGTCAGCTCTTCTCATCCAGTTTAGGAACTTTTTAAGACTTATTAGACGAATTGATATTTATGCTTTTCCTGACCGACAGCAAGGTAATTTCATTCCTTAAAGACCCATTTCCAAAAGGTTACTCTCGTAAACTAACCATCCTCATACCGAGTCGAACCCCGTAACTAGTATGTATGGAGATAATTTATAAAAGTAGCTGAAAAAAGATACTGCAAAAGAAGCTTCAACCAAGCTAGCAAATTTTTACGTATTCTGAGGGCAGGTCTCGAATCTTATACAGAGCACTTGCCAGTTTCTGTGAGACGAAGTGATGTCTGTATTATAATTATGTATTTCAAATCGTTTAGTTCATGTGTCTTGTAACTATTTTAGACGTGGTATCACCTCAACGAACAATCTGCGGGCGTGGGTTGGCTCTGTGTGAAGGTCTACGGCGCTAAAGGGCTTGCAGCAGCAGACTTAGGGGGCAAATCGGACCCGTTTTGTGTCCTTGAGTTGGGAAACGCAAGACTTCAAACCCACACGGAATATAAAACTTTGATACCGAACTGGATGAAAATATTTACTTTGTAAGTATTTTTGATTAAAATTATAATTGTAATTTTTTGATTTTGCTTTTGTTTTTTTTTTAAAGGTGAATTAGTCGGGAGTGTTCGTATCTATGTTTGATGAAAATCGGTCCGAGATGGCCGCCGCCGCGCCGCCACAAAAATGCGAGTTACATATTTTTTCACAACTCCCTCAATATGGGTTTTAAATGAAAAGGCTTGACTAGTAGAATAGTATACACTATGATAAATTTCAAATCCAAGATGGCCGTTCATACTATTTTTATTATTTTGAGTCGGGGGTTTTTTAAATTTTTTATTTATAGTTATTTACCGTTGGAATGGGGGCTAGGGAAGCAATACGTGTCAACTTGTAAGATACATATTTTCCTGATTGCAAATTGAAATATGTACTAGCTATTGTATGTTTATTTATTGCTCCTAGATAAATACATTCCACAGAAGATGTATGAAAAAGACTGAACATGTTTGACTATTCTATAAATCTGTTCTTTGCTTCTGCCACCGTAAGTGACATTTAAAGTGCCTGACAAAGTTCCCAACTACTGTTTACGACGTGTCTTAATTTAGTTTGCAGTCTAGACTGAGTCTAAAATTGAATTGCAGTCGCATTCAGTTTGATTGTTGCACCCGTCGAGCCTCGTATGAAGTATTGCGTAGGTAGTTTGCGTGAGAGTTTGATAGATCGTAAGAAATTTATGCCATGTATAATGTAACGTGTCGGTGGTTAAATCGAAATGGTGTTAATGAAACAATTAGAATTTTATTTTGATGTTCCGATGCTTGAGTATACAACAATAATTATAAGCAAGATGTTATAAGAATAACTTAAATACAATACCTACAATACAAATCCTTGATTGACATTTACATCCGTTTTTAAATAATTGATTTGAATACAATTGTAGATTTGTTTGTGGAAACCCTGCTTCAACCAACTATCGTCCGGATGGCAAACCGCCCCAAGAACGTAATAAAAACGGAAACAAATATAAAAGAGCTGATGATCTTCGAACGGCTCAACAAATTTTATTGAATTATAGATAAGAACACTCTCGATCAAGTCACCTGCCAAACAAAAGAAACTAAATCAAAATCGATCCATCCGTTCAGGAGCTATGATGCCACAGACCGACACTTATAAGACCCCTCGTTTATACATCGTCGGTTAAAAACAACTAGTCGTTTAGGCATAGGTATATAACTGAATTTTTTTTTGTATTGTTTTACACAATGAGTCGGTTGTATGCTTCGTCTTCACTACATATTATAGAACAAAGTCCCCCGCCGCGTCTGTCTGTCTGTCTGTCTGTTCGCGATAAACTGAAAAACTACTCAAGAGATTTTCATGCGGTTTTCACTAATAGACAGAGTGATTCATGAGGAACGTTTAGGTGTATAATTTGTTAAGATTTTGTGTAAATTGATTAAAATATGTTGATGATTGTTGAAGATGTCTCTGCTACCCGTGCGAAGCCCGGGCGGGTTGCTAGTATTAAATAAACTCATTTTCTTTCTTCTTCATTTCCCTAAAGAATTCAGAAAGGCTTAACAAAATTACTCTTTATTCTTCCAGTACAGTAAAAGATATCAGTTCGATATTAGAAATTACTGTATACGATGAAGATCACGACCACAAGGTGGAATTCTTAGGGAAGCTGGCGATACCACTACTGAGCATAAGGAATGGAGAGAAGAGATGGTACGCGCTGAAGGACAAGAAAATGAGAGCTCGGGCGAAAGGGAACTACCCGCAGATACTCTTGGAAATGCTGGTCATATGGAATCCAGTAAGTATTACGTGTTAATGAACTGATGAACTTTAAGTCTATCTAGAATAATCTAGATGAATAAAACCTATCCAGTCGTACAGAAGAAAGATTTTACCCAAATCAAAATGGCTGACTGAAGCAATTTTACCTGTCCTTCTACAATAAATAGGTTATATTAATTTATTAAAGGGCCCGTAGCTAAGTGGTAACCGAGTAAGTTAGCACATTGCAAGGTTAAGAAATGATAGCCAGGTCATTGTTAGGATGGGTGACCATTCTTAACTCATTGACCGTGCCTCGGCCGACAACCTGGTCTAACTACAGAACTTCGATATCGCCTAGTACTTGGGTTGTCGAGGTCTGATGGCAGTCGCTTCACATGAAATATTGAAGTTCGGTCGTTTCGTAGTTAGACTGAAAGCCGACCCCAACTTAGTTGGGAAAAGGTTCGCAGGATGATTTATTTATTAAAGACTAGCTACGCCCCACGGTTTCACTCGCGTAAGTCCCTTGTTAAGTTTTCTTAAATTTTCTAACTTTCTTAATTTTTTCGTTCTTAAGGACCTTCTCCTGACAATAACAAACACAAAAAAAAAGAATTAGCGAAATCGGTCCAGCCGTTCACGCGTGATGCCGTAACCAAGGGAAATGGAGATAATTTTTTATAAATATATATGTACGATTTAACTAACATTTGTATTTCGGGGATCCCGACTAGTTCGGACCTGACGGAGGCCCTTTGTCAAGGAGTGAAGTGTTCTGCCGCCACGGAGTCAGGCGTCACACTCCCCGAAATACACACCGTATGTGAGTAATACATACGATTATCACTCACAAAAGATTATTATTATGCTGTGATCCCGTATAGATCATAGCAATTTAGGTTTGCAAGTAAGGGCCGTCCATAGATTACATATGCATACATTAACAGGGGGGGAGGGGTTACTTAGTTTGACAGGCGGCGGGAGGGGGTCATAACCTTGGTGACGTCACATGTTTTCATTAATTCAGTTCCGAGTGTAAAATTGCAATATTCAAAAATAATGCAATTTGTATGACGTAATTTATGGACGCCCCCCCAAGTTACTCGCATACTGATTAATGACTGTAAGTGTAGATAGTACTCAAAACATTATCTGTCCAATGGCTATATAAGTGGGTACTATTATCTATTCTGTATACTACATAAAAAGCCTTTTTGAAATCGGATCGATAGGACTCGAGGTTATCATGTGAAAGTAACAAAAACTCTACAGGTTTATAATATTACTATACATTATAATGTATATATATTAAAATGAATCCCTATTTCTCTTGGTCACGGCATCACGCGTGAACGGCTGAACCGATTTGATTAATTCTTTTTTTTTTGTGTTTGTTATTGTCAGGAGAAGGTTCTTATGAAAGAAAAAATTAAGAAAGTTGAGCGGAAAATTAGAAAATTTATGAAAACATAACGACCATATTAACTTTTCTAATGTAACCTTAGCGCGTTTGACATAACTGTCAGTAGTTTGACAGTTGGCGCGATTGACAGAATGCGCGCTGCAAATTATACTAAATTGAATTCAATAGGTAGTGTCATACAACTTCGTCCATTTTTTTACGTTTTTGTTATTTAACTTGTATAATTATAAAACACTTGACATTGGCGGAATTCCTGCGCTGATTCTTGCGCGGGATAGAGTCCATAATAAAATTATATATATTTGAATTCAATATTCATAGTTAAGACAGGACAACGTCTGTCGGGTCAGCTAGTTATAAATAATAATAAGTCCGTAAGATGTAAAGGCGGGGACACTATCGTGGACTCCTGTTTCCATCTCAAGGACCTCCGATTCTTTTTATATAGAACCCTTGTAGGTCATCGTCGACCCCTGGAGTAGATATTGACCACTTGGGTATCAGTGGTTTATAAGCAAAAAACAAATAAATAACAAGTATTAAGGAGAAATGTCTTAAGTATTTTGAGATATAGTAAAATAACTTGACACATCTCACACACGGCTGTCTGATCCCAAACTAGGCAGAGCCTGTACTATGGTAACCAGATTGCTGATAAACATACTTATATATTTCTAAATACATACATATTATAGATAAATTACACCCATACACGGAACAAATGATCATGCTCATCACACAATTATTTGTACTGGGTGGGAATCGAAACCATGACTTCTTATAAACTTTATACTAATATACTTTGTGGCAATTTAGTTAATCATATATTTTGTATCACAGTAGCGTATTTTTAAAAGAAATAGGTAAGATACCTATTTCTTTTAAGTTTTAAGTTCATTGGTTTATTAACACTGTACGTTTTTAAAGACAACATTTCGGTTGAATTAGTTTAAATTTAAGCCCGAACCATTAATTTCCTAGCTAGCAGCTTTAATTTTATTAAACAAGTTGGAGACAAGTTAAATAATAGATTAGGTATCTCTCAATCTGAGCCTATTCAATTTGAGGTACGTATTTTACTTACAATTTATGCGGGTCGTAAAAGGTGGTAGGTACCTACCAATTGGATATATACAATCCTACTAATATTATAAACGTGAAAGTTTGTGAGGATGTATGGATATTAGTTGCTCTTTTACGCAAAAATCTTAGAAATTTATACTCAAAATACATATATTAACTAGTACATTACAACCTGCTCACGCCACGTCGCCGTCCCGCCACGCCTGCTATGTGACTCGGCCTTAAATGGAATAAAAACATCCTACGTAGCTCTTGTAATCAATAATACCTACCTAATTAAATAAAGTACCTACATTTTGTTACAGTTAAAAGCAGCGATAAGAGTTGTTAATCCAAAAGAGCCCAAATACATGCACCAAGAAGCGAAGTTCAAGAGACAACTGTTCATTAGAAATGTAATGAGGCTAAAAGCTATCATTATGTGGTTTATCGAAGTCGGCAAGATTTTACAGTGAGTATATTCATTTATTATTGATCAATAACTTATCTCCTGCTCGCTAAGACACCCCTCACTAGGGCTATCTGTATAGTGAACCAGATTAACGAGCGGGTTGATATATTCTCGTATCCATTGAGTGAACTCGCAAAAATAACTGTATGTCACACATCTTCCTGAGAACTCTCCGCACGCACCCCTACCACCGACCTCTCCCCGCGCCGCACCGCGCCGCACCCCGGGGGCTTATAGAAACCACTGCGCGCGAGGACTAGCCCTCTTGCTCCAACCTGCCTTCAAGACGTAGCTAAGACCTCTCTCCTCTCAAGACCTCACGTCCCTGAATTTTATGTAATTGCTCTAAAGTAATTGTTCATATCTGTACTTCGTACGTTTAACATCAATATAGATTGTAAAAGTGTTCTAAAAACTGTAGCTTTCTGCACTTCTGATATATATAAACTGTAAGTATTTCAAATTTCACGTCAAAGTGTTAGTGAAATTTTCTTAAAAAATATTTATTTTCACGCAATAATATATGGATATTCACCAGATTATGAATAGGGTTCGGAATATGGTGACGTGAATCTCTTAGATAAGGCTTTATCTAAGTTACTAAAAGTAAATTGTTAGAAAAAAAAACAAAAACCTACTTCGAGACTATACCTACATGTACAAACTGAAACTAAAAAACCAAAACGTCATCTGTGTACATATTTGTTTTGTTATTGTTGAATTTTTTCAAAAAGCGTTAAATCAATTTTGTAAAAAAATATATGCAATCACGTCTGAACTATGACCTACCAAACAAAAAAAGAATCATTAAAATCTATTTAAAATTGGCAAATTAATCGCGTAACAAACATACGAAAAAAAAAAATACAGACGAATTGAGAATCTCCTCCTTTTTGAAATCGGTTAAAAATTAATTTATAAAGATCATATTAAATATTACATATTTTTATTCGGTTGAAATTTTTTTCCTAACACAATTGCAATACTCATTTACAGACCAGATAAATATATATTAGAAATATTTATAACGAAAGTAAGTTTTGAGCAAGGATAACCCTAAGGCCCAATAAACTGATTTGACTTGACAGTTAACTAGTGATGTGCCGGAGATCCGTATCCACGGATATCCGAGGGAGAGAAAAGATCTGTAGCTGTATCTTTTTGACTGATTTTAAGCGGATCTTTTACATTATTTACGTTTATGAAATTCTAACTTTATTTAGCTAAGATTAAATATCTAATATAATGAGTTACTAATATTATTAACAACAATAAGGTAACATTGTTAACATATAAGGTACTGTTTGACTATCTTTGTAACGAAATCAAACCCTTTTGTGATATATGTAATAAAATAATTATTAAGTAATACTTAAAGTCAACCGCCGTTCAAATGAAATCGTTCCGTATTCGCGGTACATCACCTCAGTTAACTACCGTGTAAGAATTTTTACGATTATTGCAGCATCTTTTTTGTCTAAAGTGTCGTAAACTTAGTAAGTAGGTTTACGACGCTACGACATGAGTAGATTTAAAAAAAAACGTTAATAACTGTTTATGTATGTACCTATTCGGGAATTAACGCATTAATTTTTTTCTAACATCTAATTATATAATACAGAACCAGAGTCCTATTCGCCCTTGTATAAATTTTTTATCTTTTCAGAGACTGTTTCGAATGGGAGTCAAGAATAAGATCGTTCATGGGCCTCATGGTTTGGCTCGCGTTCTGCTACTATTACGAGATGTGGATGCTTCCATTCTTGATACTTATGTTCTTCATGAGAAGCTGGCTTATCTATCGGCTGACTGGTAAGTTCTCCACCATTTTTACTTAGAGCAGTAATTCATTAGTAGAGCTTTATTAGATGTTGAGGAAAGACAACTTTTGTTTTCAGATAGTCAGGTTGTGTTTGTTAAGGTAGGGTTTTTTTCCTATTACCTACTACCAGAAATTTTAGCAAATATAATATTTATACTCTGTCCAGTAATTTTTTCGACTTGAAGAGAGAAAGAGAGAAATCGTTGATTTGATTAAAAATAACAGTCGATTTTATTTAAGAGGACCTTTTAATCGATATGAAAAAAGTAAAAAAAAATTTTTGCCATAAATTCTAAACTAGTATATAATTTATTAAATTACATTACCCACGTTTAATATATTATGCATAAGAATTGATTATTAATATCGCAAAGGACTCAAGTCACGAATCTAGTGTGTATCATCTTTCATTTCTTCAGTAGTCTAAGTTTAACTCTAATCTACTTTAATTTTAATCATTTCGAAGTTATTTATTGCAAATATAATTAAATATAACTAACTTTTTATACTGGTTTAGAAATTTTTAATATCGATTTTTTAATATGCAGAAGAAACATTTATTCACATCACTACGTACAATAGAACTTAAGTATTTTTATTTAGTAAAACTAAAATCATTTACTAAAAAGAAATACTACATGTACAGTATCATAATGTCTACGAATGGTTATAAATAGTATAATCAAATGAAAATAAATAACCCATATATTTTTCTAACAGCCAATTTTAAAGTTTTACTTCACAAACTCTGGCACAGTCTCGTTCTCAAGCAACTTTTAAAAAGGAAAAGCGACTGGACAGGGTAGATATAGATGATTTAACCGTACAGCTTAACGACACATTACACACAAAACAAAAAAAAAATTGAGTTGAAGAGACACTATAATTATGTATTTACGGGAATTAACACGATCACGAAAAGGCATTACATACCTCTGAATTGCCTGATGTTTCGACCAGGTTGCACTGGCCGTGGTCACAGGCTGACTGAAAAGACACTACTCATGCACACAAAACTGCGTGCATGAGATGTGTTTTTTTTTTTTTTTTATTAATACTCCCTGCAAATACATTGCAAAAGGAAATAATTAATGCCATAGGCATGTTTTAATATTTTACATAATAAAGTAAACTCAATAATTAGTCCGGGCGCCAGAGCATTAGAGGGGTGGTGGCCTTTTATAACATTACGATACTTGGCTTAAAATTTGAAGAAAAATACGTAGAATAACATCCCAAGTATCGTATTGTTATAAAAGAACACCACTTTTCGCTTTTTTTTTGGCTCTCTCTAGCGCTTGGATTAAATATACTTCTTCAGCGTTCCCGTCTACATAGCACAAACAAAAGTCATAAAAACAAAATATTTTTACACTTCTGTTTTCTTTTTGTTTCAATATAGTTTTTAATTTTTTTATTTTTAGTTGAATTCAGAATATTGATCAGATATTTCTCAGGCGGTCGGTTGTCTTTCTTGACCTCGCTTGTAGATAGTGCACCTATTGAGCCCAGTAAGTAGATAGATGTTGTATACGCTTTGCTTGTTATGACGTCACAATTACACTCTGCTCATGAACGTACGCCTACACTACACTTACACCACGTGCCGAGATGCAAACGCAAGCATTAAACGCAGGCCACACCGCGAGCAATAGCGAGCGAGCGAGCCGGGCGAGCATCGTTTCACCTCTTTTCGTACTTGGGTTCATACCCCAAACTACAGAGATAAGCTACGTCAGCGATACAAACGACGCGATCGAAATATCTGACGATGCCAGCGATGCTATTCGATCACCTCGTTAGCGTAGCTTTGCTCTGAAGTTTTGCGGTGTGAACCGAAGTATGAAACGAGGTATAACGATGCTCGTCCGGCTCGTTTGGCTTCGTTTAGTTTATATGGTTTCTCTCGCCTCGCTTCGCCCGCCAGATAGCTCGCTCGCTCGCCAGCTGGCGGTGTGGCCTGCGCTTTATGTTTGGAAATGCTTGCTTAGAACTGCTTTTCATCCCACACACCGTCACACACGCTATGATTAAATAATAATGAAGGTCGAATCTGGAAACCGAAGTAATTTTACTTACGTGCTGAATATACGGTTGTTTAAATTTTAGAAGGGAAGGTGTGCCCAAATTTTAGGAGCTTACCAAATGTGCGGCTGAAAAATAGATGATTTTGCTTGAAAAAGACTTTCTATTAACATCCTTTGTCCCTCCCGTCATCCCTCTCTAATGAAATGTTAAAACGTAAATATAAATCGGTCAATTTTAAAGTTCAATTTGTCAGTTTCAAAATAAAATTTCTGTATTTAAAATCGCCAATTTTCCTAAAATTGTTAGCGCTGTACGTTGTTTTTGGAGGCACGTATTTTAATTCGCAGTATCAAGAATTATCACGTTTTTCAACTTGTTGACTAGACTATGTGGTCACTGCCCTGCTCCTAAGTGTTGCAGCGTGATATCAAATAGCCTATAGTCTTCCTCGAAAATTGGGCTTACAAATGCTAACAGCTTTATTATATTATTGTACAGATGTCGTAAATAAATTTGTTCAGTGTTTAGAATAATGGATGCAAGAAAAATTGGATTAAGTACTTTCTTTTCAATTGCTTTTTGTAATGAGGTTTAGACGTACAGTAGATATGTTAATATATTGTGTGTATTGACATCGATCATAAATAAACTATAGATGTTTGATCGGTGATTAAACACTGGCACCAACGAAACTGCCTAAATCAATTTATTGTAAGTAGAATTTTGCTATGAGATGCTTCGCGTTCGCGCTAGCGATGTGATAATTCTATTGTATTAAAAATGAGAAAACTATATCTTAGTACCTACAAAAATCAATGAAATCGATAAGTATAACATTTTTATGATACCTGTAATGTTTTAAAGTATAATAATGGGACTGTAACAAACAATAGTTTTGTTTCCAATAGGTGTTATTAGTATGATTTTAGTTAATAAACATTATTTATTCGTATTTTATTAATATTTTAATGGTACATAAAACATCTAGACATGAATTTAAATTAGTTTTTCTTTTCTTTTTTTTTACGGTATAGGGGGCAAACGAGCAGACGGGTCACCTGATGGTAAATTACTACCGCCGCCCATGGACACCTGCAACTCGAGAGTCACAAGTGCGTTGCCGCCCTTTAAGGTGGGAGTAGGAGAAGAGGGGAAGAGGGGGCTGAGGGGAATAACGGGAATAAGGGAAAGGGAAGGGTTAGGGCCTCCGGTAACCTCACTCACGCGGCGAAGTGCAATGCAAGAATTGCTTCACGGCCGGTTTTCTGTGAGGCCGTGGTAACGAGCGGAGTCGAGCAGGCCCATACGTGCCGAAGCATGGCTCTCCCATATAAAAGTATGTTTAATTCCAAAGTTAGAGGTGTAAAGCGGTTCCTAGACCATCACGCAGCATGACATGCGTTACGTGCTGTCATGCATGCATGACATGCAAACTACGTGCCGGCAGTTGATTGACAATTCCTTTTATTTTTAAATTTATAAATTTATTTATTTATAAATTTATTTATTTATAAATTTGCCTTTGACAAAGACATTTCCATACCAGCGCAGAAGACCTCTTCACTGTACTATCAATATCGACTGAATAAAATGCTTATACCAAGTGAATTATCATGCTGCATGATAGACTCTCTATAGGTCCTTCACGCAGCATGATGATTCAGCATGTCATGCCGCATGATCGTCTAGGGACCGCTTAATAGTTTTTTCGTAAAGCGTATCGAGCGGCTGTAAAGTATTGGGAAAAACATCGAGAAACATGTTAATATATAATACTAAAAAGTCACTCCAACAAGATAAAAACCCTCGTCGTGATGGTTTGGAAAGGTTTACTTTGCACGTTCCCTGTTGTAAAAGTTTATTAGTACTTAAATAACAAATCGACGTTAAAAATAGTTTTACAATATAACAAAATGTCCGGAGTATATCCGGTTTCTATAAAACATGTACTTATGACATTCTAATTTCCAGGTGGAAATGTTTTACTACTGCCAGTAGATGATGACGATTTGTTAGCTGAAGAAGATGATGAGGATGAGGCTGACAAGGTATTTATTTGTAAAGTTACTATACTTTATTACTTAAATGTCCGGATGTCCGGATACGTACAATGCCATCGGTCATTACCATCACTTTACCGACCTACTAATTAAAATCCAATTACAAACTTATTGAAGATATAAGGTTTTTTTTTATGGTCATCATCATCATGGCGTTCCTTCCCGGTTACAAACGAAACTTCCGCTTGGGTGCCCGGGGTCCGCCTTCCGACTTTTTCTCCTCCACTTCGCACGATCTTCGGCATCCCTAATAGTGAGTCCATTGGCACGCATGTCACCCCTTACAACGTCAAGCCAGCACTTTTTTGGTCTACCCCTCCTGCCGGGGCCCGGCGGAGGCGGCATGGCCAGACATTTGTTCCCCACGTAAGTAGCCGGTTGCCGCAAAACGTGGCCATACCAGCGAAGACGACACTCCTGCAATTTATCTGCAATGTCACGGACATGAAGGCTGCCGCGAATGCGGGAGTTCCTAACGCGGTCCTCCCGCGTTACTCCACACATCCACCGCAGCATATTCATCTCCGTGACACGCAGTTCCTGCTTGTGTCGCTCCAGCAACGGCCACGCTTCACAGCCGTATTTAAGGACAGGTCTAATGATGGTTTTATAGACCTGCCCCTTTAACTTAACCGGTACCTTGGGGTCACAAATGACACCAGTCACCTCACGCCATTTGGCCCACGCGATAGCAATGCGTGCCTTGACATCGTAATCAATGTCACCAGATTCGTGAAATACAGATCCCAGGTATTTCACCTGATCCGCACGCTCTACCGTGTCACCGTCTATGCACACGGGTGTGGGATCTGTAGAGTTGCAGGCCAAGTACTCGGTCTTCGCCACGTTGAGCTTCAGTCCGCCGTTCTCAAGCGACTCCTTATACGCCTTCACGCGTCGCACCAACCTGTCCCTGTCTGCATCTGCCAGCGCGATATCGTCAGCATACATGAGCAGCCATGGAGGCCGCTCATGAGCATCTCTAATGCTGTTTGACAGGACGTCTAATGTCACGCTGAACAGGAACGGACTGAGGACGGATCCTTGGTGTACGGTGAAGGGGAAGGGTTTAGTGTCACCAACAGCGGTCCGAACTACGGAATCGGAATCGCTGTACATGTCTCGGATGATGTCAATATAAGCCTCAGGAACCCGTTTAGACCGCAGTGCCCACCAGATCATCACGCGAGGAATACAGTCAAAGGCCTTCTGCATGCCTAGAAACAGGCAATGCAGAGGCGTATTCTTCGCCCTGTATTTCTCCGTGACAGTTCTTAGGGCAAAAACAGGGTCCATAGTCCCGTGACCAGGGCGAAACCCATATTGACACTCCGAGACAGCACATTCCTGTCGGATCCGAGAGTCTATAACCCTCTCCAGGAGCTGCATGGTGTGGGACATGACCTTTATACCTCGGTAATTACCGCACTCCTGCACCGATCCCTTGCCTTTGAAGACTGGAGTAATGATACTCAGCCTCCATTGGCTCGGGATCATACCGGTGAGGAGTGTCCGGTTAAATAGGTCGGTTAAGATGCCCACACCACGAGAGCTCATCGCCTTCCAGGCTTCGATGGGGACTCCATCGGCTCCAACAGCGTTCCAATTCTTCATGCGACGAAGACAATTCTGGACTTCTGCAGGTGTTACCGGTGGCACTAGTCCTTGATTTGGAGGCAGATCCGGCGGCTGCACCTCTCTGTCCTGCTTGTTCAGCAGTTCGTGGAAGAACGAGCGCCATCTCCCCTTCACCGCGAGGTCCTCGCATAGCAGGTGGCCCCCACGGGCCTTTACACAGCGGCACTTGGAAATATCCTGTGCCGCTTTAAACCTGGAGCGCGCCAACTTATAGATGAGCTTCTGCCCCTCAGACGATTCCAACTTATCGTATAGTGGCTGTAAGTGGTCCTGTCTGGCTCTGGTTACAGCTCTCTTAGTGGCGCGGTTTGCCAACCTGTATGCGTCGCGATCTTCAGGAGATCTGGACGCTTGCCACTTCTTAAAGAGGGCTTTCTTCACCCTAGTCTCTCTCTGGAATGTGTTGTTCCACCACCATGTCTCCTTGTCACACTTGCGACCGCCCTTAGACACACCAAGCACCTCACTCGCCGACCCAAGGATAGCCGCCTGAATCCTGTCCCAGTAAACCTGAACTGGTTCGCCCTCACCACTGGCGCACTTGTCACCGATAGTTGAGGCGAACTCTTGGGACGTGACTTCATCAAGCAGCCACCACCTAATTCGGCGCTGGAAGCGCTCAACACGTTTGTCTTTCGGCTTTACGCAGAGGTCCATGACAAGAAGACGGTGTTGTGCAGTGAGACTCTCACCGGGTATGACCTTGCAGTTGGCTATTTTGCTGATGTGATGTCTCCTAGTGAGTAGGAAGTCGATTTGGGTAGCATTCCTCCCGCTCTTGTAGGTGATGAGATGCTCGGGTTTCTTTTTGAAATACGTGTTCACGATGGCAAGGTCGGCAGCCGCACACGTACTGGTATAGGGGGTATAGGGGGCAAACGAGCAGATGGGTCACCTGATAGAGTCACAAATGCGTTGACGGCCCTTAAGGTGACGGCCCTTAAGGGGTATTGCCTCCAGTAACCTCACTGCCGGTTTTCTGTGAGGCCGTGGTATTACTCCGGTCGAGCCGGCCCAAACGTGCCAAAGTATGGCTCTCCCACGATAAGGTTTCTTACTCGCGTGTGTATTTCTGGGATGCCTGGCTAGTTTCGTACACGACGGGGGCACTTTATCAAGGAGTGAAGCGTCTGCCGCGACGACTGTACCAGGCGTGGCACAAATAAAGAAAGCAAAAGAGATCACAATTTAAACAACAGTCAAAATTCACGTCATTTTTTTTTATCCAAAGGCTCGCTGCCGTTTTGACTAGGTCGGTCACCTGTTGAGTCATTCGGCTCGAAGGACCAATTTGTTTAGATAGATTAGAGAGTTAAAATGAGTGGAGAGATTTGATGATTACAAATATAACGATATAAGATCAAATGACATAAAAACATTCAAACGGCAAACAAGTAAAAATGTTTATGTTCCGCTCCCCTCCTGATCCTCTCGCTTGCTCCGTTGAGCCGATGACTTAACAGACTCTTTCTTTCTGGCGGTTTTCAATTTTCATGAATATATTATGACCTGTACAAATAGGCTTATCTGATAATGAGACGACTTACATTAGTTAATTTGGTTCTAATCCGGAGTGCTTCAGAGTTCAGTTCTTCTTGTTTAGAAACACTCAGTATGGATAATGTCGTAGGTAGTTTAGATTTTTTTATTTTTATAGGAGGAGAAAAAGTCTCTAAAAGAGAGATTGCAAGCGATACAAGAAGTGACACAAACTGTGCAGAATGCCATAGGATACGTCGCCTCTCTGGGAGAAGCAGTCAAAAAGTATGAACCTACTAATATTATAAACGTGAAAGTTTGTGAGGATGTATGGATGTATGGATGTTTGTTACTCTTTCACGAACGAAAATATACAAAACCTGTGCAGTAACAAGAGTTCTCACCCGACACTGCAAACTGAACAAACATATGTTCAACCTAAAGTTGGGCGAGAACACAATATGCAGATTCTGTCAAGAGGCAGAAGAAACTACAATGCATATTCTATGTTCTTGTGGCCCACTAATGCGGCACCGAAGTATTAACCTAGGGTTACACATCATGCAACCGCAGGAAATACAAACAATGACTGCTGAAAGGATCTGGAGGTTTCTCGAAGCCATAAGTCTGAGCAATGAACTGTAAAGCAAAAAGTGCGCTACAAAAGGCCAGAAATAGTCGAGGTAGCACTAGGCACTTAAAACAATAATAAATAATAATACTCTTTCACGCAAAAACTACTGAACTAATTGCAATCAAAGTTAGTATGTAGATGGCTGGAGACCTGGATACTTTTATCCCGATATTCCCACGGGATCGGGAATTACCCAGGTGAAACCGCGGGGTGCAGCTAGTAATGTTATATTTTCTTTAAAAAGGCAAAATATGTTTTAGATATTTTAATCGGATTCAAAATTTACATTAATAAACCATCTTATGACAGTTGTCTGTCAAGTCAGTTTCTCTTTACTAAACGTCAAAAATGTATAATAACTTTTGACGTCATTCTTTGCCATTGTCAAATCATTTAATTTAAGTTGTGTATAACACTTAATTTCTTGAGAACTGTTAATTGAATAGTTTATTTTAATATTAAACTAACCTTTATTATGTCCTTTCATATTTACAGGAAATACGTTCAGGAAGTTTTAATTATTCAATCATCGCAGTGTAACTGTAGACATAGATCTCTCCCAATATCTACAATAATATATATTATCCAAGTTATTTTCTTTAACTCGAGTGTTGCCATAATCGAAAATCAAATCTAAAACAAACGTAACCAGCGTTGTCATTAAGATAAATAAACTGTTTTTTGTAAACTGTATAAACTTAATAATGAATAGACAATAAACTTATAACCGCCTAGACAAAACTTAGTAATGAAATATTTGTTTTACTTTTTTTGTTTTCAGCCTGACTAACTTCACAGTGCCATATCTAAGTTATTTAGCGATTATGATGTTATTTGGAGCAATGTTAGTTCTATACGTAATACCACTAAGATACCTGCTGATGGCTTGGGGTAAGTTTGATTACAGGTTAAATTAAAAACTTTGTAAAGGAAACTCCACAGAGTCTATTGGTATACCAAGAATTTATGGAATTGTTTTAAAATTCGAATTGGAATTTAATACTGTAATGAATTACATGTGCAATATCATCAACATTTTTTTTTTTTTATATTAAAGGACAATGGCAACAGTCACAATGTTTAGATAATATTATATTCATGAATAATTTATATTATTTATGAATGTATTCATGATTTTCAAATGAAGTCTGAAAACAAAATATGTTATTTTTGAACACACAGTTGATTAATTCCTAACCTAATTCTAACACATCTGATTGGAGGCGGTAGACGAACTTTGCGACGATTAAAATGTCTCTAATTACAAGTCGATAATTTTAAAAATGCTTTAAATTATGTATATCGTACAAAATCCACTTCAACTTTCTAATTCCAGAGACTTCATTGTAAATCCTCATCTATTTTTAATCAATCCAATGAAATTGGACATAAGTATATGAGTTAGGATATTATAATCAAACTTTAGAGCAATTAGAATATTGTATAAATAAAATAACGTGTATTGTTTCCTTCCAGGTATTAACAAATTTACAAGAAAAATCCTCCGGCCTCATACGATACCAAATAATGAAGTTCTAGATCTACTATCTAGGGTACCAGATGACGAGACATTGGTAAGGGCACCTAATTGCATACTTTTCCTTTTTGTCATAAATTTTATCTCCAAGGTACAAAGATTCCAAGAGATTATTAAAAATTTGATTAGGAGTTTGAGAGTTTGCCAAGATGTACTTTGTGACATTAATGTATAATGACTTTTCTTTTCGATTTAATTCTATAATAAACACATTCTTTCCAGTTGGACTGCAGGGAATTAAAACCACATCCGCAGAGTGAGCACCGTCGAGACGCCAGAAAGAAGCACAAAGCATCGTAACAGTCTCCAAGGGCGATCCGCCATCGGGTCCGACTGTACGTGCACAATCTCAGCAATAAGGACAAATTGTAGTGAAGTTGACGGCGCACTAGTGCGACCGGATACAGTGAGATAGTTGTTATCTGGGTGTTATGAGATTATTGCCTTTGGCTGTATTATAGGAAGACCATTGCTTTTTATCTTTGCTGTTTCTGATTCAGCTGGAGACACAGGAAAAAAACTTTAGTAACAAATCTGGCCTCCTAGTTCCGTTTAGATATATGAGTTTGAAAAAAAAAATTATGCATATACATTAAGTAGGTACACAAAACTATTTTTAGTTTACCTAATTAAAAAAAAAGAACAGTTTATTAAGAATCAATAACGTGTTATTGTAAATAATAATAACCCATGTTATATTTTGAAAAGAATACATACCTACTTTATATTACATATATCTCAGAAAAAAATAAAAAAATAAAATCAATGGTCTTCGTGTAATCGTAAGGTAAAAAACGTATAAATATTATATCAGTCCTAAGTGTGATAGAGACAAAGAGCTGGATTATTTTTTTCAGCAGTCTCATAGTTATTTTTGCAGTATCAATTTATAGCTACCATATGATCTATTTATAATTATCTATTACATTGTCTCTTTCCATTTGTTTAGATCTGATGATAGCGAGAATAAGACAGAGTCATAAAGTTGTGTAAAAAAAAGAAAATATTTACCTACATATACTAAATACTTATTAATATAGTTAGAACATTGCTTTCTGGTAAATCTTGAAAATACATATCTACATATTTCATTATCTATTTCAAATGGTATGACAAATTCTTTATTTAAAATTAACTTGACAAGTCACTAATGACTATGGCGAACATTATTGGCGGGAAAAAAGCGACGAGCAACGATACTTCTCAACAGTTTTCCTTTTGATATATGATTCTTATAATTTTAATTGCTTTATAGAAAATAAAGTGAGACCAAAATGTTTAAGTAGGTACCTAATTATTTCGTAAAATTTTCTAATACGATGTTTGTTTGTTAAACCAAAAGTCTGTGATTTTGAATTATCTAGTGAATCATGTACCTACGTATTGTTATTTTGTAAAGGAATGACACCAAATACTATAATATAGAAATACATAATTATACATTGTACAATAAATTTTGCGTAGGTATTTGATTATATTGATGTAGGTAAACATTTCTTCCATTGTTTTCCAAAATTTTTTAGTTAGAATGTGCTAGATGAATAAAATTAGAAACATGTATGTCTGTCTATGATATTGCAAAATTGTGAAATACTGCCTTTATATTTAAAGCAATACTAAAACAAAAATATATTGGCAGTATGCTAACTGAATTTGTAGTCGCCAATGTTTAGGTAGGTATATAAATAACTGGAGCTTGGTTTACAAATATTAGATTATTTTTAACATAAACACAGCTCCAAAAAGTCCTCGTTAGACGTTGCATTTAAGTCCCAAATTGTATAAAATCCATAGATTAAAAACATGTAGATAGGATTTTTTAATAATGCCATTTTTGTAACAATGTTATTGTTGTGTTAATGTTACTGTTTTAAATATTTTTTTATAAAAAAAAAACATCATAGCTCATTCCTCTACCTACACTATACACGATAATATAGAATAAGACTGAGACCAATCTCATTACATTACTTGAGGAGGGATAGTTAGAAAAGTGTTTGTACTTTTGTCCTAGATGAGATATTTAAATATATGAAAAAAAAAATATCGGCTTTTCTTTAGCTGGTTTCTCATTCCAATTTATATAATCTATGTCTAGTTTAGTATTAGATAATCACTATTAACTGTTTTATCTATATTCGATCTCTATTTTATCCGTAAACACTATAAACGAAGATTTTTCAATGTTTTCTATATTCTAAAGGAGAGCGAACACGGTTGATTTTTGTTAGTAGCCATAAGTTTTTGTCATTCTAGT
Source organism: Euplagia quadripunctaria (assembly GCA_963859945.1). NCBI lineage: Eukaryota > Metazoa > Arthropoda > Insecta > Lepidoptera > Erebidae > Euplagia > Euplagia quadripunctaria. The sequence goes on from OY982583.1 coordinate 11,192,448, forward strand.
AAAGTCTTAAGGAAATATAGTAAGACTGCACGTCACTCAGTCAGACTTACTACAGTGACGTTACTATGTAAATATCCAAGTTTGACAAACAGAAGTCACCGTGACAAAGTCGTCTCCCTTGTCACAATTTTTTTTGCACAAAGTAATGCACAAATATTTACTTCTTAATAATCAAAAGATCTGTGATTTTATCTCTTGTACATGATCATCACGTCCTTAATGTTTTAAATTCTATTATTAAAATATCTGTACATTTTAGGTGTGGCCTGATTTTAGAGTTGATCACTTGATGATATGTCCGACCATGTGGTCTGGCTAAATCAACATATTCTGTATTCAATTAGAAGATAAAACTGCAGTGAAATGTCGTTAAGACAACTGACAAGAGCAATATATAAGTTCTTTCTTTATTTAGATTTTTAATTAATCCTTTTATATCATGGATACCTTACATGAATATTGCCAAACGTGGATTAACGTATCATCAAACGCTGACGTTTAAACAACGGTACAGGCAGTTTTAGCTGCCTATATCATGAAATACCTACAACCATTTCATGAAATGGTCGGATACATCACGAAGTCATCAATTCTAAGATCTGGCCACCCCATAGATAGGTATATTTAAAATGTGTTACAAATTCTGTGTGCTTTTTAAAAATGTTGTTATACCAAAAACGTGAATTACGCAAAAGCAATTATCCCGTACAATTGATATAATTTATAGGTAAGGTACAATACCTTGGTGCAATTCGCTCTAAACGCGTCGAGTAACCAAAATGGTATCGTACCCAATAAATATCGCGATAGAATCCCCATTTACACATCTAATACTACAGAAGTAAGTACCTTATGCACAGAAAGAAAGAAAAAGCTTCGTGTTACCACCGACTTTTATTTTTTTGACTTGACGTTTAGTTCATTTTACATCACAAGCAATTAAAAAAGCGTTTGTTTCCAACGTTTCTCTTTTCTTTTCTCATTGCACTGAGGCAATAACTACTGATCTGAGATTGTATGGATCATGTCTTTTTAAATTTTGTTTCGTATAATGTAGTTATTTTAGTGTTTGTTAAGTATTTGTTTAAACATAATTTTAAATGTTTTAACGCCTTTTAAATCTGCCGAGAAGAAGCTTAAGGGTTACTTATAATTGTAAGGTACAGTGACACCTACGAGAGCGAGACAAATGTATTCAAGGTCATTTTTCTTGCGTTTACGTAAAAATCTAAAATGTGTATTTATAACAGTAAAGATTGATTAAAGATTTTAACTTTTTTGCTCTCGCTCAATACAGTGATAGACAATCACAGTAGTCCCGACTAGGGTTGTCACCCGTACTATAATTTTTATAATGTGTAGTTTCGTACTATATTTTTATTTCTAACTAGCAACCCGCCCCGGCTTCGCACGGGTACAAATTATACACCAAAACCTTCCTCATAAATCACTCTGTCTATTATAATCCGTTCAGTAGTTTTTCAGTTTATCGCGAACAGACAGACAGACACGCAGTGGGAGACTTTGTTTTATAATATGTAGTGATTCAACTGTCGCCATTTTAACTGTAACTGTAACACACTGGAACTGTATGTAACGCTTTCACGCCTTGACTACTCAACCGATCACCATTAAATTTTGGTTACACGTTGTCATTGGTACAGAACAGGAAATAGGGTACCTACCATCCAGAAAAAATCTGTTCTTGAGGGATAGAAAAATGTTTAGGTAGGTACCTCCTACTATATTTTTTGCAAGTTTAAAATAAAAACAAAAAAAGGTGACAACCCTAGTCCCGACGCCGACGCAGGCTCTTTATCAACGGGTAAAGCAACCTGCTATGTCAGGCGCGACACATGAAATATAATCTCAATAAAGTTGAAACTTGAACATGTAATAAAGTACAGCCTGTGAGATTTGCGTCTTATCTCTACCTATTCTACATATATGCATAAAACATACACTGTTAAAACCAACGCAAAATGATCAGACAACAACAACCGAAGTCGACGAGGCAGGCTTAAATAGACTCTAAGAACGTCCAATACTGCACTCGTGAAGAATATTTTGCATGGCGAAAATTATTTTCAATCATATACCGCAACAATTGAAGGATTTAAATTTAAGCCTTTTTAAATAACGCCAAAAATATTTTTAGTTGATAAGTCATATTACAAAATTTCGAAATTTCTTACGGATAATACAAATGCTATAAAATAATGATGATATAGAAAAATATGTAATTAATTTCTTTTCTTTTTATTAATTTGACATATTGTTATAAGTATTCCATTACTTCTTGTTCTTATTATGCTGATTACTAAAAATTTTTTTTTTGTTGACTTCACATTTTGTTTTTAATTCGAGTTATTTTGTATTGTCCACTTTGATTTTCATTATTATCCTAATTTGTAAATTGTTTTTAATTTAATTTTTTTTTAAATTTTCATGCTTTCTTTAAAAGCAGAATGTACCCGGCTTCACACTTAATGTAACATACATTATATGTACCTACATTCTATGCAAATAAATGATTTGATTTGTAAAAGCTTTAAACTAGAAGAAATCAATATACTAGTGGGTACTTATGAGTTGACTTTTCCAGTTTGACATCATTATATTTTAATCTAAATTATTTAGCTAAGTAACTGTTGAATGTTTATTTAAATATGTTAGGATCTGCTTAAAGATAGATAATCAAAGATACTCTCATATCCATTTCGTTGTATCGAACAAATATTATTTTTTGAAGCACAAAGATAATAATGTTAATGCTTTTCATATTTTAAAATGATTAAAAAATAAGAAAACAGAAATTGTTGGTTTTACTACTTTTTGTTTTTTTCTTTGACTTTTCAACAATACTACCTATCTTTTTATCCGAGTACAAATGCGTACACGGGTTAAAACTGTAATGAAGTAAGTAGGTAGTTGTTTCCACCTACCTACCTATTTCCATGTAAGTTGGCATACAGAATTACAGACACATGGGTGACAGTACACTCAGAAAGCGAGCGGTGCCGAGTGCTCACGGGGTGAGCTGAGCGGACCCTCTTCACATGCGCGTTCGCAGCTGCTCACAGTCGCTCGCCGAGCATGAAGTGCGGGCATAAACAATCGCAACCCAGAGCCGCTGCCGTGTTGCTATTCGCGCTTTAATTTTCATTATCATTGAGTTTTCGTAACCCTGCTCGTTCGCCATAAAAATACAACTGGTAGTGATGGTTAAACGCAAGACGATCATCAGATCTGCCGGGTGAGAGACGCCTGGACGTAGTTGAAATGCAAATGTTGAGGTGAAGGTGTGGTGTGACAAGGATGGACAAGGTACGAAAGTAGTGGGAGCCTGAAAAAAAGCGCCAGTGGATGAAATTTGTTGATCAATAGGTTATAGTGATATAGACATATCTATGATGCGCAGGGATGAGCAAAATATAGTGAAGAGAGTTTTATGTACGGAAGTTGACGGGTACAAGAGTAAAGGATGACCAAAGAAAATATAAATGGACTGCGTGAAAGAGAATATGGCTAGCTGCTAGTCGTCCCACTCCGTCTGCTGTCGGCTCTGGCCTTTACTTGTACGATTCATGGATACTTACTTGCGTACTTACGTATTGCAAAATTCAGATATTTCAAAATAATAGGAAAAATCGATTTTTTCCCCCAAAATACTTAGAATATTTGTAGGAAAATCGATTATTCAATTATTGTTTAATCACAAATACTTCTTTTCATCACTAGAGGGCGCTACAATAAAATACTACACACCTTAAAACTATGTTTTTTGACCACGGCAGTGATACTGCCGTGTTCAAAAATTGCAACCGACAAAGAATATTAATTAGGACCTTATATGGTTGGCCGGGTAACGAAACCATAGCGCGATTTAATATTTCTGAGTACAACGCCGTCTATCAACAACAATTTGAACTATACTTAAAGTTGAATTAAACAATTATTATTGAAAACATAAATCTATTTTTTAATAATGGAATTCCCGTTATATCTTATTACAAAATGACATAGCCATTCCACATAACAACCTATATTTTCTTATAAATATGATCATTAAATTTATAACTGGATCGACTGATAAATTTGTCATAAAAACTGAGTGAGATTAGATTTTAAAAGAATGAATTGTGTTTTTGTCGCAGGAAGTTCTAACTTATTTTCTTAAATCCCATAGCATGTGCTAGTCGGTAATCCTTTTAGATTCTCATGAACAAAATTATCTGTTGTCGGTGAATCCTTATACATTGCCGAGTTACTGCTTATGAGGAATTACTCATGGATTTCTACATTCTTTTTCATGGTTATTACGGATAAGGAACGCCAATTTAACTAATTTTGAATGTCCAAATAGAAATCCATTTGTTCCCTTAACAGGAATGACGTATAAACTCTTAAGCTTGATGAGGCTACTTATAAGGAACACTGCAATCTTATAAGTCAATTCCATATTAAATTCATGTGTTTACCAAACCCATTCAAATTTCATTCATTCTCATTGAAAGATAAGTTATATGTGGATTTACTTTTACGTTTCGATTGATTGCAAACTTTGTTGTATCTGGACAATTTTTGTTCCAGATAGACCGGTGGAAACTATTGGAAACCCATAAGATTCTTATAGTGTTCTATAAGTTTTCAATGGACATTTTCAACAGGGTTACAACAGTTATAGCGACCCGCCCCGGCTTCGCACGGGTGCAATGATGATACTAAATATACTACAGAATGTCTTTATATACAACGTTCACAGCTTTTTTGTCATCAGACAATACAAACATGTTTTCTTCAGAGGTTACTCTTGAAAGAGCGACATATAACCCTCTGGCCGGTACCGCCGCAACCGCTATGTCCCTGCATTTTAAATCTGTAATATCTTCGAAAATATTCATTGAAATTACATGCTGCAAAGGGCTATTTTGATCTATATTAGATGCAATGTATTTAAGGTACTTAATTGGATAAGGATTAATGCTGTATTGCTTAAAATCGCTTCGTAAATAAGCCATTATTTCTCGTAAAAAGTAAAGGATAAAAATGGTTATTGTGGGTTATTCCTACGAGATAGACATATACCATTGCGGACTTTTTTATAGATCTTTTTAAGGTGTACAATACTGTGGTACATTATTTTGATCTATCTTGTAGGGTTCAGCCAGCGTTTGCAATGTAAACGCAAAAAAATGTGTTTATTTACGACATCACATTAGAAACCTCTAAAATTATCAGTGTTTCTCTACTATATTATGCATGTATTATACATATAAACCTTCCTCTTGAATCACATTATCTATTAAAAAACCGTATTAAATTCCGTTGCATAGTTTTAAAAATCTAAGCATACATAGGGACAGACGGACAGCAGGAAGCGACTTTATTTTATACTATGTAGTGAAGATGTCTCACAGTATCGTCGTTGTCGATGCTAGGTGCTAGTACATTTTTCAGATTTGGGTAGATCAGTTAGCTAATGTTGTACTTTTTGCAAATTCACTAACTCCAAATGCGTTTTTGATTAATTTCTAAATTTAGAAAGGGATAGAACGAAACAACCGTAAAAACACATTTCTTAATGAAATTCTAATTGGAACCAAATAAAATGTTGTATGTATGCGAATGGTCAACACACTTTACTTCACGTACGGGTGTTACGCGGCTGTAAGGTAACATTATGAAACCGGGTGTCTTTATAAATGTGCAATAACGCACTAGATCAGTCCCGGTACGCAAGTAAGTATCCAGATTGTAATTATATCCATCTCCAAGTACAAGTAAAGGCCGGAGCGGACAGCAGACGGGGCGGGACCGTGATGTGACTGGAACAAGTTGGAATGTCCTAGTTGTATATAGAAGATGTCACACAGCATCGTCGCTCTCGGTGCTAGGCCTTAGTACATTTTAACGTCGCATCGCCCGTCCCCCTCTGCCTGCTGTCTGCCCCAACCTTTAGTCAAATACTTGCCTATAAAACACCGATAAGGTGATCTTGGTGATCAACCACAACTTTTTAGCAACATACTGCTCTCATTTTGTTTTTAGTTAGCTTGTGCTAAGCAACAATGAACTTTAACAAAGCGTGCACGCACGAGTAGAGGACCTATGCGGCAAGTTCTTATTACGTATTGTGGTAGTGAATCTCAGCAACACTCTTTTTATAGCCATTGCGTATGTAGTGTGTTCCATTGGTTTCTTTACCTTGTACCATTTATAATATTGTAGGTCATAATATTATATTAACTGCAGTGTTCTCATATTAAAAAAATACAAAATAAGGTTAGGATAGAAGTTACCGAATAAAGACCACTTGCCATAAATTTTGAGTTTGGGTAGACGCCTGCTTAGCTAATATTGCATTTTTGCAAATTTAGTACCTTCAATCAACCTTCAATTGTGTTTTCGATTAATTTTTAACTTCAGAAAGAGATAGAGCGAAACAACTGTAAAAAACACATTTGTTAATGATATTCACATTAAAACGAGCCAAAATGAAATGTTTTACGCGAATAGTCAAGAACCTCTACTTCGTGTACATACTGTATGAAACCGGTCGTCAATTTTTTTTTTTCCGGTCGTCATTATACTATGTGCAAGCTTCTACGAGTTTAAAGTAGGTACATACAAAGGAGTACAAGGCCGCAAGGGAGTGCACTTGACATGAAGAAAATAAATAAAAAACGTTTAAAAGGCCCTACTCACCTTCGTGCCTGACGTACGTCCCGCCAAGGACGCTGTGCCCGACGTAGCATACACACGCATCGTGCGCCGACGTACGTCCGCTCAAGGCCACGGTGCTGTAGCCAGCGTTGCCAATGCCATATTCTTAAGTTACCCCAATATAATAGTCAAATTCCACAGTTTGGGGAGATAAAACCTAAAGTCGTAATGTAATTAATAAGGCTGAAAATTCCCGATTCCCCGCATTTTCCTCGCATTGATGGTCTCCCCATAAATTCCCCAATCGGTTTGAAATTCCCCGCATTTTTTGGCATTTCCCACAAATTGGCAATATACTGTATATGTATGTACCATAAACCTTATATACTAGAACGTAAAGTTTATGGCATGTACATTAGCATGTGGTGAGAGACTCGCTGGATGCAAAACGTGTCGTGCAAGTCCAGCAAGCAGTATATAATGTATTTATATATAATTCTGACGTACGTCAAGACTATTCACGATCGTTTTGCATCGTGCATCGTGCGTGCCCTTGGCAGGACGTACGTCAGACACGATGGTGAGTAGCCTTTATGATTTCTTTTAATTTTTTTTTATATTTCACTATTTAAATAAAAACGTAAGTCTAAGCTACCAACGTTGACCGACTCTACGGCCTAACACGTCACACTCAAGAGGAATGCGTTCCAAAGACTTAACGATCGACCTCAACGATCCAAATTCGTCAATCCGTTCGAAAGTTATACATTATTTACATCCCAACGCGACGTACACATTATACATATAGGACGTTATAGCGTCAAGATCTATTGAAAACTCGGGTTTTGAAAATTGGACAAACAGATAGGTATAACTTCCCTCTGTTTTGAAAATCTTCGATTTACTTAACGGGAAGTCAAAAGAAAACTAAGTTAATTATAATAGAATGTTTCTGTGCTCAGGAGAAGTTTCAGAACCGTTAATTATTATTTAATTGATAGAAAATTTTGGAGTTCTCCTAGGTTTGATCCTAGGCCTTACCCGTTCAAAGTTTGAGATGTCAACAAATGTGGCAAACTACTACCTGTGCATGCCATGATGATTGTATTAATAAAAATTTTCGTGAGTGGTATTCATATTAATTACTGTCTGTCTGAGTCTGGCACCTGCAACCGACGTGGTAAGACGCCTCACTTCTTGATAAAGGGCCACCGTCGGATCCGAAACTAATCGGGCATCCCCGAAATATACACTTGAATAAAACAGTACATCCTAATTAATAATTTAAATATTTAAAAACATGTAAGAAAATCTTTTCAAAAATATTGCCTAAATATTCAGAAATATTGTGTGTTGATATAAACCAGAATATTTTTAGTTTATAGCTCAATGTTTAGAAGTACTTAGATGCACCTTCCTAGAAATAATTCTACCTACGCCTAGTATCGTCGTCGTTGCACTGTTTGTTTCATTTCATTTAAAAACTATGCAATCTGTGTATGGGAGTTATTCCGATAATGGAAAGTCTAAATTAAAGTCACGTCCAGCTTAAATGAGACTACTCCACTCCGTTCGTCCGTGAGATATAAAGGCGGGACACTATCGTGGACTCCAGTTTACATCTCAAGGATCTATTCTTTTTTTCCCTTGTCATCAGTTCAAGTCATCGTTGAACAATGGGGGTCCACATATATAGACAACTGGGTAAATATCTGTGGTTTATAAGAGAAGTATTAAGAAGAAATATCTTGTAATTGGAAATGTTTAATTTTGGTGGGTGGACACAGAACTAAAAATGTTGAGAGAAAGGGTATGTTCCGATATACACTGCGAGCAGAGCACGGTAAGGTATGACGTCAATTCGGTATACTGCGAAACCGTTCGTTTGTTGTTGGCTATACTGGTTACTGTTTCTAACGGAACGTAGTCCAGTAGACTGTCAGTTGTCAACTTCAACTTTTGATTTGTGGCTGTCAGTTGTCAATTCAAGTTAATTGTCAAATCGCATTATAAGTGACAGTGTGAGAGCCATTTGACAGCACTGAGAGCACCTTACCTTGAAAACTCCAGTGCTCACAGTACAAAAATGGCGATGTTTATGACGTCATATATTTCCCTACGATAATGCGGCAGTACACTGTCAGTCTAAAACGAACGGAACGAATTTCTCCCCAGTACGAGCACTGAACAGTGCGCTCAGTAATATCGGAACATCCCCTTAATAGGTACTTGATTTTTGTCGATGGAGATTGTTATTTAATGGCAACACCAGATACATGTTGGATTCTGTTGGAGTTGGAGCCGCCATTACAAATTACCTGTCATTCTGTCATTATCTTGTCATCGGGCAGCCGTCGTAGATTGTCTGCCAAAGTGCCAATACATAATTCCAGGCCAGAAACACATTTATTTGGTTTTACCACAATGGCTGCCAAATTCCAAGAGTACAAAGATAATTTGGAGCGCAACCTCAACGACAAAAGCAAGCCATGGACGAAGTATTTCGATAAGGCTGAACAAAAAACCGGCATGGATCGACTACATCTTTTCATAGGTACGTAGGGTTTTTATTTCACGTTTATTTATATCTTAAGCTTTGGTTTTGATATTTATTTTGTATTGTGCAGGTTTGGTGGCGTTCACCGGTTTATATTTAGTGTTCGGGTTTGGAGCTGGATTGATATGCAATTTAATTGGTTTCGTATACCCGGCATATATGTCTATGAAGGCATTAGAATCACCAATGAAAGACGATGACACTAAATGGCTGACATACTGGGTTGTATATGCTTGCTTCTCTTGTGTGGAATACTTCTCAGACTTCATTGTTGGATGGTTCCCGCTTTACTGGTTAATCAAGGTTAGTGGTTACATATGCTCTGTTCATACTGGCCACGAATAAAGTGACGAATTTGCAGTAAAAGTAAAATTATTCATGAACTTTTAAAATTATGCTAATTTGTATTCATTGAATCTTTGTCTGGATTAAATGCCTATAGGCATAAAAAAATCGTTAGAAAAAGGTATTCTATTAAACAGAATTATATTGCCACACAAATAGGATAAATTTCTTTATCTATGTGATGTAATCTCACAATTTTTGATAACACTGAGCTGTTGTAAGTATTACTTGTCATGCATTCTTTCTTTTGTTTCCTTAACCTAGGAGATAGCATGAGTATTATCTTATTACTTGTAAATTTATAACTTTTATGCCTAAAATCAATAACTTATCATTAATGACTGTTGTAACTAAAATGAGGTACATATGTAGGTTAAACACACTAAAAGTGAACACACTGATGGCCACATACTTAAACCAAACTCAATTATAAGATATTGTGCCGTGATTGTTACTGTCAGGTGAACTGTAGTGGTAAATAAATATATATGTTTCATATTTAAACAAAAACTTTCTGACGTGTGTAACGTGCATTACCAATTAATGGTATTAATGTCAACCCCTCCAGTTAACTGAAATGCTTCCATTATGATAAAGATGTAATTATATTAAAAACTAGCAACCCGCCCCGGCTTCGCACGGGTACAAATTATACACCTAAACCTTCCTCATGAATCACTCTGTCTATTAGTGAAAACCGCATGAAAATCCATTCGACCCGCCAGCCGCTCTGCTCCTGCTTTTTAAATCTCTGATATCTTCTAAGATATTCATTTTAATAATATGCTGTTAAGGGGAATTTTTATGTTCATTAAATGCACAACGTATCTAATGTATTTAATTGGATAAGGAAAAATACTGTATTGTTTAAAATAGTTTGATAAATAACCCATAATTTTTTTGTAAAATGTAAAAGATAAAAATGGTTACTGTAGGTTATCCTTAGGAGATAAACATATACCATCGCGGACTTTTTTATTGATTTTTTTAAGATATACAATTCCATAGTACATTAATTTGATCTATCTCGTAAGGTTTAGCCAGCGTTTGCAATGTAAGAACAAAAAAATATGTTTGTTACGACATGACATTACAAATCTTTAAATTTCTCGACTTTTCTCTACAATAATATGCATGTATACTACAGCACTCACAACACTCTACTATATTATGCATGTATATAAACCTTCCCCTTGAATCACTCTATCTATTAAAAAAACTTTTAAAAATCTAAGCATACATAGGCACAGATGGACAGCGGGAAGTGACTTTGTTTTACACTATGTAGTGATTAAACCTATCATATTTACTAACTTTTAAACTTGTGTTCCACTGTAATATAATTATGTTAACGGGAAGTAACACAATCACATATTTAAAAGGTAAACCCTTTCATTTACACTTAAGTTTATGGAAAAATAGGGATATTCAATTATTTACTACTGTTTTTATTTATTACCAAGGAAAAAGTAAACATACATAGAAGCTTAAACAAATTAGATTTTATATAATGATGTTAATTTACATAATATTATACTAAACAATTAAGTAATGTGTGTCAACAAACCACTAGAAGTCTATAAATACACACTAATTAATGTCCCTGATAATATATTAAATGAGGTATAAGTTGACAAATATAAATGTTCGATAATGGTTGAAATGATATAGTTTGTTTTGTTGTACCTAAAGCACTTTATAAGTACTTTAAATTTCAAATTTACTTCCATAATTACTTTCAAATATAGTATTTAAATAGCTATATATATAATCGATCTATCTAAATGTTTAATAATTTGTCTCTATTCTCAATAGTTCGCCATCAACTAGTACGTTTTTATTTAATACTTCTGTTAATATCTTCATCTAAAGATTGTCTGGTAGAAATCGTTATCAGCTATAAGACCTCCCAATGTACTCTAATTTTTAAATGAACAATGACGAATATTCTATCTATCTATCTACTTGCGGTACAATATTAAAATATATTCAGGCTAGCACAAATGTTTCATATTTCACTTTCCAAATTTGGTTAGGTTTCAGTAAAATTTAAACAATAATTTAGTATAATGCTCATTAAAAAATATTCAGAAATATTGTTGCAAAATTTTTTAGGTAACATTTTAATTTCAAATACTGCACATGAATTTTTATTTAATGCAATTAAATAAATTTAAATTTATAAAACTGCTTCACAGATCTTTAAACAATTATGAATCAGACAGCAGATTTGGGCCTTTCTATATTGGTATATCTGTAAGACAATAGAGTGGCCCAACATATGTAATTGTTAATATTCTGTCAGCTAGATGACATGCACACAATGTGACAATTGGCTTATCATTCAGTTGTCCATTGCGTCCAGTACAATTAACTGGTTTGCGAGAATGCGACGGAACTAAAAATGATTGATTTTAGAGAATGGCAATGATTTGTGATTTCCGCTAGAGTGTTTTGTTTCAAATATATAATGAACTTGTCGCTTTCTTACGAACTTTAGCACGAAATCGGCGTTGCATCTCTGTTCACCATAAAATATCAAAGATATATAATCGTTTGGCATACATAGTTCTATTCGACTGAATTTTGAATTACGTCGATATTCTCGCAAACCAAAGAATTGTTTCATCATACCTTGTCTACTGTTTAGTCCCTATCACATAAAAATGACAAATATAAAACATACTCAGCTTACATAACGAGAGTTACTGTTTTTTAAATGGCTTACAAGTCATTATGAATCCAAAAGATAGTGAGTCAGTTAATAGTCATTGCTTTTTATTTAAGAGTTGTCTTCATTTTTTTATGTTGTGTAATAATTTTACATAACTTTTGCAATTATAATAATAAATATAAAGCTACTGAATAATGATGATTATACTGAAGTGTATGACCTGGATTATTTAACAAAATAACTTTACTTACTTTTTACTGTAATTCTCTATATTTCATATTTGTAGCTTCTGAAAAAAATAACACAAATCTATGATTTCATCACTACATATTATAAATCCTCCGCCGCATCTGTCTGTCTGTTCGCGATAAACTGAAAAACTACTGAACGGATTTGCATGCGGTTTTCACTAATAGACAGAGTGATTCATGAGGAAGGTTTAGGTGTGTAATTTGTAACCGTGCGAAGCCGGGGCGGGTTGCTAGTAACTTATAGTATACTTAAGTTACACTAGAATGAGTCAATTAGCCTAGTTTAGCTGAGCTAGCAGCTAAATAACAATAAAAATTACAAAAACAAAAGCAACACACAACTCATACATATCTAAATGATCAGTGTTAGAAAAATTAAATACCGGAAGATCTACAGGGCTTATTTACACTATGCACAAAACAACAATGCATTTTTTAATTAAGTAGGCATAGTGATAATGAAACTAGTCAGGTATGATGTGGATAGTTTCAACTATACAAGTTAATTAGAAGCTTGTTGCAAATTATATTTCAGTTCTATATATATATATGTACTTAATTTTTTTTTTATACAGCGTATTAGGGGCTCGTGGCTAAGTGGTAACCGAGTAGGTTACCACATTACAAAGTTAAGTAATACTACCCAGGTCAGTCTGGGACGGGTGACCATTCTTAACACATTGAGACCTCTCCATGCCTCGGAGAGTACGTGAAACCGTTGGCCCCAGGTGCCATCTGTGACAAGTTACAGGTAGTTGGAGCCCTAAAAAAATCCGACAACCTGGTCTAACTACAGAACTTCGATATCGCCTAGTACTTGGGTTGTGGAGGTCTGATGGCAGTCGCCGTCGGCCGTATCGTAGTTAGACTGAAAGCCGACCCCAACTTAAAAAGGCGCGGAGGATGATACAGCGTATTAGGAAATCGCTCTTTCCCGAAAAAAAGACCCTGATGAAAAAAAAAAATGTTTTACATCGTTTTATTATCATCGGGAATCATCAACGGAATTTTTTCATCGGGATGGATTTTTTTTCTGACCCGTCGTCAAAGATGTCATTAGTATTATCGTGTCCTCGTTTTAGGGAGCGTTTCCCGCACACCCGTACATGTTTATTTGTTGTACCCTGTATATGTTTATTGTGTACTTGTATGTATAATCTAATAACTCTACCACTACTTTTAAAATAATATGGGTGAAATTTTTTATTACCAGTCGTAAAAAAACAATTCTTAAGGTTAAAAAAAATGTTTTACGGTTGCTTCATTGTGGTCTTAGGAACTTAGTAGCAACTTAGTGCTTCTTATTATGTACAATGCTTCTCTTAATTTTATTTTTGTTTTTCACAGTGCATCTTCATTATATGGTGCTACCTACCTACCGACTACAACGGCTCACTGATTATCTACCACCGCATTATCCGTCCGTACTACCAGAAACACCACGGTGCCATTGATAGCATGGCTAACTCGGGTATGTACCATACAAACAAATAAACTTATAACTACATCTTCATACATCATACAATGTCACATTAAGATGCCCCAATCAGCCGCATGTGTACACATCAATGAATATGTGGCCGCTGGTCTCGCTCTTTTCAGGTTCTGTTTTGTTGATATTTCTATAACATTGAACATGAAGAACATAATACACTAGTCCCTTATTATGATTTTTTTTGTAATTAAAACTATGAATAAACATGAGCATTAGACAATACACAATGGTAAAAAATGGCATAGGGATTTATTTCCGCATTTAGATTCATAGTCAGCTAGCTAGTTAAGCTAACCTAGCTCTTTCCAGAAGGACAGAAGCCTTCTGAGGTGTTCACAGGCTTCTAGGAGCGATCTTCGCCCGCGAGGATACTGAGATCTGTCGCATTGATGGTGAATAGATGCCGATTCAGGGCCAAATCGGCGGCATCATTCCCGTGTGTATGCTATGCCCTTTGATCCATTGGAGGATTAACAATACACGATGTGTAACGCTTACTTTTCGTTCAAAATTACCATTACATTTGGTCCTCACTAATGAAAATGCTGTTTTGTACAGAATAAATCCCACATGTTTGTAAAGAAAAATATCTATTTCATAAATATATGGCCATTATTGTCTCTGCACTTTGCCATTTTAAAGAAAGTTTATTAATACTTCAACTATAGAAATCCTAGCGAAGGCTCTATGGCATTGCAACCGCCGCAAAAATTTTCTCCTGTAAAAGTTCTAAATTAAAAAAAGAATGGAAATAATTTGAAGCAAGATTTGCTGGGAATTATTCCCATTGTACTCCTGTTAAAATAAAGAAGTCCACTCCGACTAGTTCAGTACACATTATTTGTCTTAATTTATTTAACAATTCGCGACTTTGAGAACTACATAATGGCGGTTCATAACACATGTGGTCACGTGCGTCTGTCTGGGGTCTAACCGTTACTAGGGCGGTATTATCTGACTTCACAGGATTGTCAAGAATTGACCCCTCTGCCCCACCCTGCTGTCGAAAAAACATTGAGTGATAAATAACCCTCGCGTAATTCAGTTTCAGTTGTTATATCTAGAAGTATGAGAAATAAACGTATTTATGCTGAAATTGTTTATTTAATTTAATTTTGTTAGGCAAGCAGCAAAAATTTTAGTAACATAATATTGCAGCTAATTTTTAAAACAGGAACGAAGTACTTAGTTTTTTTATTGTCTATTATTTGCATTTTTATTCGAATACATTATATTATTAGTGCACAAAAGCCACATAGCAGATATATGCTGGTTTGTTCAAACTGTACCTACATAATATGTATTGTCCATGTGCCCCCGATTTTTGTTCACTTCACTCTCATGGAGTTTGGTTCTTAATTTGTTATTATATATATAAGGACTTTTGATGCTACTATATTCTAGTAATGGTTTGTTGTAAACGTAGTTTATAAATTCTTTTAAAGACGTGATGTTGAATTAACTATACAATAAATTTTACATACTTCAATGTGAAATAAAAACGCAATTTTTTCTAAATAGCCCAGTCAAGGAACTAATATACCTAAATTTTGGATTACCACGCATTTTTATTTTTGGATAAATAGTAAAAAATGCGCGGATTAAGAATTTCGATACCCGCAGTCTGGACAATTGGGGCGTCTTTTTTTTAACAATTTAATGAAAAAAATAGTATTGTTTTTACATTTCGTGTGATATCTTGTTTTCAGTACGTTTTTCGTCATTTGTGCTGAAAGCACGTGACTTTGAACAGGTCTCATTTTGTAGGTAATTTATTGGAGAACAAAAATGCTTCAGGCACAAATGATGAAAAACGTACTGAAAACGAGATATCACACGAAATGTAAAAAAAGTCTTTATTTTTCATTAAATTGTAAAAAAAATGACGCCCTCTTGTCCAGACTTCGGGTATCGAAATTCTTAATCAACTCATTTTTTTACTATTTATCCAAAAATAAAAACGCATGGTAATCGAAATGTTCATTTTTTATCGTAAAACAACTTGAGTGGGCTAAAACAATTGTAGCTATTAGTAGAAAAGAAATTAGGATAGTCAATGTATGTTGTATTATGAATATTACAGGCAAACCTATTCTTTTATTAGGTATATAATTTTAAATGAACTGTGAAACCCCGTGATTCACACGTGTGATTTAATAAAGGAATAAATTTTCTCAAATTTTTTCCCATGTATAGGTAAGAATGATTACATATATATTTTAGGAATACGCATCATTTGCTAGTCACTCTATCTAGACATGTATATAATCAAAAGATATAAGATATTACAATAGCTATGTATATTATGCTCCAGCAATCTGAGGCCAGACATTGATTACATAATAGTAACGGAATGGGTAAATGGAAATGTATTCTTGAAGTCTGAAAAACCTGAGATGTTTATAATAAAATATAAGAAAAGTGTCTTTAATGAATTAGCCGTTTAAATATTTTTTTGAAACTAGTTCTTTTTAACTTTTTTTTATGAATTTCTGTAATTATATTTTTACAAGTAATTTTGTTGTTATAGAGTTCACACAACTATAAATATATTTAAGTACTATTTTTTGTGGAAAAATAATAAAGTTGAAAAATATTTTTTAAGCACTTCTACACGTAAGAATTATATGGATGTGCAAATTTAGAATCGGTAATATTTATTAGTTTATATTGAAATGAATTATATCGCAACCAAATTACTACGGTAAAATCACTGTTACCGATAGATAATAAAATCGAACGCGTTTAGTGTATTAAATACACTAAAATATTGTTATGTTAAGAATGACATAATATGTAGATTGTGTACGGAATCGATTTTATAATCTTAAATTGGTATCTACGATTAACGTAAAACTCCTGTAAATAAAAAAAAATATCAGCCCTGATGGTATTACTATTGGTTTTGATGATTTTTAAATGGTTCTTTAAATGTTATGTTACCTAGCAATTAAGTACTTTTATTTGTTTTTGTAATGTTAGTTAAAAAATCAGAAAGCGTCTCATTTTTCGAGGGATTTCTTAAATCAATATACGTATTCAATTTTGAAAAAATCTTTTTGGGCCTGGTTGACTAGGCAGGCAGGCAGGGATCGGCAACCTTTTGAGACGGAAGAGCCAAAAGTTAATTTACAAAATTTTCCAATTTTTAAAAAGCCAATTAAATTTGTAAATACAAGTGGCGCCCCTATAAATTTGACGACCTTTTTCATACTATATCATAGTACTCAATTACACGGTTTTAAGAGTTTTGATAGTAAATAATATTTTTTTACAAATGGAACTGAAGAGCCACATGTGGCTCGCGAGCCACAGGTTGCCGACCCCTGGACTAGGGGTTTAAATTTGCTAGTACAAAAGCCTCTTGTTTTTTTTTTGTGTCTCAAACTAGGTATCAGCGTGATTGCACATACTTCGATTCATCTAAACTCCTACACGTACTTAACGCATATAACATCCAATTTAGGACTGTTTTTTACTTGCCAAACTAATGGTTTGTCTTCTCATGATTTAAAACTTCTTCAAATTTTTACATTCTAGATAAAACACTGAAACAGATAGTGAAGGACGCTAACAAAAACATTGATAAAACCGTAAAAGCTTTCGAAAAAGCCTTCAAAGAACTTTAAGGTACTTGAGGTGAATTATTGCTACGCAAGCTTTGCATGGCAATGGGTACACATGTATATGTATATGTATATAACATACATTAGGGCCGGTATCCATTAAAATGAGAGGATATATGTATGTAAAATAGTTAAACTTGTAGATACTTATAATAAATCTCTGTAGCCCCAATGTCGATGCAACAGGATACCAGAGATGTGTAATTTTCCGTAGGCAGATACTGTGACCTTCACGGCCGTTTTCCTTCAACCAGTCACGGAAGTGGAGTTCGGACACAAGGCGAATATTACATCAAAAGAGAAACGTGTGTAATGTGCTGCCAACGGCGCGGGCGTTTCCATGATAGCAAGTTACAAGGAATACTAGGAGATGAAAAAAATTGTGCGTTAGTTTACGAGCGTTAATGCAGGGAGGAAAAATGTGGACTTCGACATCTTTCCTCTCTGTTCGTTTTTGTTTCCTCTCATTCGTGAATACCGGCTCTAAATATCATATTTGTTGGTTTGTGTTGTAACATGGTTAAAATTTGTGTCGGGGATGGACATTTATTGCATAAATATGTACTTTTCCGTATTTATTACTACTACTATTGTATTTAATAAGGGGTTAGTGCGTCCTATTGTAATTCTTTATGAATTTCGTTACAGTATTTTCTGTTACATTGTATTTTTTTTTTTGTTTTGGTCAACAATTATTAGTTAAATGCTTCGTGGCCTAAGTGTAATTAATCCAAGATGTTTTGTATTTTCAATGTCTTGGTTGATAAAGAGGTTTCTGGGATGGCTATTAAAGGTTTTTAATTGATTGATGTATACTTCAATATATATTCGCAGGCACAATTAACCGCTATATCATATCCTTTGTCACCCTTTGTTCCTTGTCATGTGAGTACTTTAGAAACCAACAAATGTCTAGTAGAAATGTTTCTTTTTAGGGTTCCGTTCCTCAAAAAGGAGAAAAGAAACCCTTATAGGATGACTTTATTGTCCGTCTGTCTATGTGTCAGTCAAGACCCTTTTCCTCAGGAACCCGAGAAGGCATCAAGTTGAAATTAACATCAAATACTTATGTCAGTGGATTACTGAAAGTCGTTAATTTGCTGTTACATATGTCTGTGTGTCTGTCAAGATCCTTTTCCTCAGGAGCCCGTAGAGGCATCAGGTTAAAATTAGCATCAAATACTTATGCCAGCGGTCCCAAAAAATATTTTTGTAATTACAAACCTATATTTTTTTTTTATTTGTCTTTCGAAAAGACGGGCAATAGTCTTCGAGAATTGGTTCCCGAGATGGACGTAATATCTAAATACAAGTTTGTTTGTTTACGGAACCTTCGGTGCGCGAGTCAGGCTCCACTTGTCCGGTTTTTTTTTTAATTTATGTCAGCGAAGTTTAATTACTTTACCATTAAATGCCAATATTAATAATAATTTAAATCCATCTCAATTTTATTTCGCACTGAAATGAATGTATATGTGATAAAAAATAGCGTTTAAAATGAATCGATTATTATCAATAGGTTTCAAACGTCCAGAAATCTGTACCTAATAGGTCCCGAGTGTAGTTGGGCGTTTTTCAGAAAATTCGCACGTCACATAATGGGAATTCCACTTAAAAAAATGTTTTCCTTTAGTTGTGATTTTAATGCGTTTGATAATTAATATATTTTTTTATAAAAGTAAATTTAACTATATCAAAATTATTTCGAATTTCCGAAAAAAACTGATTTAAGACTTATGCATCCACTAAAGAATTCCAATACGTCACAAAGTATAGTCTTTTTTTAATGAAAATACAATACATTTCGAAAATTACCGTTTTGCGTATAAGTAATATCACAATGAGTAAATAGAACATTTAACGAAAAAAAATCAGTACGGCCAAAAACAGCAATGTAATCAATGTTGTTCACAACATTCATGCAATCAGCTGCTTCGACGGCACCAAGCGCTGAAGGTCATTCACCGTACTGACAGTACGCCTGTTGCGCTACATTGCGTAGCGGAAAATCAAACGATTGACTGTAAATCTTTAATCTCGCATTTTAATTATGAACTAACTTTTGCATTGTGATGTGATAATTATACAGAGAAAGACGTTTTTGTAAGTTATTCGCGACGGTGATACTTACAGGCTGTATAGTAAATTTAAACACAATTTTACCGTTATAATTATTTAACAAAACGGTCTTTATTATGTTTAATATATAATTTAAAATGTGACGTAAGGGGAATTTTAAGTCACGTTTAGGATATTAGGTATGGTCTACAAAGTACTGCCGATTAGTACTTTATTTTAAATCAACTATGGTAACTATACTATAAATGGTACTACGTTAACTAAATACTTTCAAAAAAATATATTTTTTTAAATATACAACTTTAATTAAGAATAAAAAAGAATCATAACTTTCATGTAGGTAATCTATGCTCAGAATTTAATTACGTCACTTTCCCGTTCCATTAGTACAACTCGTGACGTAGTGAATGTGACGTATTTGGTTAATTTAATTTTAAACTAACTAAAAGGTAATCTAAATAAGATAGATATAAGATAGGTTAATGTATTCAACTTTATAAACAGAAATTTAAAACAGTAATACTTATATGCTATAAAAAAAAAAATAGGCAGTCATGGGACTGCCGACAAAAGTAAAACTTATAACGTAACGACAAAATTAAAACGTCACATTAGCAGGTTGGTGACATTACATTGGCCCTCTAGTGGATCATGCGTGACGGTCACGAGTTCAGTGCTTTTTGCCCATAGCAAAAGTGCCTAAAGAAGTTTTCACTTCAAAAATCTCTAACTATCAAAATCACAGGACACGTCAATTCTACAAAGGTGCATTTTTCTGAAAAATACCCAGTTACCTCGAAATTAATGTAATATTTTATTGCTAAATTACGTACATGACAAGGACTTTGGATAGCCATGCGAAGCCATGTCATAAAAAAAACAAGCAAAATGCCAAAAGATATATTTGGGCGGTTAATTGTGCCTGTCGGTGTAGTGTATTTTTTTTCTTTACAAACAGCAAATGTCCAACGAATGGTGCAAGGTGTTACTACCAACATAGAGAAATCAATGAAAAAGTTGGGCGATGATAAGTGAACAAGATGATTTAATCGCTTTGCACTGCAAAGTATGATATTCGGTTATTTCTTTTCGGTTATTTTTGCGTAGGTAGACGTATAAAATTATTTTGAAATATTGTTTTTATTATTTATTTCACATTCGTACACAAACATTCTGCATGTAGCTACATTCTTACATAGACCACGTTTCCCTGTTGCGATCTAGTCTCACCACTATATAGAAATAGTATTTCATTCCTTAGAAACTACTTAATTTCTAGTTTTCCTCACTTAACACCCTCAATCGTTTTAGGTAAACAAGAATAAGCTGAAATAGAAATCAAAATTCGTCACTGGTAAGTCGATCCTAAAACAACTATTAAGTGCTTGTGTATATTGTACACACTTGAAATATCTGGCAGTAAATATTTTATCGACTTGTCTCATAAAACACTTATCAAGATTAAGTCTGTGTATTTTTTTTATAATAATAATAACAATTTCATTGTGTAAATGAGATTGTAGGTTTACAAAATTGTTTACAAATTTGTGGTAAATGAAAATATAACTGCTGATTAACTTCGCTGACTCTTTCATTCATCAATCATATTTACATTTACAAAATGTTCCCCTACTTTGTGTTTTATGGACTTAATTTTTCCTCATCGTAGTAAAATCCTAGTAGATTACACCACGAAGAGGAAAAAGGTCCTAAAATAACAAATAAGATCATATTTATTGAGCCTAGTCTAGCTTCAACCATATTATTATTATGTTTATAGGGCTTTCGAGTATTACAATTACATAAGCAAAGCGAAGGAAAATTATTAGTGATTGTGGGCCTGCAAAAATAAGGCAATTGTGGACCCTTTGTTTTAGCGCTCTAGCAAAGCTAAGTGCTTGCGTGGTAGGAGGTCACGTTCATAGTGTGCTGGGTAAAATCCCCAATCAGACTCAAGTCCAACGCCTAAGCCATTAAGCTACTTCCGCTTAAACCTGCTTACTAGTCCGGTCAAAATAGGCCTTCACCCTTGCATAATAAACTCCCAAGAAGCTTATAATGAAATTGTGAAAAGTCAGCATCGATCCCATGTGTGCAAAAAATTTTATACAAGGTCAAAGTTCGCAAAAATATTTTTTATTTATTTATCAGTGAAACGGTTAATTTTGTGATAAAAATAGCTTTGACAAATATTGTAGATTATGCAATTATCTACAAAAAATGTTCTTACACTTTTTTCCCTAAGATTCACCATTTCTGAGCAAAAGCGATTCTAAAATTTACTAAAGTTGTATTCTCCAAATATGCACACGTTTAGTAGCGTCGCCGTTTTGTGTGTATGGTACGCGATATCTTTGCCATTTGTTAACCGATTTTAATAATTCCTCTTTTAATTGAATTGGTTGTAATCAAGGTTGGTTCCATTTAAATTTGAAGGAAATTTGTCATGATTTTGGCGTATTAAAGTCCGTGAGACTTTTTTATAAACGTTAATTTATTAATATCTGTACTTTTTTGAATAGCTAATGAACTAAGGAAGTTAATTGAGTAATTTGTAAGTAACACTCCATACATTTTTTATTTTTTCGTGAAAAACAGTTGATTTTTTAGCTTTAACTAAAAAAATTGCTGTGTTTTTAGCTGTTTTTCCTTCTGAACGACGAGGTTCTGATCGTTTGCGTACTAGAAAAGTGCAAAATAATAAACAAAATGTATATTTCACCAGATGGGTACATTTGGCTTGTAAACTTGTTTAATTAAAATTTTGAATAACTCGGAAATAACCAGTTTAGGACATAGTATCGGGACTAAATTAGCTCGTATCGTATTTCCTGTCACATGGTATAGCCAGGTGGCGTAATCGTGCATATCATGGAGAACACGATATTTTCAACTATTTTAATCGTATAATATTTCAGAAATAGCAATTCTTAGGAAAAAAGTGTGAGGATATTTTTTGTAGATAAAATTATCTACAATTTTTATCTAACCTATTTTATGATAAAACTTACCGTTTACCTGAAAATGCAAAAAAAAACATAATTGAAAACTTTGACAAAAGATAGATAATAAGTTTTGTATTCTAAATTACCGAGCAATTTCGTTGTATGTGCAGATTTTACACTACCCTAAATGTACAGTCATGACCATACCCTAATTATGCAATCATTACCTTACCCTAATTGTGTAGTCATCGCCCTACTCTAAACTTTGATGGCGCTACCTATTTCATGTACCTACAGATTAAATCACACACCAGACCCCAACTGCGTCCTATATTTTTGTCATGGTTCCTTTGTATTTAGCCTTATTTTTTTAAATTGGTTTTTAACTTCTGATTAGGATTATTTTCTGCCAGATATTGTTATGTAGATAACAGAATAAACCTGTTTTTTTTTAGAACTATATAATTTGTTTAGTATATACATCTAATGGCTTTAGTATATTACTACCGCTTATTCAATTATAACCGTCTAACTAAACCAACAATAATACAAAGAGTACTAATTATGGAAAAATATATCTATTTAAATGTAAATATTTATTGTAAATAACCAAATATTAGACATGTAAAATAATTTAAAATTTAAAGATAGTAATTGTATTAATTAATGAAATATATAAGTTCGTATACTATAGTATTTTAAATATATAATATAAGTGATATCTTTAGTCAGTGTGCAAATATTATACATTTGCCGCTACTTGACTTCAATTTTTTTTATTGAATTTTTCTATGTTGTCAGTGTTGTCACCTGAACTTTTTGGACAAGGCATATGTTGATATGTGACTTATAAACGTCAGATTATTTTTTTATGGCTAAAACAGTGGATGCAAATAACAACTACGTGCATAAAAGTGCGCACTGATTAAAGTTTACACCACGATGAAACTGTTTTACCTGTAAAAGAGTAAAACTTTGAATGTGTGACCCACGTTACTAGTAAACTTACTAAATTGTCTATTATATTATTGGTGGCTATACTATAATATGTCGCACACAAATGATCTAATACTGGTAAAACAGTACCTCGTTATTGATAACGAGATAAATGGAATATAACAATTGATTGTTATATTCCATTTTACATAATAAAATCGAATCGTAAACATTTTATGTCTGGCGGGCTATCTCGATACTGAGATAAAATGAGATTAACTTGGTGTAACATGGAGGCATTATACTTATATATAAAAAGCATTTAACAAAAATAAATTTATATGCTCAAGTTTCCAAACGGTTGAAAAGACATGCCAAATCCATCAGATTCAGAGACAAAAATGTATAAAAATATAGCATTACCTATAAGGAACTGCTTTTAAAAATATTACTAAAAGCCTGATAAAAATAATGTTTACAAGTTGATTTGCGGTAAAATGTAAAAAAATTGTGTTTTATAATTTATTAAAAATATATTTTTTTACAGCATCCCGTGCGGTAGCCGACGCAATCAAATCCAAGACTACCTAAACTGAATTATTGTAATCAAATTTTGTGGGGAGCGAAAGTACAAAAGATTATTTCAGCACCCGCTTTTCAATCACGAGCTTTGCAGCACAATTACTTTAATAAAAATAACATCTAAAGGTGAAGAATTCTTTGTCACCAAATTGTCAATTAATCATTTGTGATCAACATTCCTGTATGACCTTTAAACTTTCTCACTCTGAGAATGAACCCCTGCTCAAGTCAAACAGACTGGTGATAATGTAGTAAATAATCAGGTATATTTGTTAATTGTTGTAACCCTTACCGGAACTATCAACTGAGTGTTCCGAGTGTTGATTATAAATGAAAGGACCATACTGAGTTCCTAAACTAAAATATTATTTAAAATAAAAACGTAGATGATGGCAGATTTTGGATTTGGATTAAAACATACGTTACAATTGATTTTAATGTAACTAAATTTAATATTTTCTAATTAGTAAACGGTTCTTTGCGAAAGAAATTTTAGACGTACCAAAAAAAATTTCTTATGTAGAAAATGTAAAAAGAAATTAAAAGATGTTACTGTACATTTTCTATACAAATCATACAACTTAATGAAATGTTGGTTATTCGTCTTTCTACAAATAACTGTATACTCGTAAGATTATCAAGATTTTATTATAAAGATTCAGTGATCAGCATTATGTGCTAATTGATCTATATCTAATACGGCGTTAGTGACAATGACTGCAAGCCAATTTGACTATTATTTTTAAATATGTATTAAAATTCTTTCTGACCCGGTAAAGGGCTTGGTTATTAACAGTAAATAAAGACCTTGTATTACTAGATAAGTTGTTTATAATCGTGACACTTTTTTATATTATTGTCTAGTTTTTAAATTATTAGTTGAATCTATCTTTTCCTGGCTTTTTTGTTCTTGTAGTGATTAGAATCCATAGAAGCGTAAGTGAAGGCCTCTTAGATGACTTAGTTTCCCTATGTTAAGATCTCTTTCGTGGAACAATGAATTTCTAATGTTTTTCTCTTTAATATTCCTATTATATATATTTGTTCAAGGAATGTTAATAATTCGTCATGTTTAAGTTTTTTAGGGTTGGTATTTATCTTTAGTTTGCCAATGTTGCCAGATTCAAAGTAAGAAATAGTGCTGCCATATTGTGTGAAAAATTATTGTGAAACCGAAATCAAGAAATAAAATGTATTTTTGTAGCATTTTAAGGATTTATAGCTTTTATTCGCGACCGACTGCGTGATTTATAAGTGTTCCGTCCTCGACACAGCAATAAAAGTATACGTATAATCTCTTGTAGATAAACTACGAGTGCTAACGCGTTTTCTCCTTTATATTATTTCTAAAACTTTTTAATTAACTTTACTTAAAGCAAATTTCGTTTTGGTGAGGAACTGATATTGCAGTTGCTAATTAGTTCTTAGAAACGCTTATTTTATAAACTGTCAGATCTATCAAAGTTTGACTATATTGATTTTTTATTTGCCACATTCGATAAAAAATTCTGTGTGGCTTCACACCTCGAATGTATTTTAATCGTATTCTAAAGGCTAAATGGCCTATTGAAATTGTCGAGGTCGGACCGCTGCAGAGAACCCCATGTTTTTTAAATATTATAATCATGTTTTAAGTGTTTCGTGTTAACGCTTGGGATGCAAATCCATGTTACGTGCCTTTGTCATTTGGCTACCATTATTGATGTATTCACTCAAGGAATTGTTATTCTTGTCATGTTTCACATAATAAAATGAATTCATTGTAAATTGTATTTTTTTTTTACTCCATTTTTAGCTGCGATTTTTTTTTTCCTTTTAATGGAAGGGTTTAAGCCGACACTTAAGAAACTGCCACATCGTCCAGTTATGTAAGCTGTTCTGATTCTATGTATAATTTGTATCCGGTAATGTCCCCTGGATATACCGATATATTTTTAGGGATCCGTTCCTCAGAAGGAAAAAAAGGAACCCTTGTAGGATCACCTTGTTGTCTGTCAAGACACTTTTTCTAAGGAACACGTTGACGCATCAAGTTGAATTTAACACCAAATATAAAAGTCTGCGATCCCTTAAAGCTGTAAAAAATCGAGCTTCTAAGTCAACGCAATCAAAAGGTACGGCCATTTAAGCCAAATTTGAACATTTCGCAGGTTAATCAAAACCTATAGGGTACTTCCCATTGACCTAGAATCATAAAATATCGTAATAACCAAGGCCTCACGGCACAAGTAAAAGAAAAAATCCGAAAGTCGTTAATTTGTTATAACTGTCTGTATAACTTTGTGTCTGTCAAGACCCTTTCCTCAGGAACTCGTGGAAGTATCAAGTTGAAATTAGCGGTCAGCGGTCCCTTGAAGCTGTAAAAAACTAAGCTTATAAGTCAACGCAATCAAAAGATAATACATATATGACCATTGAGCCTTAGATTTTTAGACAAATTTGAACATTTCACAGGTAATCATGAAATTTATCATCACACTAATATTATAAAGGCGAAAGTTTGTGAGTGTGTGTATGTTTGTTACTTCTTCACGCGCAAACGGCTGGACCGATTGCGATAAAACTTGGTATGTACATAGCTGGAGACCTGGATTAACACATAGGCTACTATTTATCCCGATATTCCCACGGGATCGGGACTTACGCGGGTGAATCTGCGGAGTGCTGCTAGTTTTCAATAAAATAAACATATAATTTTTAAAGTCTCTAGTCCCATGCTATCTCATCATCATCTTCCATTTTTATTTGGGGTCGGCGCAATGTAATACATTTTTTTTTAATAAAAAAAAACATTGCAAAGAATTTTGGCTTGTTTCTTTTGTGACAGCCTGCCTGATGACAACCTTCCTTGGGAATGTAGTCATTTTCAGATGGGACAAAGGAAGAAGGTAAATTGGGATAACGAAAACGGATACGGCGAGGGAGCTAGGGTAAGGTATACAGCACGTCTCGGAGGGAGAAATGGGACGAGTCGCGTATAATTATGTCCGTCATGTGATCGGAGAGGCCACTAAGACAGGAACCCGGCATCTCATCATTGGCTTGAACTTAATCCCGGGGGTAAATTTTCTTGGAAATGTAATAAATACTCAGTCAAAGCATGGGATGGGCTTCTATTAAAAATGATTAAAATGATGAATACACATAATTATATAAAAGGATTCATGAACAACTTAAAAAGTTTAAATATCTATTTATTATTGTCTACAAAATAAACTAGTTTACCAATTACAGACTAATTATGCAGTAGCTTCTTTAGCTTTCTCATTTTCCAATTTTGCCAGGTTTTCCTTTTCAGTTCTTCTATTCCTCCAGGCCATCATGTAGGACCTAGGGTGAATTGGAAAAAATCCAGCAAGACCTGAAATCAGAAGTACATTGTTTTAACTCCTGCATTGGAGAATTATTATATGAGCTTAATATAAAATAGAGATGACTTTCCAGCACCCCAGCCGTTCCTGTGACAGGTATGTAATCCTGACTGGCTCGAGCTAATGATTATACTCCCTAATCTACCCGTATAAGCAATATGTCTTTTCTTCCATTCCTCTTCTTTCTTACTGACATTTCCCTTTAAATATGAAAGAAAGAAAAATATTTTATTTGTATCTTCAGTCAACAAGTTAACACAATAAACATACTTGACACTTGGTATCGAAAATCAAATAAGGTACCTGCATCAGCTATAGTTGCAGATCGCTCTGCAACCCTGGTATTCTCGCAGGCCCTAATTACATTATGAACATCTAAGCAATGAATGTCTAAGAGTTTATTATTATGTACTAGCAGCACCCCGTGGTTTCACCCGCGTAAGTCCCGATCCCGTGGGAATATCGGGATAAAAAGTAGCTTATGCGTTAATCCAGGTCTCCAGCTATCTACATACCAAGTTTCATCACAATCGGTTCAGTGGTTTTTGCGTTAAAGAGTAACAAACATCCATCCATCCATCCATCCAAACTTTCACATTTATAATATTAGTGGGATACATATTATCCATTCATAATTTTATTGTCTCATACAGGAATCAAACCCTAAAACCCTAAAAAAAAAAACTTGCACAGCAGCAGTTGAAGACATTGATGACATGACAACTCAAATCATAGTGCCAGAAAATTAATAATAGTACTTCAATTCATGAGGAAGGATTAGGTATATAATTTGTTAAGGTTTTGTGTAAATTGGTTGAAATATGATGATGATTGTTGAAGATGTCTCTGCTACCCGTGCGAAGGAAGTAAAGGAGTCTTAGATAATAGAGGTACTTACCAAATAGTTCAGCAACAGGAGTAGAAATATGAGCTCCCTTGCCGACCCAGAACTTTATCCTTTCCAAATTCAAAGCCACTAGTTTTTCATTATTTACATTAGCCATGGGGTCGTACGAACCTAACTGTTCAATCACTGGCTGGTTGTTTGTTCTTTTTCTCTGAAATATTAAATATAAGAATATCCAATGACATGCTACTATTGAATATTAAGCTTTTATACAGTGGCAAAAAAGTACTTATTAAAAAATGTTAATGCATTATGGCATGAATTCTGAACTTAAATTATGAAGGTATGTTCTTGGTAAAGGTTTAGGTTACTTACATGGGTGACTGAAATATGGAAAAAAGGTCTGTTAGTACACCCATGACGGATCAGACGAATAGATTTAGCTGCTTTTGCGAAATACCTGCCGGTACCACTTGCCGGAGGTAACGACATTCTTAGAATTTATGAATTTATTTGTGAATGTTTATTTTTCACATAAAAATAACCTCAACTGACAACTCAAATCTGCTAAGAATTTTCGTTCAGAAATCTAAGAATTCTGATAATCTGATCTGTCAAATCAATTTTATTTTGCTAATTTACCTTTTAGATGAATATATATATTTATTTATATATTTATCTTTTATATTAATAATTTTACAAATAAAAATATTTTCGAGAAATATGCAGACTTTCAGAAACTGTTATTTAAGTTTGTGAAATCAAGATTATTGCGACTCCAAAACTCAGCGCCATCTACCGAAAAAACTTTAGTAGTGTTTACCTTTTTAAACTTTACTTAAATACTTAAGTTACAAAAATCAATACTTTTATATTATTTTACAAAGCACATAATTTTTTTATGTTACACCAAATATATTCATGAATCTGGGCTCAAAATTCAGAAAACACAACATTTCTATTTATATGATGATATTAAGTATATTTATGTTTCGGGAATTATCGCGATCATGTAGTATTAAACGCTCCCTAGACGATCATGCATGACGATCACGCATGACATGCGTTACGTGCTGTCATGAGAGCATGATTGTTTAATTGCATTGATTGATGCGAAAGTCATGCGAACTACGTGTATGACGTACAAACTACGTGCTGGCAGTTGATTGACAATTTCTTTTATTTTTATATTTATAAATTTATTTCTTTATAAATCTGCTTTTGACAAAGACATTTCCATACCAGCGCAGAAGATACCTTTACTGTACTATCTATATCGACTGAATAAAATGATTATACCAAGCGAACTATCATGCTGCATGATAGACTCTCAATAGGTCCTTCATGCAGCATGACGATTCAGCATGTCCTGCCGCATGATCGTCTAGGGACCGTTTTACATACCTTTGAATTGCCTGGCGTTGCCACCAGGTTGCACTGAAAAAGTAAATCAGCTAACTATACTGATGGCACTACCCGCGTAATACCTGGAAATTCCAATGGTCCTAACTTGTAAACGGATAGTTTTTTTTTCAAAAATTCTTATTGTGACTTTCAGATATAAATATCTGAAAGTTACTATAAGAATTTTTCCTTAGTGTTCCTTTTTAGGGTTTTTTTTCCGTACCCAAAGGGTCAAAAAGGGACCCTATTACTAAGACTCCATTGTCCGTCTGTCTGTCTGTCACCAGGCTCTATCTCATGAACCGTGGTAGCTAGACAGTTGAAATTTTCGCAGATGATGTATTTCTGTTGCCACTATAACAACAAATACTAAAAACAGAATAAAATAAATATTTAAGTGGGGCTCCCATACCATAAAAAAAGGCTATAATATAGTGTTTAATGTTGTATAGATAATGGTACGGAACCCATCGTGCGTGAGTCCGACTCGAACTTGGCCGGTTTTTTTCAAATACATTCTGTTTAACTCGAGCTAGTATTTTTCATAAGTGAAAAGATTACTGGTTTTCTTAACCCGCTTACGATTATTTCCATCATTATAATACCTATTATAATTCAAGAATAAATTTTACTTAAATGAACAAATTATTTAATTAACATTTATTTTATTGTGAATTTATTTTAATGGATCAGTGAAAAGTTTTTTAGGATTCCGTTCCTCAAAATAAAAAAGGAACCCTTATATCCACTGCCATCCGTCCGGGTTTCCCCGGATTTGTCCTAGTTTAGAGGGCGTCCGGGGTGCGTCCGGGCGGGGTTTTCAAAAAGCGTCCGGACACTCTGTGCCAGGGTAACTTATAATTATTAGATGAACAAGCTGTTTAATGTCGTAAAAAAAAATGAATCGGCGTTTTTTTTAGGGTGTCCGGGAAAGAATCTCGATTTCACACATGTGTCCGGGATTTTTGAAGAGATTGTCCGGCGTCGGTAATTTAAGTGATGGCAGGCCTACCCTTATAGGATCAGTTTGTTGTCCATCTGTCTGTCTTGTCTGTCAAGACAAGACCCTTTGTCTCAGGAACCCGTAGAAGCATAAAGTTGAAATTAAAGCAAATCAAATAAATACTTATG
The DNA here is from genome assembly GCA_963859945.1 of Euplagia quadripunctaria. Taxonomy (NCBI): domain Eukaryota; kingdom Metazoa; phylum Arthropoda; class Insecta; order Lepidoptera; family Erebidae; genus Euplagia; species Euplagia quadripunctaria. The sequence continues at coordinate 11,223,357 of OY982583.1, forward strand.
TCTATGGTCCCTTAAATCTGTAAAAAAAAATCAAGCTTCTAAGTCAACGCGATCAATAGGTACAGCCATCTAAGCTTACATTTAACGAAATTTGAATATTTCGCATGTAAATCAAAACCTATAGGGTACTTCCCATTCACCTAGAATCGTGAAATTTGGTAGGAAGCAAGGTCTCACAACATAAGTGAAGGAAAAGTGTATGTTCGTGGGAGAGCCATGCTTCGGCACGTATGGGTCGGCTCGACCGGAGTAATACCACGGTCTCACAGAAAACCGGCAGTGAAGCAATGATTGCATTGCTTTTCGCGGCGTAAGTGAACTTACCGGAGGCCCTAATCCTTCCCTCTCTCTCTCTCCCCTCCTCGCCCCCTATTACCCCTTCCCCTACTCTCACCTTAAAGGCCGGCAACGCACTTGTGACTCTTGAGTTGCAGGTGCTCATGGGCGGCGATAGTCATTTACCATCAGGTGACCCGTCTGCTCCTTTGCCCACCAAAAAAAAAATATCTGAAAGTCGTTAATTTGTTGTTATATCAGCTGTCTGTCTGTCAAGACCCTTTTCCTGAAGGACCCTTGGAGGCATAAAGTTAAATTAACATCTAATACTTATTTCTGCGGTTCCTTGAATCTGTAAGAAAATCAAGCTTCTAAGTCAACGCAATTAAAAGATACGGTTATTAAGGGGGTTTATCCATCTAGTTCTACTATAAGTCCTACGATGACGACTTCGTAAACTTGTAAGAAAAACATGTTGAAAAAGAGTGTCCTTGGAATTTCTTGCCTGTTCTTCTTCATAGGATCTACGTATTGGAACAGAAAAACATGTTGAAAAAGAGTGTCCTTGGAATTTCTTGCCTGTTCTTCTACATAGGATCTACGTATTGGAACAGGCAACTAACTTCACGACCGACTTATACTGACTGACTGCTACTCCTGACAATGGATTTACTTGAAATAAATAACGTCAAAGTCCGCCCCTGTCATATTAATGTTTTGTAAATAAGCATTGAAATTACGAGGTTACAATATGAGTTAGGTGTACTTCCAACTTCCTTTCGTTACGCACAGCTTAAGGGTCATACTTGTTAATACCCCCCCTCCTCAAACCTGGTGATACGTGGTGGTGAGGTTTTAGACTAACCCGAACCCCCTAGCCAAAATCACGTGTATTTTTTAGTTCAAAATTTTCGAAATAATTCTCTCCGTGTCCTCCGTGTCATAATTCTAAATATTAAAGTGCCGTGCTGTTGACCCTCTCGGGTAAGTTCCTTTGTAATTGTGCTTGTTGTAATTGTGTGTTTAATGTAATGTTGTGACTGTCCTCTGTTCCCCCGCTGTAGCTGCTTAGCAATCCTAAAACTACTTGAAGGGTCACTTGGTCTTGACCGGATAGGTTTATACGGCCAAATAAGCTCAGCTTACCTAGTTAATCACTGCCTAACGGGATTCCAGGATCACGACGTATACTACAGGATCGCCACTACATTGCGGTTCCTGCTCGGAGGCGAACCAGCTTAAAACCTTTGCGCTAATTGCTAACAGCAGGACGAGCTAGCAACATTGGATCCCTGGACGTCTCGCCGATTCCAGTCAGGCCAGTGCCCTTACTGTTATTATCTTCTTACCGAAGCCGCGGAAACAAGATTATTATAAGATTTATGTAAAAGTATTTTTTTTTATTATTGACCCACCTACCTACATCTGTGGACTAGGGTAGGTTAATTACTATCCCCGGTCACAATATCTCACTACACCCAGGGGGGTGTAGTGAGAAATCAAGAAAAATCAAAAAATCATTTTTCTTGATTTTTTCGAAACCCCACCCCCCTTTCGAGCCTGACGTGATTAATGGACAATCCCTTACGTAATTTAGGGTTGGTTAAATGAAAAAAAAGTTAGTGGCGGGAGGTAAGGATAAGATTTGCGAGGAGCATGCAAGGCATATGTTCATCGCATCATTATATATACATTCATTTTTAACCGACTTCAAAAAAGGAGGAGGTTCTCAATTCGACTCTGTTTTTTTTTATGTTTGTTACCTCAGAACTTTCGACTGGGTGAACCGATTTTGATGATTCTTTTTTTATTTGAAAGCTGGTGCTTCCCGTGTGGTGCCATTTCAATTTGATCCAGTTCTGACAATAGCATCCATGAGAAAGCCATATATAAGTCTTTTATGAAATAGTTTTTTTTTTTGAAGTCGTTTTTTTTTTTAAAGAATTATGTTCATTGAATATACCAGAGCCGCGTTAAAAAATTACAGTCTAGAAAAAAAAATGGTGTAATAGCGAACTGAATTAAAAAGTTAAAAGAGTTCCACCATCCATCTCCTGATTTAATCATCAGATACGACTTTTACGATTTCAAATGAAAATTTTCGCTTTACGCTTTCATATATTTCGATACTCTAAAATATATATCGGATATCGATATCTTCCAATAAAAATATCTACGATTTTATTAGAAAACTAGCAGTTCCCGCAGGGCTTCGCTCGCGTGTACATATTTGTATATTTTGCGCGGAACCCTAAATCTTTTTCAAAAATAAAAGTAGCCTAAGTTACTCCTTATAACACCAGCTATCTGCCAGTGAAGTCCCGTGGAAATCGGTCCACCCGTTCCGGAGATTAGCTGGGACAAAGAGATAGACAGACAAAAATTTTAAAAACTAATTTTTAGGCATAGGTATTGTGCAAATAACTGTATGAGCTTAAAAAAAACTTATAATTTGACATTACAAACAGACACTTCAATTTTATTTATTTGTATTGATTGATGATTGATGTTAGCATAGCTTATTTATTTGTATTGATTAATGTACTGATGATGTAGATATGAGCCTAGTTATTTTACTTTTGTTAAAGTTTTCGCCCACGGCTTCACTCGCGTGTATCTCAATGCCGGTATGAAGTGATAATCCAAGATACGACCTACCTGTGAGCCAAATTTAATCCAAATCCTTTTAGCGGATTGGCGTGAATAGACTTCATTGTGTTACAAACACTCCTTTACTTTACAAACGCTACTTTATTCCCGAATTTTAGGACTTTACGGTCGGCTTTTCATATTTTTGTATCTCCAAAAAACTAGGTACCTAGTTTGTTTAAAATATTCTGAGAACTTCTAAAGTACCTATAATTTTATTAGCAGCAGAGCGCTTTTTCCTAACTTGACAATTTCAATTGTATGATCAAGTTTTCAAGCAGCTGCATGAAAACTGGATTCCAAAATAAAACAACAAAAAAAAAATTGAGGCAATTCCAACAACTTCCTTATTTAGCTGCTATACGTACCTAGCTAAACCATAAAAACGTATTTCAGACGTTTTATAGGTTGTAAAAAAGTTATCTGAAAGCTCTGCAGAATTAATTTATCAACTTCCATAATCAACTTTTTGTTGTATTATAAAATCGAATGACATAAGGAGGACGTATTTTTTAATTGTTGAGAGTTAAGTAACCAATAGGAGAGACTACGACCCACTATTGCGACAGTGGCGCCACTAACGACCGCGACCGAGCGACGGCGACGGTGTAATTTTTTACGAGGCGCGCACAGTTAGCGATTCTCCGCTTTTCATTCATCGTCTGACTAGTGTTGGGCGTGTTTGTCGATGAATACCACTGAAATATTAATAAATAAAAGATTCAGTAAATTATAGATCAGATAATCTGGTAATCCTGCTTCAGTTTAATGACTTGGCTCGAGTGTTGCTCTTTATAGTAATGTATCTGGATTCATTCGCTTTGTAGATTTGCGAGTATAGAAGAAATATAAAATTCATGTACCTACCTAGGTGATAAAAAAGCATGAGGTGTCTTTGGGACACCCGGTTGGAACGAAGTTCATTTACATACATTTAATGGATTGAATAAATTGTATGAAAATAAGTGCTTATAGTAAATATTGTAAAAAGGCGAAATTAAAATTGCGCCATCTGTGAAATTTGCCTTAACTAATATATGGATAGTTAGCATATAAGAAACATCAAACTACAGTAGTATCGCGCTGAATCCGCAGATACCGTAAAAATAACTAAAGCAAGAAGTGTCGGAAAAAAGTCTTATTACACTTTTTTCGGTCTCGCTCCCATCCGCTCAGAGCGTACAACGCGCGATAAAAAACTCCGTTCCAATAAGTATAGTTTAGTAAAACGAAAAAAAACACACTTCAATCGTGAACCGAATTTAAAGTAAACAGGAGCTCTACTATCCCCCGTCTTCCTAGCTTCATCATCACACCACTGCATCATTACCAAGCCCAATCTGTTGGACTCGTCAAAACGAATCATATGAGCTCAAACTCTATTATCCAGCTCCTGACTCCATTACCAGATAAGCTCCAAGATGCCAAATCACAGTATTATCATCCAAACTACATATACAAAGTTTCATTTCGATACGACAATATTAGAAGTAGGTTAAAAATAACTTCCAAGATTTGTTAACATAGTTAGTTTCAAGCTAATAAAAATTAAATGTATAAAAATAAATTACATTTACAGAAAATGTATTGTATGCTTTCTTTGTTTAGGGTTTTCGTGTAACTATATAATTAACGTTTTAAGTAATTATGTCATTTATAAGCATTACCATCGAGGGGCATCGCATGCTGATTCATGTAAAGTTAATTTTAACATATAAGTTTCTAGTTCCAACGATATTCTTGCAAGTGAGAATGTTTTTAGCCCCTTTCAATATTTTATAGTAAAATCTTAGGTTATTTTTTAGCAAGTATACACAATCAAGAGCTTGTTAAAATGTAAGAAACAATTTTGAATCATAATTTTAAATTATTTAACGATTTAACATAATTGATAGTATAACGGCTTACTCCTATTGCCACTATTAGGAAAATATTGACGTTACGTTTAAGTAGTAACTCGTATTAATAGGAAAACTATTAACATCTGCTATAGTAATATCGATTAGATTTCATTAAAACAGCACTACAATTACTGTGAGATAAAAAGTGGCATAATCGGATCATGGACAAAGACCCGTAAGTAACAAAATATTTTTTAACGATATGGTACCCACATCACTAAACTCTTCCCGATCGCTACCACCGCCTCTGACCGACATAAGTCGACCTTACTATAAAGGGAGATAACTATATTCGTATTGAAGGGAGGAGAAAGAGACAAAAAATATAAGTGGGTCACGGGATGAGAGGCGTCTCGGTGCTACCGCTTTTATTAAGCGCTGAAATGCTGAAAAACATGGCTCTGGGGAAATGGGTGGTTGAAAACAGAGGTCTATAAATAGATACCGAGGCTTTTGAGGCACAGAACTTATAATTAATTGTACTCTTAAGCACTTAAAGTAAAAGATTTTTTTCTAAAGATGAATAATAATCTTTACATGGCGTTCTATTGAGCTGCTTTATATAAACGGTTTTATGAAATGAAGCATTAGTTTCGGCAGCTTAAGAAAGTATTTGCATAAGTTCGTAAATTGTTTTATTGCTCTACCAGTATTTAAAACCACTGTACTCAAAAAAATAATCCAGTAGATGAGTAGATACCTACTTATGTATCTTTCGAACGACTTTAAAAATATAGCTACACATAAAATATTTACCTATATAATGTGTTACATTTTATGCATGCGTTTTGTATATTACATGGTTATAATTTAAAAATGTAATCCTCCATCATCGATCGGCTCGCTAGCCTCACGGGAGTACCGAACCATTTTACCGTAATTGGTTATACTGTCACCATAATTACCAATAATCACATTCGGGTTGATTGAATCCGAAAAATCATATCATGTTAATTAAATTACTAGCGAGTTGTGTGGCAGCCGCCTTCGATCCCGTCGTACGAGTAACACCGACCAGGAATCAATCGGTAGCGCTCGAGCCGCTTAGTTGTGCAAGTTCCGCGCACGCGCAACCGAAGGCCGATCGATGCGGCGGGCGTTTCGTTCAGTGGTCGCGTACCCGTCGCGCAGTCCAGTGCACAATGCGTTCCCACTGACGCGGGAAACGAGCCAAGCTGTATCTCCGCGAGTACGCCGCGGAGGACGAGCGGCCGCCGTGCCGG